>JAHXMU010000572.1:9703-114248 GCA_019455685.1 Philornis downsi
TTTACTTTTAATGGCTTAAATAAAAATACTAAACAACGTGGCGCTTTGAAATTTAAAACATGTGTTTTATAAGGTTGCCATTTTTCACAAAAATAATTTTTTCAAACTACTGGCACCATCTATATGTTAGGTCTGCTAGTATTGGGACTGCCCTCGTATCAAATCCGACAAAAAATATTTCTGAGAAAGTCTTCTTCTTTCTTCTTAGGTGGCGACTGGTTTAGACATATCTTATCTATTATGCGCCGTCCGTAGAAAATAATTCCAAACACTTCGATCTTCCTTCTCTATCGACAAACAAAAATCCGACTGTACCAGATGTTGGTTCTACCTATCTTGTTATATGGCGCAGAATCCTGGACTATGACACAAGCGAATGAATCAATACTGACAGTTTTCGAGAAGGAAATATATGGACATCGCGTCGCATGAACAATGAGCTGTATGAACTATACGCGGACATCGACATGGTCAAACGCATTAATATACAGCGTTTGCGTTGGCTGGGTCATGTTGTGCGGATGGACCCAAATGCTCCGGCATGGAAAGTTTTCAACAACGAACTCGATGGATGGCGCAAAAGAGGGCGACGGGAAAACTCCATTGAAAAGACCAGGTTTTTGAAGTACTATCAAAACTTGGGATGACGAATTGGAAGAGAAGCGCAGAAGATCGAAGATTTCTGAGAATTTAAAAATTGAAATTGAAAACTGGTCTTACTATGTCAACTAATTCTAACTAAACTTTCTGTGGTCTGTTAACTGAAATCTTTAATTGATTTCTAGACTATTTGAAAAAATTAAACTAAATTCTCTCCCCACTGCAAGCAAGATGATGTTGTAACAACGAAACTGACTAGAAGATATCTCCTCGGTACCCGCTGGCCTGGAGAAATATCAGATTATTGGGATTTTATAGTCAAAACCGGTAACCCGGTTAACTGGAAACTTCATTATTAGTACTAAGCCTTTGTTACGGACTTCATGTATAATAATTTTGAAAATTCTACTTGTCTCAAATTGGACACCATTGAGTTTGGTATTTATTATAATCTTATTTACATAATACCATCAGCCATATGCAATATTACCACTAGCCAGCACTTACTATAGCGCACATATGTAAGCACATGTGTAAATGCATGTTTGTATGTACGTATTCAAATGCTACATCCGTGTACACGTACATAAATGTGCATGCATTTATACCTTCTTGTGCTATAGTTGGTCAGCAAAGACATCGACCGACTGACTTCTAGGCAAGTGCTGTTGCCTGCCACACACTGTTTAGTTTAGTGCAATTTCCTTACAACTGTAGCAGAAGAAGAAAAAGCGAATATGTTGTAAGATTATTGGTAAGGTCAGTTTGTCAATGGTGATACCAACACAATAGCTAGCTAGACAATAGACCAAGAGACGATAAAGACATTGACCATGCTCCTTGCAACTTTTACAGCATATACATACTTACACACACTCACACACTTGGAAACATTTGCTCTACGCGCTCCCTACACATTGGTCGTTTTGCCACAAAAACTGTCAACAACGACCGACCATAAACTGTGAGAAAGAAGTTAATATAATTTATACACTTTGGGAAAATATGACTGAGATCCTGCAGAGGAGAATGGGTGATATTTTCTGCTATAGTCAATAAAATTTTTATTATTCAATAAAATAAATATAAATTCACATAAAGCTATATTACGTTACATTTGTTTCTTACTATGGTTGATTTATTCATTTTTAGTGTTTTTTTTTTTTTCTTGAGAATATAACTTTTACTATCATACGAGTATTCTCTTTATGCTGGGCATATTTTACTGCATGAGTAACTTAATTTCCTCAGAAAACATTGTCTAAGTAGTCATTACAGGGACCGTTTTATTTGTCACCTTTTGCCTGATTTCTTTTCGCTTAATTTCGCTGCTGAAATGGTTGGTACTGGCTTACAGGTTATCTTATTCATGAACCTTCATTAGCGATCTAATCAACGCATTATAAGAGACGGAAAAATGAAAATAAGACTGTTGCATATATTTGGGATGTTTCGAAGCGGATTACTTTACATGTTTTACAAAGGGAATCGGAATATCTGAACCATGTACAGGGGGTTGTTTCGAACAAAAAAAAAAAAAAAAAATTGAAATAAATCAGCAGTTTCTAAACGGGTGTTCCGATTTTGATAAGGACTTTATAAAATACAAAATAACCAGTTATTCATTTTTCAATTTCAAAAGTAAAGTTAAATAAAACACCCACAAAACTAAGATTTCGATGAATCTTTTATTTCATTATAATGCTAGGACCCCTTGCATACGAAATAGAATGTCATTTAAATTACCGCCTCTGGATTGGTTGCAGCAGTGGATAGTTTTGAGGTTCCTCCAGCGTCATTTTCGAAAAAATACGGGCCACCTCTAGACAATGATGCGCACCAAACAGTCATTTTTCTGGATGCAATGGCTTTCCCACAATCACTTCTGGGTTCTCCGAGCCCCATATGCGATTTGTTCGATCGAAGACCCGTCCACGTTTGAATCACTACCTTTATAGTAAGTTTTAACTATTTTTACTCGTTCTTGGGTTGTTAAACGATCCATATTCGTAAATGACAAAACTTTCCCTAATAAATAAACAACACTTCAGATGACAGGTATTTAACAACTGATAGCCTTGCCAGACCGGCGGTTTTCAATGAATAATCCTGTATAACCTCAAAACAAATTTACACACCAATTTTAACTGTCATATTAAAAAGTTGTATAGTAATTCAAGAACACTAGAAAACTTTGCTTATATGGCAGCGATACGCTCAGTAATTGATTCATAGTGTTTCAAAACTCATT
The DNA here is from genome assembly GCA_019455685.1 of Philornis downsi. NCBI lineage: Eukaryota > Metazoa > Arthropoda > Insecta > Diptera > Muscidae > Philornis > Philornis downsi. The sequence goes on from JAHXMU010000572.1 coordinate 12,555, forward strand.
TTTCCACACATTCTTGGCGTAAACATTTAGCGATAATATTTTTGACAAATCACCGCTAAGGGGTTTTTTTAATAGCATCATTCTTATTACAATTTCGATCCATACTATGTCGATATTTCGTAATTTAAACAGAAATTAGGTATTCTAATCCATTAGTTTGTTGCTAGAATAGGGGCATATCCAACAAATATCAAACATACATCTTTTTCCATAGACAATTTGTCCAATTTGTGAACGTTTTCATTTCATTTCCTTTAAAATTCTGAAAGGAACAATAAAAATATATTCATTAGTCTCCTCAACAGTATTTAAAATTGTGTTTTGTTGCGTTAGAACAGCTTAGAATTCTATCAAGGTTTAAATGACATTTGCTTATAGTAGCCTTTATTGTAGCGTCTTTATAATACATCAATAAAAAGGACAATCATAGGTTTCCAACAGAACCGCGATGAAAATTATGTACTGAAGAAGGTACTTCATACAAAGCGACAATTATTGCCTATTAAATTAATTTGTTTTGATGCAAATTTCTCCAAGATTTTTTGAGTTCTCCTTTTCTGTAGAACAGGCAGAACATTTGGAATGAAAATAAAGCATTTAATTGTTACTTTTTTTTTTTTTTTATTCGAATGTTAACTTTTTAAGAATACTAAAAATCGAGTAAAATATGAATTCGATATCGAAGCGAAATCTGACACCGGGCTTGGTTGTCTAAAATTCATTAGACTGATATTTATTTGCCATTAGTGACGATTGGCGGAAACATCTCAGGAAGTGCATTTATTAGTTCTCATTTGAACCATTATTTTCGACATTGCTGACGTTGTTTCAGATCTTATGTTTGGTTGGCTTCTATGGTTCGAATCGTTGTTGACTACATCGAATAATTCTACAACTTTAAACTTCCCTACAGCAAATAGCACAGCGAGATGAAATCAAAAAGTTTTGAAAGTCAGGTAGCAGGGCGGCTTCTGGAGATGATTACCTATCGGCAATATTCTTCAGCTAAGCGACGGTCTCACCCATAGTATAGTATGGCATATTGAAACTTAATGTTCTAAAAATTATTGACTATGGCTGTATAGCTTGCAATATTGACAGCAATGTCTCGATTTTTATTGCATAAATTGCCCAAAAATGTAAGTTAGTTTCACGCAATACTGCGGTTAGTGGTAAACTAAATTATTTTGTTTTTAAGCCGTACTTAAAGAGAATTCTAAGCCCTGCTGTATCCTCCCACTTTCTTCAAACAGTCACTTCAAGATTTCTTAGAGTCTAAAAACGTAATCATCCTTCTTTAGAGAATTTCCGCACTGAATGCATTGTGATAAAATATAAATATTCATCCTTCAAATCATTTCATTCGCACATTAATGTAGAACTAAATAAGTTAAAAATCTTTAAAAATTGATTTATTTAATGTTGGGGCCGGACACGGGTTGTGATATTAAGAATGTTGTTGTTGATTTTCAAAATGCTAAATTCGAAGTCATATATTTTGATTTGATTCCACAGCTCAGGTGAAAATACATATCTTATTTCAACATCCTGGTCATTTATAATTTTCACCGTGTACCTTTCTTTCTGCAGGACACCACAAATTGCAACATAAGTTTTCACATAGTTTCTGGAATTGTTATTGCAATATCTCATTGTTGCAAGATTGGTAGTTTGTAACATTTCCCCCCTTCTCATCCTCCTGCTGCTGATGCTCCTGCAGCTCAGCCTTTTGAAGTTTGACAATGAACAATAAAATTCAATTTGGCTTTGCACTATTATCCATTCATAATATGGCCTCTCATGGCTATAGTTGGGAGTCACTGGCTGTTTAAAAACTGATAATATATTTAGTTCGCACAGTCTTCTTCACTTTTAAGCTGTGCCAGCAAAAGATATAATTACAGATATTGGTTTTTAACAAACTGGCAGGTGGTGGTACAATTCAAGCAAATAAATACGACCAGTCAACAACAAAAGGCAACAACTACTCCAAAGAAGTCAATGTCTTTGAGGAGTTTAACATTTCCTTTTCACAGAAATGACATTTGAAGTGAATTTACATGTAACGCAGACAGTGTGGAATTGCCGAGAATGCGGAAAACTTGTCATAACTAAGTATATAAACTACAAAACAACGACGTGACATATGTTATGGCCAACGTAATTCATCATTGCATGCGTCTAATTACCTGAGTGGCAGGAGGAATCGAATTGGAATTGCAAGTTGCATAACAGATCTAAGACATTGAAGTGCGGTCGTCTTTGACAGCCACATTGCAAAGAATGCGGCCTATAGAGAAGTTATTGACCTTTAATGTTTTGAAAGAGTTTGAGAAGGTGATAGATTGCTTTCAGCCATAATCATTGTTGTCAATTTAGCTTTTCCCGCTAAATTTAGCTTTTTTCAAACCATTTATTGGGGACCTAGCAAAGAAGACACAAAAAGTAGGGAACAATTTTTTGTATTTTTCAACCTAATCTCCTTTTAGCTCGATACACTTTTTCCAGCGACATTCAATAGCTTCTGTACCCCGTTTATAGTAAGAACTGTCAAACTCCTTAAAATAGCCCTCAACCGCAGACCCAACTCCTCATTGCTGGCAAACTTTTTACCACCAAACCATTTTTTTAAGTTGTGAAATAGAAAATATTCCGAGCGAGCTAAATCTGGCGGATAAGGAGCGTGATGAAGTAATTCAAACTTTAATTCATTAATTTTGGCCATGACAATCGCGGATGTGTGAACTGGAGCATTGTCTTGACGAAACAAGACTTTTTTTTTTGCCAATTGTGCACATTTTTCTAAATTTCCATAATTTTATCACCTAATCGCTGTTATAAATTAGCACAATATTCACCATTGGTGGTTTTTCCTTTCTGAAGGTAATCAATAAAAATAATCCCATGCGCATCCCAAGAAAACATACGTCATGACCTTTCTTACAGACGGAACCGTCTTCAGCATCTTTGGTCACGATTCTCCCTCTACAGCCCAATGCTTTAACTGTTCCTTTGTCTCAGATGTGAATTGGTGGACTCATATCTCACCCATGGTTATAAATCGACGCAAAAATTTGGCTTTATTGCTGCGAAACATCGCCAAACGCTGTACTAAAACATCTTTACGACGCTGTTTTTGCTCTATTGAAAGAAAGCGCGGCACCCATATAGCACCCTATAGCTATCAAGTTAGTGTCATTTACCAAGAGAGGGATTTTTGAAAAGTTTCATATCTCTTAATGTAGATAAAGGCGAGAGCATGTTTTTTGCTATATTCGGCATATTTCCGATCTCTTGAGAAATTACCAATATCTCAAAACGTTGAATTTCGGGTTAAGTTGTTTTTCTTCGTAAACACAGATATCTGCCCTACAGATAAATTACGCTTTTATCGAGAAAATGTTTTTTCCATTCATTTTCTTTATTCAATCTTTCTTTTGAAATTTACAATAAGTATTTAAATCTTAATCCTATCTTAAGCTAAAGTATCCTGCCATTGCCGAATCTTATTTTTGGTGAGCCGAACTTTGTATCACCGGACTAAGTCTAGCGTGTCCTTTCTTCTTAGCCGTATATGACCGGGAAAATGTTGAAGGTTTTGAGAGAGTGGGTTTGAGTGGGAGGACAACTTTGATATATGTATATGACCTGATTAATTTTCTTATTTCCTCAGAAATATAAAGAATGTTTGAATCCTTGTGCATGTTATCATTTATAACATACCATGGGGCACCATAAATTTGGCTCAGTATTCTTGATTGTCTTCTCTGTAGCTTATTTATGTTAGAAGCCGATGCCGTTCCCCACAATTGGATGCCGTATGTCCATATTGGCTTCAATATGGTTTTGTAGATTGTGATTTTATTTTCCAAAGTGAGAGTAGACTCGGAGCCAATAAGCCAGTGGAATTAAGCCATTTCAATTGTATTATTTTTGAGTCAATGTGATTTTTCCAGGTGAGACGTCGATCAAGGTGAATACCCAAATATTTGACATGGTTATCAACGGGTATGGTTCTACCGTGAATAGTGAGGGCTGGGCAATTGTTCTGTCTAAGAGAGAATTTAACCTGTACACTCTTAGTGGCATTTACTTTTATCTTCCACTTTTCGAGCCTATGTATGTATATAAGACTGCAGTTGTCTAGAAACCATTAATGGGCAAGTGTTAATGCTCATGAATGCAGTGTCATAAGCAAAAGTTGAGGTTTGAATTAGGGAATGAACAGGCATGTCAGAGGTGTAGATGGTATATATATGTAATATAGGGCCTAGTATACTGCTCTGCGGAGTTCCTGCTGAAACTTTTCTTTGAGTTGAAAAAGAGTCCTTAGATTTTGCTACAAAAGATCGGATATTTGGATTGTATTGTGGGTATTTGTCGGTAGAAAAGAGACTATTTTGTAAATAAGGTATTCATGCCACACTTTATTAAAAGCCTCGGAGATGTCTATAAGAGAGCTGACCAATATTTTCGATCTTCGAATGTTTTTCTGATCTGGGTTACTATACGGTGTACTTGTTCTATCGTTCCAAGACCCTTGCGAAACCCAAACTAGTGCATTGGTATTACATGGTTTGCTTCAATTTGGGAGTACAACATTTGAAGAAAGATCTTTTCAAACAGCTTGAATAAAATAGAGAGTAAACTTATGGGTCGATAGGATGTAATTTGTGACAATTCCTTTCCAGGTTTTGGGATCATTATTATTTCAGACAGCTTCCATGATCGAGGAAAGTATCCAATTCGAAGTATAGCATTAAATTAAATAAAACTAATTTGAGGATATCGTGGGGGAGTTCTGAAACCATTTTCGCTGTTATTTTATCATGTCCAGGAGATTTATTCATTTTCAATAAGATAACATTTTTCTTTGAGAGAGATAGACTTATTTTCATGGGATTTGTGACCATTGGGCTAATGATCTTCCATATGATCAGCAAATTCTTTCACTTTTTCATCACTACTCCTTGCCCATCCTACATCTTTCATCCGTATTGGAGACTCCTGTGTTATAGGACGCTGTAGTTCCCTTGTGGCCTTGTACAGGCTATAGTCAGTTTTTTTGTAGGGCTCCTAGACGAGTCGAGAAAATGATAATTAAACATTCTGTTGTAACTACAAATTTATTTTTGGAGCAAAGTAATATCTCTTTACTTCGTTCCCTAGACGATCTTTGTGTAATACTTTCGACTAAAAGATATGCATACTCAAAGAAAAGTGATATTTGAAAGAAGTTCAAAATGGTTATTTAATTATATTACAACCTACAAGAACGTTGTATCAACCTGGGTGGTTATGGGGAAAGTGAATACAAGAAAATCTGTGTTTAATGAAATGATAATGCAAAATTTGTTGCTTTAAAAAAATGTTCGCTAACTGGATTTCGAAACGTTTAGAAGAAGACAACAATTTTGGGGGCGCATTTTTACTTCAATATCTATGGGATGATGCTAACCCACACGAGGTTCACCAAGTGGAAATACATCCACAAAAAGTTGTTATTTGGTGCGGATTTTTGGGCGGCGCACAGTGGAATATTTTGTGCAATTAAGTTGGGGCATTAATCGGAAGAAATTAGATTAGGGCCTTAAAACTTCGTATACGTAATTTGCATTATTAAAACCACATTTGGCGACTACTCGGCTACTCGAAGTGTTCTTCAAACACATCGAGGTGACCGCCGCTCAAATAATGATAGGTGGCTGTATGCGGGGTTGAACCCGGGATCAAATTCATCCGGAACTGTGCAGCAGAGTCATTAAAAATTGAACTTCTCGAATCTGTGATACCTTGCGAAGCGTGTACAGATATTTAAAGATATTATACTCCATACATAGTGACGTACATGAACCTTTCACATAAAAAAAAAACGGATTTCTTTAAAGCCTTACATATAGCTTCTTTTATTCCATATCAACATCGGCCCGTCCTATTTGGAAAACCCTTTATTTTTAACAGTCAATCGTTAATTCCTGTAAGAAATATTTTCTGTGTTTATATTTCTGTAGAAAAAAATTTGGTTTATTTGCTTTTAGAGCAATAATAACACAAATAACAAAGTAGAATGACGTTGAGTTGTTTCAATAAAATTATATACTACTACTACTACTCCTCACACACACATTTAACCATCGACCAGTCCTATTTGAAAAACCCTTTATTTGTAACAGTGAAGCATCCTTAATGAACGGAGAGTGGCCAGAAGCAAAACTTTAAAAAATTAGCTACGGCGACCTTTTTACTACTTTAATCACTGTACTTTGGTCTGCGGACGACTGCATACACAAAAAATAAATTTTGAATATAAATATAAATGGCAGGAAAACTGGAAAATTAAGCATGTCTCGTCAAACAAAAAGTCTCTACAATAACTTCTTAGAGAAATAACTACCCTCCCTCATCATCATCGCTATCCTTATCGTTCACGGCATCAATAGGATATCGCCATGCTGTAACTTCCTTCTCACGTTTTCATTTAAATTCACTTTAGGATTTCAACTTCCTGTCACTTCGTCATTTAACGAGTAATTAAAGTGCTTTAAAACGGAATCAAATCTATGTGCAAGTGTTGAACAAAACATGGCAACAATAGCAACAACTAAACGCTAAACGCTTTCCTCTTTACAACATATGGCCAGTCATGGGGAAACAAAAAACTCCTTTAATGGCAAATTTCCACTGACGGAGTTCCAATGTAATCCTGCTTCAACTCCTACAAAGTGCGTGACAAAATTGCTTAAACACTATGAGAGGGTACTTCACGAAACACTGTGCCTGCCATCGAATTTTCTTTTATTTATTTCTTTCGTAGGAGCAGCTCACATTTTTATCTAGTTTGTCAACAAAAAGCTTTCATGAATTTCCATACATTTTAGCATACTTAGACGGGGAGTCAGTCATTCAGTCAAGCCAACTACGTCCCGTCCATTCTCCGGTGGATAGCTCAGCTGGACGTTGGGCGGCATTTTCACCAGCCGGGAATGGCTCGCCTATTCTATATCATGTTTTTTTTTTCGCTGTACGTTTTCATTCCTTTGCATTATTATTTTTGTGCATTGATGATGTCTGATGATAATTTGTTGTTGTATGGAAAGAAATTACGAATGAGATGAGACGGTGACAGCAACGCCAGGAGGAGGAGTAGAATCACAAGCCGCTACAGTAGCCTCAGTCTTTGAAAGCCATTGACAGTCGCAATCATCGGCACTTATGTTTGTTTTTTTTTTTTTTCTTTTTCTTTGGTATTTTAAGTTAAGTTACAAGTTTGTATGTGAGTCCCGCGGTGTCTATCCGTGCAAATGATGACCAAATTAAGTATGCAAAACAGGTATCAAAAACCTATAAGTTCCACGAAAACTGAGTACGTTGATTGCACCGACTAACTGCCGCTATTGTTGTACGGTAAGTGAGCCTACATCAGCAACAGTGGAGGGAATTGAAAACAGATTTGTAAAAAAGTCACATATGAAAATCACTTTTATTAAAATGACTTGCAGTCTATCTCCCGCGTATTAACGATATGATGGAATGTGTGCACGTCTATATGACACGCACAGGGTGCTACATAGTTCATCCTATTTCAACGAAATCTTGGTTGCATTTTTTGGTATCCTATATAGGATACAGGTAGAGGATACATCATGGAAGCATTGATATTTTTGAAATGTTTATTCATTTTGAGGATAGAAAAAAACGCATTTGCGCTTAATAAAATTAACTTGGAAGCATTGCTATTTTTGAAATACTTATTCATTTTGTTTTGTTCGTATTTGTAATCATTTTATCATCCATTTATAAAACAAACGTATTGTTCGCCCAATTAATAAATTAAAATTTAAATCGATTTGGAACGCATTGTGTTTGTGCTGATTATTACTCTGGAACTCTGAATTCTAATGCTTTTCTTAATAGCTAGATGCCCATGAAGTGAAGGATTTACAAGCAATTGTTGAGACTATAGAGACCATGTAGCCTTCATCATCGAGCTCGTCTGAGAGTGTAGTGATATTTTACAAACGGCAATAACACACAAAATCAAAATTCACAAACTGATGTCTGCAAACAAATTAACAACTTGTGTTTACGTTATTTGATGTTCTTCTTCTTCTCTAACTTCTTTGTTTACTTTTGCGTAGGATAACTTGGTCGCATTGTTATTTTCCATACTTTTCTACTACTTTTTTATACAACTTATCCTCGTGTAGCTTAGTTTGCAAAATTATCCCCGTAAGCGTATACCGGATAGCATTTGTATGGCGAAACGGGAATAAGATACTAAAAAACGCAACCCTTATAAGGCTGTAACTTATCGCTTTCAGAATATTTTCTAGAATAGCTTCATGGTTCTTCTCCAGAATTTCCTCCGTGTGAATATCTGATTGGTTGTTGTTTTGCCAACTTTAAAGTAGCACTGATAAGATCCGACCAAGCCAGGCAGACTTCAATCTATCACACATCACTGATAATCGCGATAATTCGTAATAGAGTTTTCAAAACCAAAACCGACAACCGGCAAACCGTTTTTTTTTTTTTTTTGACAGAAACCGTATGCCGGTTTTTAAAATCGTTTCTCATTTATTTTCGAATAACCAGCTTAGCTGGTATTTGAAAAATTACAAAAATTCATGAAAATAATCTAAAATTTATTCTGAGGCATTCGGTAGAATAAATTTGATATTTTGGTTTTAAATGTTTCCGATCAACTACAAAATATAGATATCCAAGCATTGTGGTCAAGTTAACGCCAATACTTTTTAATTCCCCATTTATTTTCGATATTATTCTGAATTTTTAGATTTTGTGAAGCCTTGTGACACCATATTTAACAGATTGCGAATGCTTAAACAATTTGAAGTATATTTACGCAATATCTTCAGAACTTAAATCGTCTCAAAAACTATTTATATAATATATGCAATATATATGTATATATAATATATAAGATAATCTCCACCAAAAATGCCATCTTTTTAATAGCTCCAAAAACTTGATTATGACAACAAGTTAAAATTTACAACGTGTGACATTTTATGGACTGGAGTTGGCTACCAAAACACTGTAATATTTACACGCTATATTTTAAAAGTGAGTCCAAGCCAGTTTTGCACCAAGTTATATTTAATACTTATCGGCTTTTTAATATCAAATTTTTGGAAAAAAATTTGGCCTGACGTCGGATGAAATACTAAATGGTTATTTATTTAACGTTTTCAAAACTGCCGGTTTGGCTATGTTGTCAGCGGTTAAATACCTGTCATTTGAAGTGTTATTTATTTAGTTAAAGATTTGGCCAAACTTGAACAAATTTTTTAATAAATCTCACAAATATTTACACACAAACACACGTCGGATGAGATAATAAAGGGTTATCCATTCAGAGTTTTCAAAACTGCCGGTTTGGCAATTCTGTCAGCAGTTAAATATCTGTCATTTGAAGTGCTATTTATTTAGTGAAAAGTTTGCCATTTGCGACGTCGATTGGCCACCGAGATAATTCGATTTCGTTTTTTGCGGGGCTACATCAAAGACCGTGTTTACGCGAATAATCCTCAAATGTTGGAGCATTTGAAAACCAATTCTCATCATTATCGCCGAGATACGGAACGAAATGAGCGAAAAAGTGGTCGAAAATTATCTCAAAAGGATCCACTGCTGCAACCAATCCAGAGGCGGTCGTTTAAATGGTATTGTATTTTATAATGGCAAGGTCCAAGTATATTGTGTATATTATAATTTTTACACTGTTTTGCAAACTTATAGAACACTTCGAGGAAGAGAGCAAAGTAAGAGTATGCAACTAAATTATTTGTCGTTTTTTCCCTCCCGCGTAGTCAGTTTTTAAACATATTAGATAGTTTTTAAATTATCTGTGTTATCCTAAAAATAACTAACACACCGGATGGTTTTCATATATTATATATCATCCATTAGATTAAAATGAAACTTTGGTAGACAATTCCATACTTTTTTGGAAAAGATTTGTTTCCCTTTGACTTAACTCCTCAGAAAAAACCGGATAGTTGAAAAAAGTAATTTTTCGAATAACTCGAAACCAGGTTTTCTAAAAAAAAGTCGGTTATTTGAATAGTTGTTACACACACTTGGATTGATTTTGTTGGACACAGACAATATATCAACAGTCCAATCGTATTTAGGAGCTAATGCAACTATCTCTGATGACAACTTGGTTATCCCTAAGTTGCGATGCTACTATTCTGACACCTTTTTGACTAGTAGCTGGACAATCTTGCCGTCATCGACAATCGAAGTGATTTCTTCTCTTCTGCCGCCCCCCACAACTAGTAGATTATAAAAATGTTCTCTTCATAACTGCACCACACTCTGGGAAGCATATTCCACCACCTACGCTTTTAATCTTTTGTCAGAATATTAAGTTTGTTATTATTTTAGCGATTTAAAAAATTATAAATTTTCCAAGACTTCGTAAAATTAACTGCTCTAGTTATATGGTTAAAATATTTTGACAATTAAACGTGATATTTGCAAGTTCTAGCCGTATTTGCATTCCAGAGATTTTATTAATTTAAGGAATATTCTGTGATGTGATGATGGCCCCCTCTTCTTCGGTATTCCTCAGAAAATCCAATAATTTTCCCAATTGGACAAGTAGTTTCTGAGTTATAGATATATTTGTTTTTTCAATTTTTAGACATGATTCTGAACCTGAGCTCGTAATTTACTCACATCACGGAGAGCAGGCTGTATGCGGGATTGAACCCTCGATCATGCGAACGATAGTCGTGTTTACAAACCACAACGCGACCGTCATTCACAGCACAAATACTGACTGTAATATTTGGTTAAAGAGAAAAACACGATCGAATCGAATTAGAAAATATTTGTTTTTTTAGATGTTACAATCCTCAGATCCCCCAGAGAGTTTCTTATGTTCAGTGGGCTTACACGCATTCTATAATAGTTTTAGACTCGTTCTAAGGGACCTAAAGTATAACTACGATTTCGAGCGACACAGTCTGAGAAGCATTTACCAAACTTGTCAATTACTCGACTACTCGAAACGTTCGCCAAACACATCGAGGTATGCGCCTTTCAAATAATAATGATAGGTGGTCGTAAGTGGGATTGAATCCTCCGTCATGCGAGCGATAGTCGCGTTTACAAAACACAGCCCCATAGACGTTTACAGCACAAATACTGACTGTAATATTTGGTTAAAGAAAAAAGCATGACCAAATCGTATTAGAAAATACTTTTTCTGGATGATACAATGCAGATCCGAGCTTTTCACATTCAATGAGCTATTCTATTTTTGGACTCGCTCTACGGGACCTCCAGTATAACGCCGATTCCGCGCATCACAGTTTGAGAGGCACTAACCAAACTTGTCGATTACTCGACTACTCGAAGTACTCGCCAATCATGTCGAGACAGTCGCCGCTCGAATAATAACGATAGGTGACCGTATGCGAGATTAAACCCGCGATCATGCGAACGACAATTGCAAATACTAACCATTGTGCCACAGTCGGTATGTAAATCACATTCCAGATACTCTTTTTCCTTATTTATTTTTTCAAAAAGAACTTTTGGTTAGTAGAATATGTTAATTTTATGCTCTTTGGAACTGAAAACTTTAACTTCAACTACTTTTCCATATTAAAATACGAAAAAAAAAATTCAAATATCTCAAGAATCGAACATATGCTTGATTCAAGGCAACTGCCACAATACCATAGAATTGATTTGAAATAAAAATTCAAAGATGTTGAAGCGCTGCCTCTAAAAAATCGACCGTTAGTATCCGAACATTAAGTATTCAATAGAAACGAATTCACATAAACAATCGATGAATAGACAATTTGTGAATTATGTGTGGTTGACTGAATGGTACCTCCTATACCTCAGCATCGTCCCCAGTGACGACAGGTGATCGCCGCCGACTGTGTAACTTGTACATAGGTGGTCATTCACATCACAACAAACTATAGGGAACACCTACATTATTCAAACTCACAAAAATCCCCCACTGTGTAACGTAGAGCAGCAGGAGCAGCAGCAGCGGCTGTAGAGTGCGTCCATTTGTGTGTTATCGAAAACTAAGCCGCCACTTAATGATAAAGTAACGACATCAGCGTACTAAACACATTTAAAGGAAGATGAACAGACGGACGGACATAGCACACACGGACGAAACGGACGTGGGGTAGGAAAAACGCAACAACGGCAAAAGGCACCAAAGAATCCAGGTAGGTTGACGCAATCGACCTAATAGTAGTCAACCACCCAACCAACCAACCGGCGGCACACTGTGAAACACATCGAATAAATGTACAAATATTTAAGTAGAGAAAAAAAAATTAGTTAAGAAAACACAAAATGCACAAAATTAAATTCATTTTCTGCTCACAATTTGTTGTTCAATAAAACTTGCACACGCAATTACGATGTTGTCGATTTTTATGAGAATTTTAAATAAACATTAAAACACATTTTTCCTTTTTATTGAATGGGCCAATAAAACCCGACAAATGTGGCCGGTTTAGGGGTTTTGCTCTCTGGCTCTTTTAAAAAACCCCGACCGAAACCCACAAAAACATGGACACAACAAAGAGGATGTTAATAAAAGCGTCCGTCGGTTACTTTTATGAAATTCTAATGAGTTTTAAAATTCTATGGGAATTTTGGGTAATTTGATTGTTTGTTGTTATTATTGTTGTCGGTTATTGTTGTTGTTATCTTCTTTTGGGGTGATTTCAAATCGTCACGATATGAAACAAACGAGTCAAACGAACAAATTTGTACATCTTTTGTTCACAATTTCACCCCTATTGTATCGTTTTCTTAAAGATGGTTATCAGTTTAGGGGATTCGAATGGTATGAATAACGAATTTGTTACATCCAAATGTTGATCATAAAACGGAGTGATAGAACATTGAGCAGATTGCAGATATGAATGGGGTTAAAGTGATTTGAATAATCGCCGCTATAGATACGAAATTGTAGTCCCAGAAATGATGATGAATGATGCAATGGTGCAGTAACGTGTGTTCCAGATTATACAAACGGTGTGTAGAATAGAAGTGCCTGAAGTGCCACGGTGAGCAGTGGAAAAGTGCGCGGCTTTAAAGACCTACTACAAGGTTTGCATTGGCAGCTTTTGAACATGGAATGTGTCTGACATGTTTCAAAATATAACAGTGCCTTCCTTCTCATGCCGATTTTTTTAGGTTATAAAGTGTAATCAAATTAAATCCATTATTTTTGTATTGTATTGAAAGCGTTATTTAGCACAGCTAGAATGATCCGATATAGGTCAAATATGCAGCATTTTGTTTGATAACTTGCTGTCATTTTTAAGGTAATTCTATCATGCCTCTCTCATGAAAATCCTTGTTCCTATTGGCAAAAAATTGGAACAGACGATATTCATAAGAGAATCACTTGATACCAAGTCCGGACTATAAGGATTTCCCAACCACACTACCGTAACTTCTGGCTATGGGATGTATGTGGCTTGATGCTGTCTTGTTGGAACATAATTCCTGTTTTCTCTTTAGATAGCCTAATTGTTAATAGCACAGGTCTGAATTAAGATTCGGTCTTAGGGAAGTATTTCATAGTAGGTGATTCCTTGACAAATCCCATCAAACTACAACAGTTTTCGCTTGACGTTGGAGTGAGTGCCCACTGTTCATCACCACTCGTCAGCCGCTTCAGATATGGGACCATTTTTGCAATTCGCTAATGGAAATTCGATCTATAAAATTTGTTTTGTATTAAATCGCGCGGCACCTACACATAGCACTGTTTCTGTATATCTGTGTGTTCTGAACGCAGAGAGTAAGCCGGTAGTTGCCTTTGCTCTACCTGAGTAAAAGAAAGAGTCGACAGCTGCGATGGGTTACTCCCAAATTTTCGAATCCTATTCCTATGTGGTTCAAGTTAGCTTGACTAACCCAGGGGAACACTATCAATGTGGTATGACCAGCGGAATTAAATAGCCGATATGATTGATTCCCATTAAAGTTCATCTCTGACCCAACCAAATGAGTTGTGATAAAGTTAACTCCAAGGAAACTTGTGGTCAAGTGAAATCGATAACACCTGCCTCGGACTATCCTTTTGCAGGGGGTATATCAAAACATGAACCGACCGGTCCATTTCCAATGAAATTAACATACTAAATATGATCGATCGACATCAAAAACCATAATTTTAGAGGCGATAAAAACCGAGCTTGATCGGCTTATTTGCACTGAACTATATAACTGATTATAAATGAGTTTCGTCCCGGAAGTAGTAAAAATTTGAATAATCATCGATGAATTTAACATGGGCTAGTCATACGAAAAATGTTGTTGTTTTTGGCACAATACCAGTGGATTTTCACAAGATCTTATAAACCCATGAAAAACTTATACATTTTTATGAACATTTATATTTGCACAAAGTAATGCTCATAAAAGTGAAGTAATGAAATAATATTTAGTTACTTCTTCGAAAAAGGTGAAAATCTTCTTTACGAAAATCCCCTTTTGCAGAAAAGCACCTACAAATCTATATGTTATATCAGAAAATAAAAATATATACATATATTTGTCATTGATGATTTCAAAATACTTTTAAATTGATTTTAGTCCTCAATTCGGTTTAAGATCGCCTTTCCGCCTGATTATCCATTTAAAGGTTTCAAAAATAAAGTTAAATAGAACATACATGAAGCTATGTTTTCGATGAAACTTTTATTTCATTATAATGCTTGGATCTTGCCATTATGTTTGAAACACAATGTCATTTAAATTACCGCCTCTGAATTGGTTGCAGCAGTGGATCCTTTTGAGGCAGTTTTCGACCACTTTCGACCGCACATTTCTGGTTGGCGGTATCTCGGCGATAACTTGACGAATGTTAGTTTTCAAATGCACCAACGTTTGGGAATTATCCGCATAAACACGGCCCATGACGTAGCCCCACAAAAAAAAATTTTTGCTGGCCAAATGACGCCACTAAAACGTGAAATTACGCTTTCTGGCAACTTCTCATACAGTAAAGTCAAAGTTGGTCGTTTTATGTGGCTCGTGGCACCTTCTTGTTGAAACCACATATCGTCCAGTTCATAATATTTAATTGCCGATTATATAATAGGTTATTATACAGCCGTAGTGCTCTGAATTGAAATTCGGATTATCCCCCATAATTTCACTAACAAATGCGTTATTTTCGGTAGTGCGTACATTGCGATGACACACAGGCCTGAGCACATCTGTAACTCTTTGAGTCTCTTCAAATTTCTTTATAATCTTGCCAATTCCTTGCACAGTAGGTCGATTATGACTACCATAATCACTCCCTAATGAACGAAAAGTGCCCATGTTTGAATCACCACGTTTGTAGTACGTTTTAAGTATTTTTACGCATTCTTCGGTTGTTAAACGATCCATATCCGTAAATGGCAAACCTTTCACTAAATATTCGTAAATAACGCTTCAGATGACAGGTATTTCAAGGTAATTCCATCATGCCTCTCTCATGAAAATCCTTGTTCCTATTGGCAAAAAATTGGGACAGACGATATTCATAAGATAATCACTTGATACCATGTCCGGACTATAAGGATTTCCCAACCACACTACCGTAACTTCTGGCTATGGGATGTATGTGGCTTGATGCTGTCTTGTTGGAACATAATTCCTGTTTTCTTTTTAGATAGTCTAATTGTTAATAGCACAGGTCTGAATTAAGATTCGGTCTTAGGGAAGTATTTCATAGTAGGTGATTCCCTGACAAATGCCATCAAACTACAACAGTTTTCGCTTGACGTTGGAGTGAGTACCCACTGTTCATCACCACTCGTCAGCCGCTTCAGATATGGGACCATTTTTGCAATTCGCTAATGGAAATTCGATCTATAAAATTTGTTTTGTATTTAACAGGTATTTAACAACTGACAGCCTTGCCAGACCGGCGATTTTAAAACAACTAAATAGATAACCGTTATTAGCAAACAGTTATTATTGAATATAATTCAAAATAGAATATAATATAGGATATAATTCAAAAACTTGCCAAATTGATCATATTCTCAATTACTTTGTGAAGTTATATAGTCTTAAGACGGCGGTGATGTTCGAAAAAGAGCAAACAGCAAATGGCGTTGAAGATGATAAATGACGAAACAGCCATCCGTCCAGCCAGCTTTGTGCATTTAATCAATTTCGCAAGTTTTTTTTTTAATTGTATTCTATTAGCAATAATAAATTATTGTTAACAGAAACCCGATTTAAAATCGATTTGATAACCAAATTTATATTACATTGAAGATTGATAATAAATTCGAAAACAAACATACTTTTAAATTTATATAATTGTGTGTTGTTAAGTAGAACTTCCTATGAAGTGGAAAATATACTCATACAGGATTCCTACAAGCTGTGAAAATGCGATTCTTGGAGAATAACGTCCTTCTTCTTTCGCTGGAAATATTTGTTGAAATCGGTTAAGAATTGGAAACTGTATTTGGATCACAAAAATACAAGAATAAACGGACAGTCGGGCAGACGTTGTTAGGTTTCTTTTTTAAAATTGTTTCTCAATCGATCGGTGTACACTTGATATATAGATTTAAAGCCCGATATTTCATGGATGTTGCAAACATCAGAACACATTCAATATTTGCTGTTATACAATATGATATAAAATCATAAAACACAACGGGCTGAAAATATGGCAGGAAGTATGTGAAGATTTGTATTACGAGAAAAATCGTCTGCTATCTTAATACGAGCAATGTGAACTCCTTATGAAACTGATAGTATAATTATCATACAATTCTGGCAGTTTACTGTAATCTCTTGAAATATTTCTTTTCAACTATTTCTCTTCCCATTTTGTGTGTTTTTTTTTTTCGAAATATTTTTTATAGTAATTCTAACGAATTACAAAGAAGAATAAGCAATTTTGTACAACGACATTGGCATATTTCACCCCTATATTGAATTTTTGAGATTGTTATCTTTAAGTTAAAAGAATGGAGAATCTATCAAATCATTTAACATAACGCGATACATTAACTTTCATCACCATCACCATCACTACCACTGGCAGTACCAGCACCAGCACCAGTACCAAAGACGACATCAGCAGCTCATCATCATAATTGCCATAAGCAGCAAAACATCAGCATTATCATCAAGCAACCTCCTCTTTATCCTCCACATTGTCAGCATCATCTTCATCATATTGATGCCATCATTTCAGTCTAATGTTATGTGAAATGCTTCCATGCTAAAGTGTCAGGAATAAATGTTGAATGTATTTTTTGGAAAGGCAGCTTCTTTTCCCCCTCCTCTCCCCACATTGTGTCGCATAAACAAGGAGATGGTGTTAAAAGAACATTCCTCAATTGAACTGAAGCGAAAGTAACAATGTTGTCTTTCATATAAATTTCATATATAAATTTTCATTGTTTTTCGTCTTTGGGATTTCTTCTATAGCAGTTACGCTTCGATTAGAAAAGAAATTTATCGTTCATACATCTATCAAGATGTGAAGAGACTCGCGCCGTACATGCAGCGTTTACTTAAGGAGCAGACACGGACTCGACCCGACTCCTCAATGGTTCGACACTCGCTCACACCAAATCCCAGCCGAATAAAAATGTGTGTAGTCAGAGACTGGAACAGCACAACATTTATTTATTTCATTTCTTGCGAGATATTTTCTGATAAAGTACAGAGAATGGAAAATGCATTTTCATTCTGACTGGAACAGTGGTCTGAACCCAGCAAGGTGTTGGTGGCAATAGCAGCGGCGGCGGCGGCGACAAAAGACCGTCTGTCGTCTTTATCGCATTGAAAAGTAATTATTTTTTTTGGTTATAAGAAGAACAGTTTTTTCGTCAATCTCGATTTGACCAAATTCTTAGCCTGTGGTGAAGATTGAGGGTCATTGCTGGTGTGGTACTCGTATTTGATTTTCTCAATCAACAATTCAAGAAACGTCGTTAAACCAAACACCATTTTGAGGTTGTATAATAAAGGAATAAAAATGATACTTTGATAAAAGATTCCCACTTTGTGATAAACGATTACCCAAGGAATATATTGAAAGGTAACGTTTTTTAAATGATTTTATATTTTGAGATAAAATCTTCTCTATTCCAACCATGAATCGTCAAAAAGGTTGGTAGTCTTGAGTTCTTTTTTATTTAAGACACTGAAGAGCAATTAAATGCCGCATAAAGAGGAGATATATCAATTTCCTATTTTTAGTGCTAGAAAAAGATAAATAGAAATACATTTAAGTCATTTGATCGTATGGAAATGGTCACGTATGAAAAATACCCGCTGCGCTTGGCATTTAATTTATTGTCAGTGGAATCGCTCGTACGGATATGCTGCACATTTCTTTTATAGTAGGTGAAATTATTTTGTAAACGTTCGACAGATTGACTTTTTCTATCATTATTAGAAATTGTCCAATCGCCTTCTTAATTATCGTTTACATTACTGTAAAAATCCGGAATTGCGACAATATCTAAATTTCGTTATTAACGACCGACTGACACATTAATATTGATTTTGAGTGTCAAAAACAATTATGCGCCATTTGTCGCACATTAATTTTACTACTTAAAACAAAATATAGTAAAAGTAAATAACTGTCAGTGAGTTCCGGTTAGGCTCTTATATCCGCTTAACCGATTGCGATTAAGCTTTTGGATTCTTGTCTTCTGAGACACATTCTTAAACGAAAATTATCTTCTAAGATACTTTTCTTTACGAATATTGTTTTCTAAGGCACTTTCCTATATAAAAATGGTCTTCTAAGACACTTTTCCATACGAAAATTGTCTTTTGAGACACATTTCCTAAACAAAAATTGTCTTCTGAGACACTTTCCTAAACGAAAATTGTCTTCTGAGAAATTTTTCTATTCGAAAATTGTCTTCTGAGACACTTTTCTACTCGAAAATTGTCTTCTAAAACACTTTTCTGTTCAGAAATTGTCTTGTGATACACTTTTCTACTCGAAAATTGTCTTCTGAGACACTTTTCTACTCGAAAATTGTCTTCTGAGCCACTTCTTTATGCGAAAATTAGCATCTGAGTCACTTTTCTATACGAAAGTTGTCTTCTAAAATTGCCCTTTGGGACACTTTTCTATTCAAAAATTGTCTTCTAGGACACTTTTCTACTCAAAATTGTCTTCTGAGGCACTTTTCAAATCGAAAATTGTCTTTTGAAACACTTTTTCATATGAAAATTATCTTCTGAGACACATTCCCTGAACAAAAATTGTCTTCTAAGACGTTTTTCTATGCGAAAGTTGTTTTCTGAGACACTTTTCTTTGTACGAACATTACTTTTTTAAGACACTACACTCGATAAACGCCTTTTCAGAAAGTGTCTTCTGTGACACATTTGTATAAATGAAAACCGCCTTCTTAAACACTATGTGCGTAAAATGTCCCCTGAGACACTTCCTACACGAAAAATGCTTTCTAGGGCATTTTCCAATATGATTACCTTCTTCTTACACGCTTTTGTATACGAAAAATTTTATCTGAAACATTTTTCTACAGACGAAAATTATTTTCTGGCACTTTTTTAAAAACGAAACCTACCTTCTCAGACGCTATTCTATTTACGAAAAATATTCACTACGGCACTTTTCTATGTGCGCAAAATGTTTTCTGAATCTATTTCTGTACGAAAAATGTCTTTCTCGACACTTTGCTATACGAATAATTTCTTCAGAGACACTGTTGTATACGAAATATGTCTTATAAAATAATTTTCTATAAGAAAGCTATTTTTCTCTAAATGGGCTGTCCCTTTAGACACATTTCCATAAGAGAAATGCCTTCTGAGATATTTTATTATTCGAAAATTATTTTCTCAGACACTTTTCTATCTGCAAAAATTTATTTCTCCGACATTTTTCTATATGCCAAAAAGTTCCTCTCAGACACTTTTCTATATATCAAAAATTATCTTCTGAGACACTTTTCTCTAAATGGAAAAAGTCTTCTTAAACATTTTGTTTTCCATATGAAAATTGTCTTCTAAATCGTTTATCTGTATATGAAAATTATTTTAAAACAAAAATTGTTTGTATAAAAAGTTAAGTCTCTGATACTTTTCTGTATGAAACGTGACTTCTCAGACACTTTCCTTATATAAAAGAATTTGCTATACATGTGACGTTTC
Source organism: Philornis downsi (assembly GCA_019455685.1). NCBI lineage: Eukaryota > Metazoa > Arthropoda > Insecta > Diptera > Muscidae > Philornis > Philornis downsi. Next base: position 32,751 of record JAHXMU010000572.1, read on the forward strand.
TTCTCAGAAACTAATCTATATTTGAAAAGAGAAATTTCAGTTACATTTTTATATATGAGAAAAGTGCACTTTTCTATACATTTATGAAAACTCTGATCAGTTTTTTATACAAGAAAGTAGTCGCTTAAGATATTTTTCTGTGAGTGAAAGAGCTTTCTCAGAAAATTCTTTGCATTTGCAAAATATTCGCTCAGAAGCTTTTCTGTGCGAAAAGTGACCACAATAATCCTGGATACCACTGTTCTGGAGACCAGGGTTCTATAATTTATATTCGTTTGCTATTTTTTTTTTTCTCTTTTCATTGTTCGGTTTTTCGTACTCTTTTCGAACATGTGTTTAAGAGTATTCTTGCGTTGGATTGCGGGTACTACAACACACTCTTATCATGTGATAGATATAAATACGAAAATTCCTATTATGCCAAAGTAACAACGCAGCAACAACAATGACAACAACTAGAAGAACGAAATGAATATTAAATGGTCATACATTTGTTGTCATTTGTTGCCCCTTTTTATATGTGTTGTTGCCCGTTGTTGCATGCAGCATCATCATCTCACAGGGCACTGCTTACATTGTACACGCAATTAGTTACAATACAAGTATAATGCGGCAGATGTCGCTGACGATGATGTTGATGTTACTGATGATTTTGTTATGGATTGGTCCACTGACAACCATGAATACGATGATAATGAAGTTATTGTCTACCCGCCGCCTTTATCCGAGGAAATTATAATTGTAATGAACAACCAAAAAGAAATGCTACCATAAGAAACTCAAATCCTCTTATTATAAACTCATTCCCTCGCATTTCTTACACGGTGGTTATTACGGCCAAAAGATGGGGTGGAGGTCGAGGGGTTTTGCTGGCGAAAGGAAGTGCACATGGGAATATGTGGACTCTGTGTCAAACACAGTAATTAATTTTCAACGACTTTACAAAAGACTTTGTACTTTTGATAGGCGAGAGTTACTTGTGAAGAACGAACGGACGAAAAGAAAGAACTGAAACTAAAACTGGGTCGAATTCTAAACTCAATCAACGCCATCATTATCATATTCATATGGTAATCATGATGTTGATCATCGTCGACATCGACAACATTCTCGTCATTGTCGTTTTTACAAATTATGATTGAATCCGTATAATTAAATTAGAACAAACTTTCATTTATGAATAGTATGTGGTTGTTGTCGATATAAAAATTCAATAGGAATGAGTGACTGGCTGACGACAGACTACACTAGTACGAGTACTTCAGAAAGGGTATTTGAATGCGAGGAATGGTTTACACAAAAAATGGACGCATTTGAAAGTATTACATACTCTTTTGTGTGTGAAAAGTAAGACTAAACTTTAATTAATCTTGATGTAAAATACATAGACAACAGTCCGTTAAAAAGTTGTATACAAAATACTTGAAATGTGGTAGTAAATATAGTCGTTTCATTCATTTTGTTCTCTATTTTTTGCTGGTTTTCAAGATAAACTGTCTTCCAAAATGCTGTTTATTAAAAACCTTGATTATTAACTTGTACCAAAATCCAGTTGAAATTTTATTTCAACCTTTATTATTCTTAGAAATGTTCGGATTGTTGGCGGTAAAAGACGCTCAAAGTAAATTCTAATCAAGAGGGTATTTTTGTATTCCAAGCGATTATAGTTATCGGAGTATCACGCAACAAAATTTGGATAATTGAGAAATGGGCTCATTGAAAGCAGCCTTAATTTTGCGATTTTATTTTTGATTAGATACTAAATTTAAATAACAATTTTAAACAAATTTTCAGAAATTTTACCATGTTGACTTTTTATGAATCTTCATAAAAGCACACATTTTTAATTTTTTCTGAAAATTTTCTACAAATTAGCTCTAGAAATAGGATTAACATAAAGGAATCTGTAGTTACTTAAATATCAAAATTATTTTCAAAAAAAATGTATTTATACAAAATTTGTTGACGATCTCATCAAAAAAGACGGCCTAGGAAACTATGCGCGATGGTGGAAAAGATTTTGTTCGAGGAATTTCTACAAAAATCATATTTAAACCAATTTGAGTTTGCCGATGTATTGCCCAGGCTTATGTCAACAGTTCCCTATAGATACTTTCCCGGCACCTGCTGGATTTCGGTAGCCAGGGATCAGAAAATTATGACCATAATCAGAAACAATGAAATTTTAAATGGATAAAAATGTTTTTCAGAAATCTATGAAAATTTCATAATTTGAATACCTGGTCGTAGCCTGAGCCTTTACATGATAAAGGTGGCATAATAACTGAACCAAAAATGATTTTACATTTGAAATTGCAGAATTGCGAAGTTCCTCAATAAATTTGTTAGCTAAACATTCATCCCAACACGAATCTTATTAAATTGGTTGGATATTTTGAGCAAATAAAACTTTCGAACCGGATATTTCTAAGAAAAGTCGTCCAACGACCATCGTTGTAAATGGGACTGACTGCTTAAATGATCATGAAAATATTATATATTATATTACTCTAATTTACTTATACTCGTATACATATTATAGTCTATGTATGTACATATATGTACAAATTTAATATTTGTCTGTGTAGTACGTATAACCTTCTATACTATTGCATCGATTGTAATAACCTTTGGGAAAGGTGTTCCTTAAGTCTCCGGGATGGTTTTAAGAGCAGTAATTTCAATTACTATATGAAAGATGAAAAATTTTGTTTACTGATATGACCTATAATTAATCCATTGCCGCGTTGGCAGGCCTGTATATATTCAAGGACTTGTTTTCGTATAAGTCGAAAATGAAGTTTTTGTGGTTCCTGCAGTGCCAGATTAGGACATCAATGACACATTCACTAAACATTTGTTTTGATCTGAAATACTTAATAAACGGCTTCTTAATGTTCCTTTCGTAATATATTGTAAACTAAGAGAGATTCGAGAAATCGCATAACATCTTTGAATTCGACTCTATTGCTTTTGTTATCATCGTTTACGAGGAAATACATTTCTCTATACTAATGTAAGTCCAATATGATCAATTTCCTAAACTCCTAACACAATTATCTTAAAAATATCGGCTTGTTCGGAAAGTTCGTTCGGCTAATTCGTTAGTTTACCATACGTCACTTTTCATGACGTAGAGTTCCTTCAAATACTATCATAACTTCCTCCCACCCCTTCTCTAAACTGTTTACTATTATTTACTTGCGTTCTCGTTCTAGTCGTGAGTGGTTATAGCGTTTTAAAAAAAAGTTTTAAAAAGTGGAAAAATTAGCGAAAAAGAGCATTTAGGCATATAATGCCGTATTATTTCCGAAAAGGAAAAACGGATGCTTCAAACAGCCAAAAAAAATGAAGTCTGTTTATGAAGAGAACGTACAAAATGAAAGAACTTCTCAGAAATGGTTTAAAAGGGTGATGATTACAGGTGACTTTTAGTTATTGTTAATCCCCGTGCAGTAGTTAGGGAAAATCAGTCTCAACCGTTCACGGGGCCATAGAAAAGGTCGGATTTCTGAGCAACATCGATGTGTGGGTACCGCACTTTCTCACCGGGGTCTCACACTGCCTTGCGGACCCCTCAGAAACTGTCAGAGCTTGGGTGGGAAGCTCAACCACTCCCACCGTACTCCCCAGACCTCGTCCCATCTGACTATCACCTATTTCGCAATCTGAGTAACTACTTGAAGGATTTGAGGAAGTGAAAAATCGAAACCAGTCGAGTCTTATGAGAGAGGAATTACAAAGCTCCCAGGGAGGTGGGAAGAAGCTATTAAAAAAGGGGGAGATTATATAATAGATTAAAATAATTGTTTTCTTGCATAAAATTTATAAATAAATTTCCCAACGAACTTTCCGAACAAAACAATATAATAGGCGGGAGCATTTTGGTAAACAGATCCAGATTTTAGCATTCAAAATCTATACATTCCATTTGGTTTTCTGCCAACGGTCGTTGTAACAAAAATTGTTCAAATTGTTAAAAGTTTAAAATAATAAACATTCGATTATGATCAATGTTACGGGGACAGTCCCAAAAAAACTAGCCGACCTGCAGTATAGATGGTTGCCAGTAGTTTGCGAAAAATTATTGCGATGAAAAGTGACTTCTTTATAAAACATATATTTTTCAAGGCGACACCTTGTTTAGCATTTTTAATTGAGCAATCGGAACGATCTCAGTGAATATGCAAAAAAAAATATGCATAGAAAAAATGGTCACCGTTATGTACTTCAACATTTCCATTTGAAAGGTCTCAGTCCAACCAATATTAAAGCCGAGCTAGATTCTACTCTGGGGGAGTTTGCAGAGTTTAAATGAGATCGAGTTGTACACCAGACACAGTTAAGAAAATCCACAAAATGGTCGATAAAGCTGCGCAAGCTAGCTGAAATTACAGGCATTTCAAAAAGTGTTGTACATCGTATATTGACCGAAGATTTGAAGGTGAGAAAGCTGTGCGCAAGCGCGGCAGCCGCTTGCTTTCAATAGAGCAAAAACAGCGTCGTGAAGATGTTTCAGTAGAGTGTTTAGCGATGTTTCACCACAATAAAGCCGAATTTTTGTGTGGATGAGACATGGAACCATTACTTACAGTCAAAGCGGTGGAATAGAATGCAGGAATCGTGCCCAAAGAAGGCGAAAATGGTTCCATCTGTAGGCAAGGTCGTGGCTGGGATGCGCATGGGATTACTTTTATTGATTATTTTCAGAAGGGAAAACCGCATCATTGGCGAATATTATTCTAATTTATTGCAGCGTTTATGTGATGAAATTAAAAAAAAGGAAAAAAGACCGCACTTGACGAAAAAGAAAGTGTATTTGCATCAAGACAATGCACACATCCACTACTACGATAGCCAAAATGAATGAATTAAAGTTCGAATTGCTTCGTCACGCACCTTATTTGCCAGATTTATCGCTAGAAAAAGTGTATCGAGCAATAAGAACATTATGTTGAAAAATAAAGAAAATGTTTACCAACTTTTTCGCGTCTTCTTCGTTAGGAAGCCTACGAACAAATACAAAGTTTTCGCGTTAAGATTAGTGGCACACCATGCCTTCCTATGTAGGTCTATGTAAGAGCTCTGCAAGGAAATTTGGTTTACTTGAGACTACATAATTAATTCATTAATTGTAAAATATCATACATTAAGTTATTTAAAATGTATGCAATTAAACACTATTATGTGTCATATTTATAATCATATAGAAGGGGGCAATTCTATGCACTTAATCTCATTTGATATTTTCATTTACAATTGAATGTTTTCCACTTTTTGTGGAGGGAGGCAGTCATATGTTATTGTGTTACTCAGCACGAACATCAAAATCTGTCATTCAATTCATAGAATTTGTTAGAAGTTTACACCCACTTCAAAACTGAACAACAACAACGACTACAACAAAAATATAGAATAACCAAACACTTGGATGATATATCACTCGTATTACATAAGAATCCTTGAAGCCTCCTCTTGCATGCACTCCTCCAGTCCTGCTGCATAATGTGAAACATATGGGAGCTCATTGCGTTGAATTAGGGCTCTGCTGTACCGTCTCCTAGAGACAAGGTCATAAATTACTGTCCTGTCACTTAATGCTTTACTTGAATATTATGAGTTGCTTAATAATTTCCCGTTTTTTTTTCGTTTTATGTCGGTGCTGATAACATCAATATGTTGCAGTATGGCAAGATGGATAGGATAATTTCGAGGACACTGTAACGGTATGAGGGGGCTATAAGTATTTCCCTAGAAAAATGATCTAATGATTATGATGATGATATGAAACAGAAGTTTACAAAAAAAAAAAAAAGAAAAAAACGAAAAATGTAACAAAGAGAGTTTGGGTCATAAAGAATATTATGCTACAGGGATATTCAAGGGGGTCTTTGGTTGATGACATAAAATAATTGGAATACAATTTAAAACTGTGTTCTGTGTCGATGAGATATTCTCTAGATTGTTCAGCTTTTAGTGAGAGCTAAGAGGAAGGGGATAGCATTTTAACTATTACAAAGGACTTGGAGAAGGAAGGACAGACAAAAGCAAGTGCGAGTACAGTGGCCTCTCGGTTTAGTAAACTATTTGCCAAATTAATAAAAACAGGGTACTAATTTTTTCCTTATTATAAGGTGTTGTTATTAACAAAAATGTATTTCAAAACTAAAAAGTAATAAGAGAAAACAAACATTAGCTTTTGTTGTGTTGAGGCGAGAAGGGAAGAAGGGTCGATTGTAATCAGCGTTTGGAAAAATTAATAAAATGATTATATTTGACTAGATTATGAATTAGTTATATTTAACTGAATTATCATAAAAGTAAGCGGTTACTTGTGCAATCATAACTACTGTGAATTCTATATTTTAAGGGCCACATTCATAATAATCTATAGAAGTTTTGAAGAACGTTTTTATTATGAAAATTTGATTTATAGAACTTCAATAAATATTTCTGAATACGGACTTAAGGCTATAAAGTGTATATACGGTTACCCATTTAATGGTTTCAAAACAGCCAATCTGGCAGGGCTGTCAGCTATTATAAATACCAGTCATCTTAAGTGTTATTTATTCGGTGAAAGGTTTGCCATTTACGAGTATGGATCATTTAACAACCGAAGAACGCGTAAAAATAAAAAATAGGCGATTCAAACGTTAGCTTTCAAACGAATAAAATTTTCTTCAGCCATAAAGCTCATTTCTCACTCGGTGGTTACGTCAACAAACAAAATTGTGGCACATGAAGCCCGGAATAGAAAGGCTTGTGGAAATGACATTGCATCCAGAAAAAGTGACTGTTTGGTGAACATTATGGTTTGCAGCACTGGGCCGTATTTTTATTTCGAAAATGACGCTGCAAAATGGCCACTGCTGCAATCAATCTAGAGGCGGTCATTTAAATGATATTACATTTCATACATAATGGCAAAGTTCAAGCATTACAATTAAATAAAAGTTTCTTCAAAATTATGGCTTTATGTGTGTTTTATTTAACTTTACTTGACAATGAGAAAAATGGATAACCCTATAAATAGCTTCAGACGTTCCTTATAAGCGATGATACCATTTTTGTCCTTTACGTATTCTTATTCCCGTCACTACCAGTTTTATCCCATAATTCCGAAAAAAAGTCAAATCCGCAACAATTTTGTATACATATAGTTATAAAATTTTTACATTATGCCATAAATATAAATTAGTTTAGTTTTAAAGTTTATACAAATAGATTCAGCTAAGTATTTAGAAAAATTACAGTGATTGCCTCAATAAACAACATTGGCGAAAAAAACTGGCAAATTTCAAACAATTTCTTCTTTGTTCCAATTAAGTTTTTAACTAATTTAGTTGGTGGCTTAGCGCAAAATAATTGAACTAGTTGAAAATGTAATTAATAATTGCAAATAACACATTTTTGAACCGAATCAATTCAACTCAATTACCAGATAATGTATTATAAATAGTTAAGAACATATTTTTTCTTCTTAATGCATAATGATAATCACTCAGCAGAATATAATAAGAGAGAATGAATAAACAGAAGAAAAACATTTCATTTTAGAAAAGAAAAAAAAAATCGGAATATAAACATTTTGTCATCCATCCTTTTGCACAGAGACCGCCAGGATGTCTTTCAGGTATATTAAATTAACGATGGAAAACATTTCTTATGCAATGGTGGGCCTTAATTACTGATTTAGCGCACATAAACTAAGAAAGCTCGAAAATAATCTCTTCAAGGATTTTCGTAAATTATTCGCTCCTATAATTTGTCATGTTATTTTGCTTCAACTTAATTTATAGCTAAACTATTAACCAAAAAACAAACAAATTCCCTTGCATCTCATGAATGAGCCAAGGGAGGGCTTCTCACATTCAGTGACATTACACACATTCTATTTTTAAACTCACTCAACGGGAGCTACAGTTTAACAATGATTCCAAACGCCATAGTTTGAGAAGTATTTACAAGACTTGTCAATTACTCGACTGCTCGAAAAGTTCATCAGACACATCGTCGCTCAAATAATGATTGATGACTGTATGCGGGGTTGAACCCGCGATCATGTGAACTACATTCGCATGTACTAAACGTCGCACAATGGTCTGTCTAAACTGTTAACTAATGGTTTTTTTCTTGGTAGTGTACAGTAGGACATACAATAAATAAGTTATGAGGTCGAATAGACAACCAAATTGAAAATATTATTAAGTATTTAGTTGGAGTAACGGTCAACTCAGTAATCCCCCACAAGGGTGACGCATATCACACTCCCTGACAAGTCAATCGTCAGACCCCTTTTTGGCTAAATCGATGCTCTTGCTACATTATCAGCTGTGTATATGTATATCCACTTATAAGCAGATTACACATAGGTAAAATAGATATCATCCGAAAATGTTCAGCTTTTTGATTCATTGAACTTCTTCCATTACACCAACCTTTTTGTCTCATAAAGTCTCGCAACGGGACCTGCAGTTTAACGACGATTCCGAACGCCACAATTTGAGAAATGTTTATTAGATTTTCCGATTACTATGTTGCTTGAAGTTTTCGTCAAACACTTTGATCTGACCTTCGCCCAAAAAATGATATGTGGCTATTGAACCCGCAATCATGCGAGCGGTAGTCTCGTGTACTAACCAAGCCGAATAATGATTGAAAAACAAACACCCCCAGCGGTATCAACATGATTTCGTATACTATGAATTACTCAAACCGAACGAAGCCATTAGCACCATTAGCCGATTAAAGTTGATAAGATTAAGCCGAGCACTCAAATAAGACATGAAAAAATTATTTGTTTGCATAATAATTACCGGCAATATTGAAGATGTTCTACTGACTACTGGCAAGTTCTACCCTATCTGTGGTATTCGCCAGTCATGGCCAATTGCGATTATCACCTGTTCCAATCGGTGATGATTGGCGTGTCTCAGCAGAGCTTTACATGAAATGAAGAAAACAAAAATTTCCGGAAAATTGAATAAATATAATAATTGTAGCTGTTGTAAACGTTCACTCACAGGATCGAAATTTGTCATCGATTTATTAAGACATGACATTTATTTATTCTACTTTTGACTTGAGGTCAAGAATAAAAGCTATTTGCTTCCGTGTTTTCGACAACTTTTTTTTCATTCAATATTTTGACCGAATTTGTTGGTCAACATCAGAGGATATCTATTTGGCAAATCACTGTCACGTTCATATCTCTGCTGTAGTCGAGAACATTTTGTAAAGATGGGACGTGATAGCAATTTGTCAATTAAATATTGCTATTCGTATGCAGCCAGAAATATGGGAAAAAGTAATGGTTAGTGATGGACAGTATTTTGATTACCAGATAATGTACCTTTTTTCAATTTTTGTTAAAAAGCGGCAAAATTATGTGTACTCCTGGAGGAAAAGAAATAAATCTCCGTTGGCTTCTAGCAATGATATATATAAAAGCTTATCACATTTTCATTTTGAGACTCACCGAAGGTAAAATGTGTCATCAGTACTCGAACCCGTGTTACATACAGTATAATCGCGTTTACAAAACATAACCCAACATATTCATATTCATAACCAATTACAAAATTTGTATATTTGTCCATCTATTGGATGGCAGTCATTCACGTTTAATTTTACAAATATAAATTTACTCCAAAATGCCCACAATTATTTTTAATCGTGTTAGAAGTTACAAAAAATTGACCGCATTCTTTTCTCCCAAAATCCGATAGTGAAAATCATTGAACACGAAATCATCATTGTGCCAACCTTATTAGTATCCATGGTGGAAAAACGCCACTTGATACGTGAATACTTGAAAAATAAATATAATCATTTAATTGGCTTTCAAACAAAACTGTTTGTTCGTTCGTATCAGTAAATTGTCTTTATTGAAGCGTAACGTTTCCCAAAAATTTTTAATTGTAAATATCCATCAAACGAAATTTGAGTGTTTCTAAGAAACCATTTTAGCTGCCAAGAAACGCCAATTTGTGGAACTGCTTTTAATTTAATGATGACTTCGGTCTATAAATTCCTATTAGAAAATTAAATAAATATAATAGTTGTAGCTGCTGTAAACGCTCACTCACAGGATGGAAATTTGTCATCGATTTATTAAGACATGACATTTATTTATTCTTCTTTTGACTTGAGGTCAAGAATAAAAGCTATTTGCTTCCGTCTTTTCAACAACTTTTTCATTCAATATTTTGACCGAATTTGTTGGTCGTCATCAGAGGATATCTATTTGGCAAATCACTGTCACGTTCATATCTCTGCTGTAGTCGAGAACATTTTGTAAAGATGGGACGTGATAGCAATTTGTCAATTAAATATTGCCTGAAGTTGAGCAGTTAAATTTGTGGAAAAATTGAAGGAATACTAAACTTGAGCGTATAAAAAAGCACAACAAGCAGTACAAGTGAACATAAAACCAAACATGTCAATGTCTCAAACCAAATAAGTTAATTAAATACAAGAGATTACATGATTCTTTGACCATCTTGTCTTTTTAAAATATTCAGGAATAGAAGAAATATAACACAACATTATTGGATATTAACCAATTTCCACTAAATACATAAAGGACCACATTTGTAAATATTTTTTTAAGGGTTCATATTAGGAGAACAATTAAGTGTCCGTCGTTTTTTTCAGAAATTTGCCAATATTTTAGGAGACGAAATTCAGAAGTTGTTAATTTATTGTGAAAAATAGTACATTATGTGTTCGGTTCAGAATATTAACCATCACTAGCCCATCTCTTTTCTGATCTCGTCGAAACTGCGTCAATAGAAAACTTCATTTTTTGGGGCTACCCAAGCATCGAATCAATTTTTGATATCCTCATATGATGTGAAGCGCATTATTAGAAAGGTTATGTGTCGCCGATGGAAAGAGCACAGTAAAAAAGTGCATCTATGGAAGCAAAAATTCACCAACATTTTTGAAGCGGAGCAACGAAATTTGCGTAATCACCAATGAATTTAACATAGGCTTGTCATAGGAAGGAATCAGTTTTTTTATAGTGAAAGTTATTATACCACTGAAAAAGTTGTCATTTTAGTCCACTGTTATCAATCAATCAAATACATTTTCCTTTTGAATTAGAGTTTTCAGGTCGACATTAGACCGTGCAAAGTGTTTCTATCAAATGTGATTATGTGGCAATCGAATTCAAAGAAATTAATAGTATTTAATTGTATTTTAATTCAAATAATTAAGAACTATTGAATTTTTTTAGATTTGCAAGCGGTATAAAAGTGCCTCTTTGGAAGTGATTAATATGCATGTATTGCGCTTTCGGAAGTGATTCTTTTTTTGCTGTCAGGTGACTATCCGAAGGGTCAATGCACGGCTCAATCGCATCAATTGTATTCGGTACAGAACCTCAGTAATAGCTTCTTTCGGTTTGAGCAACCCGTAATACATATCAAGCTGATTGCACCAAATAAACAGCTTGTGTTTATTTTTAAATGAATATTCGGCTTGGCTGTCATTATTGAAGCATGTCGTAATCGAAATCAAATCATGATTTCCTCTTTTTTGCCTAATCGTACTGAATCCATTTTTCATCATCAGTGAATATACGATGCAAAAACCCTTTTCGCTTATGTCTGTCAAACAGCAGTTCACATGTGCAAAATCGATGTTCAAAATTTCTAGCCGTCAGTTTAGATGGAACCCAATATCTTTCCTTTTGAATCATTCCCATGGATTTTAAACGATGTGAAATTGCTTGCTGAATCAATCCTAATTTAATTGCAAATTATTCCTCCCATTGGCCTAAATATTTCTCCAATACTGATTTCAATTCAGTGTATTCGAAAATTTTCGACTTGCCACCATGTTCATAGCCTTTATCTCCTTAAACCACTCACGATATAGCCTCTCCCACTTAAACTACTCTCGCCATACGAGGTGCGTTCAAAAAATAAGGTTAATTTTCAAATTTCGCGGGCTACGTACATTCGACTTTCGATTATTATTTTGTTTATGCATCTACAGACAATCGATGCGGTTCGGCTGGACATTCCCAGAAGAAAAGGAGGAGGTCGTTCCCATAAAATAGCATTCCTAGTTTCTACGAGTACTACATGAGCACATTTTGCCCTTCTTAGCCCTTTTTAGCTACATATAATTATAAGAACTTAAAGTTTGTTTGAATTTCATTTCTTACAAAATTTGCTTTAAAATGGTTATATTGAATTAAATCTATATAATGGAATTAAAAAGAAAATAAATTATTTCATAGGATAGTACATGTGTCTTCAACCAATTTTGTGAAATCCCAATGCGATCTTGAGATTTAGCATTGAAACCGTTTTCGTCCTCACCTTCAAAGAAGTGACTAAATATTACTTTATTATCGCTTTCGAAAACACAATATTTGCACCTACGTAAATATGCATAGAAATCGTAGCTTTTTCACAGGTTTATAAGTTCTGGTGGAAATGCCTTGAAATGGAGCCAGAAACAGCAGCATCTCACCTATGATAGGCCAAAATTAAATTCACCGATTATTATCTAAATTGTTACTACCTTTGGATCAAGAGTATCGGATCTTTCTGACATCATTGGATGCTCTCTACTTGCTGGGATTTCTTCAAACTAAAGAAGTAAATCAAAAGTTCCGACACCTAAAGCTTATTCGGTACAAAACTCAACATTTCCGCCTATAAAGAAATGTGTGATGTTGATATAAAGTTGCTAAAAAATAGTGTTACCAGATGATCAACCTTACAATATGATGTTTCACATCTGGCAATTCCAGTCATAACTTACCGGTGTTGCCGTTTTCTGTAAAACGGCAAAGTTTTATTCAAACCAGCAACAGTTCTGCCGATCTTTTGTCGCAAAGCAGAGATACGTTCAAAGCAAAAACCTTCCTTAAACCTTCAATAAATTATTATGAATATGGCCCTTAATCTCCTACAAACTTGATAGTATCACTATTTATTCAGTTTTATGTTTAAAATATCGTAAAATTCAACCAATATATCTCGGATTAACACTGGACATTAAAAAATTTCCCCTTTTAAAGCTATAACTGGGCTAAGATAACAATTTTCTAGCCTGATATTACAACGAATTATTTGAAGCAGATTTTTATCACATTATCCTGACTATTGTTAGCACGTTAATTTTACTTTGTAAACATTTAAGTATCATTCGACTTTTGCCACTATTCTTAAAGAGTACAACTAAAACAATGCATTATAACTACTTCTCAGTATGCAGAAGCAGGTCAGGCTTCGAGCAGCATATCAGTGTTAGGGGAGAATTGATGTGTGCTACGAATCATGAGGTATATGGACTACTATGTGCTGATTTCGATGACTTCAATCGGTTCAAATATTATGTTTGAAGATTCGTTATCAACAAGAGAGCCTCCCAAAAACATAATGAACAATTCTTAGTCTCCAGATCGCTCCAAATTTGGATCGTAATCAAAAAATTTAATCTGTGAAATAGCGACGTTGCTAAAATTTTGATCGGATTTTTCAGTACTTTTGGGGTTGCGCTTATGAAGTAAATGTCATAAAAATGCGATTTTATGATGACTTAAATAATAAATTGGATCCATTTCACTACAAAACATTTGAAGAGTTCAATATTATTAACATTATTTTGGCACCCATGTAAATTTTTTAAAATAATTTCTAACTTCCAATTGGAAAATATTCGTATTACTGGAAGGAATCAAAGAATTTATTTTAGAATGCAATAGAAAAATTTTATCTTTAGAAATACTTCTAATGTTATTCTGATGAGGGCAAATTGTCATTAAGTTGCCATTTGCCCTGGTACTTTTTGAATGTTGGTTTATTAATATAAGGACGTAAGACAAAACGATGTGACCGACCATAGCACGATGGTTGGTATACACGACTATCGTTCGTATGACTGCAGGTTCAATGCCGCATATACCTTCTATAATTATTTGACCGGCGGTCACCTCGATGTGTCTGACAGACACTCCGGGTAGGCGAGTAATCGACATTAGGAATTATGACATTAGGAATCGTCGTTAAACGGTAGGCCCCGTTGAGTGATTCTTAAAATGGAATGTGTGTAAGCTCACAGAATATGAGAAGCTCTCTTATGTCGTATTCGTGAGATGCAAAGGAATTTGTGTCGTTTAAGAAATTTCCATTTTTCGGTTTCATATTTGAAGTTAAATAAAACACGCATAAAGCTATGATTTCGATGAAATTTTTATTTCATTATAATGCTTAGACCTTACCATCAGGCACGAATTACCATGTCATTTAAATGATCGCCTCTGGATTGGTTGCAGCAGTGGATCCTTTTGAGGTAGTTTTTGACCACTTTTTCCCACATTTCGGGCGGTATCGCGGCGATAACTTGTTGGTTTTCAAATGCTTCAACGTTTGGGGATTATCCGCGTAAACACGGTCCTTGATATAGCCCCACAAAAAATGTCTAACAGCGCCAGACCGCATGATTTTGGTGGCCAATTGAGGTCGCCAAAACGTAAAATTGTGCTTTGTGGAAACTTCTCACCACTTTGTAGTAAGTTTTAAAATTTTTTACCCGTTTTTTTGTTTCTTAAACGATCCATATTCGTAAATGGCAAACCTTTCACCAAATATATAACACTTCAGATATTAGGTATTTAACAGCCTTGCCAGACCGGTGTTTTTGAACCCACTAAATGGATAACCCTGTATTTTCAGATTGATTTCGAGTTAATTTCAAAAGTACTAATTTTATATGAAAATATTCCGAAAAGAATAGAGTTTAAGCATTTCTTCAAAGTTATTATTATTAATAATATTTGTTAATTAATGATTAACACATCCTCAAACTAAGGCGTTTTCAGAAATAAAAAACAGAAGACAAGACAAAATGAGCATTCAAATTGATTATTTATTGGTTTATTTTTTTTTTATTTTTTTTTTTTTTTTTTTATATAATAAAATTTTTGTTGAAATAATGCACTTGCGGGAGAAAAAGTAATGAAGATACATTCAGCACTAGTATTAGCAAAAAAATATTGAATGAACGTAGCTTTTCACTACTAATAGTTGTTTATAACAATTTGGCTATTCCTGATTCCTTTGCAGAGTTTTGGCGATTTTGTAGATTTACATAAAAAAAAACTTAAGATTAAAAGTTGAAAAAAGAAATACCAGAAAATCCTCAGCTGTTGCGTTGTGCTCCATGCTATGGACCTTAAGTTAATGTTTTCAATAAAAAAAAACAAAAATGATCCCAAACATCATTTCAATTTCTTTGAAGTCATTCAATATTTAAGATCCATATCGATTGCTAAGTGTCATGCTTTGATTTATAACATAAACATTTGTTGGGCAAATAAAGTAAAAAGAAAAATGTGACAGCTAAATAAGCTCATTAGTAAAGATTTGAATATAAAAGTCATCACCTTTTTCGTATAAATACACAACATTTCATAATAAAATAGAAATATCTTTGAAAACAACATCGGAGACACTTCCGCTTCCTTAGTAATTCTATGAAACTTTAAGTCGTTTTCATTTTTAGTATTATAAGAAGTTCTCCCCATTACTCTCTCTCTCTCTCTTTCGTTTTTTCTCTCTTTGCTCTGCTCTGGTCTACCTATTGTTTATGGTGTAAATAATCCCCATGAATTGAAAAGTTTTGATAAATTATAACATTAGAATTTTGAAGGAGAAGAATGGCGGGTGGGGGAAACAGACTGCTGCTGCGGCTGTTAATGTCAATGGGAAGAACATGTTTGTTTGGTTACAACTATGTGAAATTTAGAGGATTCTGCCAGTGTGTTTGTATGCGTGCTTCCCCTCTTCTTCTTAACATAATGGAAAAAAGCCATTAAATCCACTCCGGTGCTTACGTTTGACAAATTTTCCAAAAAAAGAAATGAAAAACTGTGAAAAGCTCCACCTGTTTAAATATATACAAATTCAAATGTAGTACTTCCCTCCATTCTCTTCCCTGTCTCTGAATTTTATACCAACTTCACCGGCCCTCAGAGATTGAACTGCGCCGCTGGGTTTGCATTTTGACAGACTTCAGTATTAATGTTGTATTCGGTCATATCTTAGGGCGCTGTGGATTTACTACAATACTCGTATATGTCATAAAGTGAACTTAAAAACTTAATAACAGCAGGAACGACAACAGCAACAGAAACAGCCAGAATAACATAAGTTTTAAGGTGTTATTTTTAGAGTGCATCAATATTTTTGTTGTTTCGTCAGTTTTCGAGGGATTTTATGATTTATCTTTGGACTTTATTGCGTCGGCCATCTACAAAAGCGAGCGGTGTGAACATGGTGAAATAACAAAATGAAATGAAAATCTTCCAAAATAAACAGATTTGTTTGTTGTCGTTGTCTGTTATATAGTTTTCCTTTTTTCTTTTCTTCTTTTTTTTTCTCTTCTTTTTTTTTTTTTTTTTTTGTTGTGATGGATGTTTTATTAGAGTTTTAACCTTAAACACATCGACCGACCGCCTTAAATCTATGTGTTACTTTTCGTTGAATGAACCTTAACACATGATCCAGCCAGCCACCCACCCATTGAAAATTCAAATAAAACTTAGAGAGTACTTAATACTCTCCCCAACCCCGCTGCAAACTAATACGTTTTATTGTAAATATGTTCATAAAAAGCAATTTTATTTGATTTTCAAGTTATTTCGGCATTTGAGAGGCAAAAAGGGACCCCTAATCTCACCCCTCCCCATACATGGTGGAGGAACACTTCAATTCCTCTAAATAGAATGGAAACTATTCATGTTAGATTTTTCAATGTTTTCGGGTTTCCTTTTGTTGATGTTGGGATAGTTGGCTGAACCATTTTACGGGTACTTTAGGTCTCAAAATAAAGCCATCAGGCCCATCACATTCATCCATCCATCGCCTACATCGCTGACTTCCATTCTTATTCCTATACCCATCCATATTATAAGCGAAATAGTTTAGTGTAAACGACAGTTTTATATGAGATTTTCATTGTTAAATAGTCAAGGAGTGTGGTGGAAGTTTCCTTTAGGTTTTTATTTCATTTTCATTTTTTTTTTTTGTTTTGACTTGAATTCTATATCATCGCCGAAGAATGGAAATACCCAATGAATTGTTTTCTCCCTTGAAAACATGATAACAATGGAGAAAAACCGAAAATGAAATAAAAATCACTTTTGTACCACTTATTGTGTACTTGTAAAGGCAAGGAACAGTGGAGTAAAAATTGGCGAAAAAATGTAAGAATATGTAAATAATATAAAATCGGCAATGGCGATGAGAAGTTATTCGCTCTGTTTGGAAAATATAAACTACTACCATAGCATTGGAAGTTATATGGTATACATCGAATTAGTAAAGTAACAAATATTGTAATTTTCTCAAAATGTTGATAATGCAAAAAATTACAATTTTCTGTTAAAAAATCTCAAAATTTTGGGTATTGCTAATGCATATCTTGAATTTGACAGATATGTAAAAGATATGTTCAAACAAAACTATTGGGAATCCAAATAAATCTCCACCGTGTTACAAAAAGATGGACCCACTAGTAAGTTATGATTGAAATTGCCAGATGTAAAGCGTCATATTGTGAGGTTGGATATGTGGCAACGTCATAATCGTGAAATATTAGCGATTTTCTACCAGCATCACATATTCCTTTTTGTGCGAAAATATAGAATTTTGAGTCGAATAAACATGATATGCAGGAAACTTTGAATTACTTCTTTAATATGAAGAAATGTGCACTGAAATGCATTGATTATAAATGGAAGCATATGACGAAGCAGTTTTAAGTGTAGGAGAATTGTCGTGATCGATTTCAAAAGTTTAACAATGTGGAGTTTTAAGTATACAACAGGTAACGTGGCCAAAGACAACAATTTTATGAAAACTCGGAATTAGAATCGCTGAAGGAATCATTGAAGGAATATTCGCTAATCCCCAATCATAAGAAGAGCTTGCAATTACATTAGTAAATAATTTTAAATCGTTTAAAATCATTGGAAATGATTAAAAGTGAGGGAAATTGAATTCAATACGAAGTACCACTCATATATGTTGAATGTGGATTTTCCATATGAGAAATTTACATGTGTCAGTCTTTAGCTAAAGCGTTTTTATATCACATAGGCAGTGGCGTTATAAAGTGGATCCACAACCAATAATTCATAATTCAAAGAAGAGGAAATCATAGGAACCACGCGGCCATATGACCATACGTATAATCGCTAGCAATGAAAAGTGAATAGGAACCACGTGGACCATAGGAACCACGTGGTCGTACGATCATACGTATAGTCACTACCAATAAAAAGTGGATCCACAATCCACAATTCAAAGAAGAGAAATCCATTAAGCGGTCATATGACAACATCTACAGGCAAGCCGAATACTCATGGGAAAAAAACTCGTGTTGTGTATTTGGTGGAACAAACTGGGCGTTGTATACTAGAACTTGCTCAAACCGAACGAAACCATTACGTGGCCACTACTACTCAACATGCGACAAAATTATTATATTGCATAATAAAGATCATCCACATATTCCGGCGCCGATCATAACCTATTTAGAAACCCTCGATTGGGAATATTGCGGGTGGGGCAACCCTCCGATTACCACCTTTGGCGATCGTCATAAAAATCGATATCGGTGTAAGCAGGTACGCCCATGTGCGATTCTTTTGAAAGTAATTGAGAATCTGAAATTTGACATAAGTGTCCCATATTCATAGGCGGATTGATTTCAAGATTAAGCGACATAAGTTGGTATTTGGAAGATATAATGGAGAAAACAATTCCAATTTATATACATTTATAATTGAACACTAAGCCCGAAGAACTAGGGGCATGGTCATCCAATAATACCAAACACCAGCAGGAAGTCATGGCACCTGCCCAACTATATGCCTGTCCAGTTCTTTTATTTAATATGTTTGTAGTGATTTACAACACAACCAGACGCCGGCACAACGCCTGCTTCGTGTTCTGGTTTGGTAATGGCAACGTTGTAATGGTGCGATCGAGTTACGGCAGATAGACTTAGAATGATAAGGAGGATTGTGATTATTTGACTCAATATTTTTTGAGCGCGCGATAAAGATGGACACCAACAAAGAGAAAAGGCGCCATATTTCACAGATTTTCTTTGAAAAGGCGAAAACGCAAACCACGTAGTTGAAATGTGAACAGAGTTTACGGTCTTAATAGTTTTGTCGATTCCGTTCCGGTCATTTTAATATCAAAGATACGCCAGGCACTGGAAGGTCAATTGTCGAAAATTTTGATAAAAACATAGGAATCGTCAAGTCCGATCGCCAAGTAAGCACTGTTTACATTGCCTTAGAGCTAAGCACTGCACAAAAAGCTGTTTGGAGCCGCTTGAATAAGGTTAAGTACAATCAGAAGCTCGATGTATGGGTGTCATACGAGTTAACGCAAAATCCACATGGACTGAATTTTCATCTTCGAGTTGTTACCGAATCACAACCAAATCGATTCATTTCTGAAACGGGTGGTAACTGGAGATGAAAAATGAGTCACTTACGATAAAGACAAGCGAAAATGGTCGTGCTCAAATCTCAGTGAGTCGGCGCAAACGATGGACAAGCAAGGATTGGCGATCAAGAAGTTTTTGCCGTGTATTTGGTATGTATTTTGCAGGGAATCATCTACTATAAGCTGTTTCTCTACGCTCAAAATTCTTAGTTCGAATATATACATTCCGACAGTCCTGAAAAAAACAATCGCCCAGAAGTTGACAGCTTCGGGGCCAATACAAAAGAATTGTGTTCCATTTTGGGACGACATCAAGCCACACCTCTCGATAGCGACTCACCAGATACTCCGTAAATTTTGTTGGGAGGTTCTTACACATCCACTTTATAGTCTGGGCCTTGCAGCCAGTGATTACTATCTGTTCCAATTTATGACGAATGATTTTGCTGTTGAGAAATATGCCTCAAGAGAAACTTGTGGAAAACCAACTACAACAGATTTTTGCCAATAGAGGTGAGAGTTTCTATGAGAGGGGCATAAAAGAATTACCTTTAAGATGCCAAGAAGTTATCGAATAAGACGACACATATTTGAACTAAATCGAATTATAACAATAACAAATTCCCTTGAATCTCATGAATGAGGCATGGGAGAGCTTCTCACATTATCTCACTCAACCGGATTCAACAGCGATTCCGTCACTAAAATATTGATAGGTGACTGTATGCGGGGTTGAACCTGCGATCATGGGAACGATAGTCTCGTGTACTAACCATAGTGCCACGGTCGGTTAAAAAACCGAATTATAATCGGATCAATTAAAGTCTTCAGTGCCATGCAAAAGTAATGAATTTCTTTTACGCAGAAAATTAACAAATTCCTTTGCATGCTATGAGTAAGGTATGGGGGAGCTTCTCATATCCAGTGAGCTTACACGCATTCTATTTTTAGACTCACTCAGTGGAACCTACAGTTCAACGACGTTTCCGAGGCTAACAGTTTGAGAATCATTTATTAAGCTTAGTCGACTCGATGTATTCGTTAGACACATTGAGGTGATCGCTAGTTAAAGCTAGACATGTTGCTGTACCGGGAGTTGAACCAGCGATCATGCGAATGACAGTCACGTGTACTACCCATTGCTCCACAATCGGTCACTGTGTTTATACACACTTGATAAATAGAATTTTTAATTTTAATAAAATAAATGCATCGATTTAAGGTAAAAAGTGATCGTACCGATGTTGATTCCCTATGAATATTTGATTCATATGATATTGCTATAAGACTAATATGTAGATTATATCAATTTAAAGAGTCATGTCTACAAAACCGTAGTATGATATCCCCAATTCAATGCATTTAGTTTAATAAACTTATAATAAAAATGTATTCATTTTAAGCTGATGGGCGATATAGAAACATTATTATTGATACAAATTTTGTCTTTAAAAAATGCCGAAGAATGTTACGGATTTCATTGATTTGGTAGTGGTTTTAAATTCTAATGTGTTCCTTCCTTATAACATTTAAGTTTCCTATCATTTCAGCTGTTTGCCCCCACTGTGTCCTTGGCATCTTATGATATATACAAATGCTATAAAACATATATAATTCCCTTCCTCCTCGCTCATTCTCCCAACTCACTGGTCCCACTTATCACTCCCCATACTCCACGAGAAACTATGACCCACCCGTCAATACAACAGCTACTACTACTACTCTGCGACAGGCGTCTCCCGAGCTGCTCCTGATCTACTAAGAAACATCGATGCTGCTACTGCCAGCTACCACTGTCACCATTCACCCGCCATCCATCCATCCATCCTTCCATACATCCACACATTCATGCCTCCATCCATTGCCCCCACTCCGACTGCTGGAAAGTCCTCTTCATTTAGCACTTTGACAATACTTTTTGAAATGCCAATGTTAAAAAATTCTTTACGTTTCAAAAACCAAATGGGAAGAAGAAGGAATGAATGTTTTATTTATAGGACAAAAGAAATTGTAAAATGGGTCTGTAAGGAGTAGTGGGAGGATAGGCAGGCGGCAAGCAGTGTTGTCGTTCACCAATAGCCGAGTGGAGTGCGGAGGGCTTTATGTCGAGTACTTTACATAAGGATGTGAAGTGATGTGATTGAAATGGTCGTCGTCATCATATGAAGGAAGACTCATAAAAATTTGATGCAAAGGCGACACAGGGTTTGGAAACTTTCGCCACAATTTATTGTACTGACTCCCGTTGCCAATGATGCTGATTCTACAGCCTTTGTTGTTGTATTTTACCATTTGTTTTGTTCACATTTCAATTTTTGAAATAAATTTGTAATACTTATGAGAGATGCTTGAAAATACAGCAACACAACGCCTCACAATACAACCCAAATCAACGCAACAGAACACGACACAATACTTAAAGCCATATGAAGTAGCATGCCACATTGAGTGGTCGTAGTACTCCACATTCGATTCATCATCAGATTCACATGATTTTTATGCCCGCCCGTTCGCACTCTCATCTGGCCCAATACTTTTGCTAACTGAGTAGTGTTTCAATTTGGAGTATATTCCTCGTCGCCACCGCCGTCGCCGTCGCTGTCGCCCTCGTTATGTGTTAACCAAAAATGTGAAAAAATCAACCCTCAAATTATGGTGTTGTTAAACAACACCATGTGTACTTGTAGTAATACAACATGCACACACAGTGTCGACACTCAGTCACACAGTCACTCAGCCCGTCAGCCCGTCAACCGATCCCATCAGTCGTCAGTTAGTCAAGTCAAGGCAGCTTCTGGCTGTCGCTCGCTTTAGCCGCCACTACATGAACATGAACAGCGACATCTTGTTCAAAATTCGCTGATTCTACGATTCTACGGATTGGGATTCTGGTGCTGATGCTGATACTGATGATGTTCTTGTCGTCCCTTTTTTTATTTGTTGTTTCTATTGGTGGATAGAGTAATGTGAATGCGTATGATTAATTTTTTCATTCATTCATAAACCAAAAAAATGTTCTCATAGTTTTTTTTTTTGAAGTATGAGGACAGACAGACAGGCAGGCAGACGAACAGATGGACGGACAAACTTTCTTTGGTTGCTCATACACGGAGCTCAAGTTCACATACTACTCTAATAAAGTGGCACAGTGGTTTGACCATGACATTAATACGTAATCATACTTCACAGCGCGGTGATCGATCATGTAATCTACCATGAAAGGTCGTTGATATTATGCGGACGAAATGATTCATATGATTCAGGCTCTTAGGCGCAACATGGCTAGAGTAATTCCCAAACTGAAACCCGAAAACATTTTCTGAAAAACTTGGTTAACAGAACGGACTACTACACTGGTATCAAAAAATCAGTTTTCAATTTTCTACCGGAGGACTTCTAAGTAGTTCGTCAATTGGCTAGAAAACGTGATTAGTAAAGTTTTATCTCAATTCGATAATAATGAAGTTAATAATTCCTTCTTAAATTCTTATCTTAACCGATGATTTCGATAAATCGGAGATTTGTTAAACTGGGAATCACCTGTTTTTATTTTAATGATTTAATCTTAAAATACTGTTTTGAAGATATTCACTATGACCTATGAACTGAAAAAATAAAAAAAACTAAGTTACGGATCTATAATTGGCATACAAAGGCGATTTTTCGATCATTCGACTATTTTAAATACATGAAAAGTCAATTTGTAGGCTTTCGCAAATACAGGGTGTCCGTCGGGAACATTAGTCTTTATATTTCATATTTGGCAGTCGTGAAGTAGAGACGTGGAAAATTTATTATGGAAAAATATTCGATAAACCAACGTGCTTTAATCGTTAACACATTTTATCAAAAGTTACGTGAAATTTTTGGGAGAAACAACGTGCCAACAAGACGCACTATTTATCGTGTAGTGAATGATTTCGAAGAAAGAGGGTCTGTAGCTGATAGGGCCAAGCATGGACCACAACGAACTGCAAGATCGGCTGAAAACATTACTGCTGCTCAAGAAAGTGTTCAAAACAATCCATCAACCTCAATTCGACGCCGTGCTCAGGAGCTTGGTCTTCAAAGAACAACTTTGGCCACAATTCTGCACAAGGATTTGCATATGTTTCCATTTAAGATTCAGTTGACACAAGAGTTTCTTTCACAAGACTATTTACGCCGCCGTACATATGTCAATACATTTTCATTTGAATAGATATGTGAATAAACAGAATAGTCGGTTATAGGCAATGGAAACCCCTCAAATTATTCATCAGTCACCTGTGCATCCATTAAAAGTGACAGTCTGGTGTGCAATTTGGTCAGGAGGAATCATTGAATCTTACTTATTTAAAACTGAAAACGACATAACGGTAACTGTCAATGGGGAGCGATATCGTGATATGATTGAAAACTTTTTAACATTTGAGCTTGATTAACATGTGGTATCAACAAGACGGTGCCACATTGTATACAACCAGGATTATAATGGAATTACTGCGAGACCTCTTTCCACAACAAGTTATTTCAAGAAATGATGATGTTGATTGCCCTCCACGGTCGCCTGATTTGACTGCTCCGGACTTCTTTTTGTGGGGATATCTGAAAATCAAGGTTTATGCAAAGAAGCCAGAAGCGCTTGAGCAACTCAAACAAAATATTCGTGATGATATTAATGAAATAACGCGTGAAATGCGTGAGAATGTAATGGAATGTAAAAAATGTGCTCAAAAAGGCTCGCATTTGTGAGGCTAACAGAGGCGGACATTTATCTGATATTGTACTCCGTACATAATTGCCGGCATTAAATATAACATTTATCAATATAAGATCCATTCTCTTGCATTTAATCAAAAATTATAAACAAACAAAGTGGTATACCTTCCCGACGGACACCCTGTGTATGAAAAGTCAATTTTTTTCAACTTTTTCAAATGTATGAAAAGATAGTTTTTCAACTTTTTCAAATATCGGGTTGTTCGGAAAGTTCATTCGGTTAATTCGTTAGTTCACCATACGTCACCTATCATGACGTAGAGTTCCTTTAAACACTATCATAACTTCCTCCCACCCATTCTCTAAACTGTTTACTATTACTATATACCTATACATATATACATATATGTATATATATATTATATATAGACGTGAGAGGTTATAACGTTAAAAAAAAAGCGGAAAAAAGAGGGGAAAAGAGCCTTTTATGCATACGAGTAATATGCTGTATTATTTCCGGAAAGGAAAAGCGGCTGCTGAAACCAGCCAAAACGTAAAGATTGTTTATGAAGAAAACTGACCAAATGAAAGAACTTGCCAGAAATGGGTTAAAAGAATTTCTACGGGTGACTTCTCCGTAACGGATGTTCCCAGATCAGGACGACCAAAAGAAATTGTTTCCAAGGAGGTGAGAGATTTAATTATTGTTAATCCCTGTGCAACAATTACGGAAATAGCTGAAATATCCAAAAAGATCAGTCTTAACCGTTCACGGGGTCATAAAAGGACACGGATTTGTGAGCAACCTCGATGTGTGGGTTCCTCACTCTCTCACTGAGGCCTCACACAGCCTTGCGGACCCCTCAGAAACTGTCAGAGCTTGGGTGGGAAGCTTTACCTCTCCCACCGTACTCCCCAGACCTCGCCCCATCCGACTATCACCTATTTCGCAGTCTGAACAACCACTTGAAGTATTTGAATTTCCATAACGATGAGGAAGTGAAAAATCAAATTGGACGCTTTTTTCAGGAAAACCATGCGAGTTTTATGAAAAAGAAAGTAAGAAGCTCCCAGAGAGAGGTGGGTAGAAGGTATAAAAAAAGAAGGTAGATTAAAATAAAAAATAATAAAAAATAAAAACCGAACGAACTTTCCGAACAACCCACTCCCACTTTTCAACTTTTTAACTTTTTCAAATACAATAAAATTCAATTTTTTTTTTCAAATATATGAAAAGCCCATTTTTCGACTTTTTCAAATATATGAAAAGTCAAATAAAAGCCGACTTTTCAAATACTCATATAGGAAAAGTAAAATATCCGAATATTTTTTTACAACAAAGCGGGATTTAGTGTTGAATTTTTATTTAAATTTAATGTTTAGTAAAGCAACTGATTAGTAAAGCAACTGATATATTGAGAATATACAAATAATACGGAATAATTGGACGAGCCTAAAATAAATCATTTTAAATATTACCAATCACAATGGCAAATATGTAAATCGCAGTCTGTACAAAATTTATGAAACTTACATTTTATGTTTTCGGTTGTGTAGTTCTCATATGAATTCCGTCCTGTGTATCCTTCAATATTATGAACAATCTAAAATAGAAAGAAAGAAAATTTGTTTATATATTTCTTGTATTGAAATTTTATGATGTTAGACCGAATAATACTCAACAATAATATTGAAAAAAGTGTCTATAAATGAGCAGCCCCTTAATTAGGCTTTGAAGTACAGGGTGGGCCATAAGGGTGTTGGCGGTTTAAATATTCAATTAAAAAAAACTACGAAACATAAAAAAAATATATTTGTATCTTTAAAAAGTAGAAGCATGGGAATTTTTAAGACTTAAAAATAATGTTGTCCAAATGGCTTCCCTCGGCTGCTTGACACTCTTGGAACCGAAGTCGAAAATTTTGGAAAACTCGTTGAAAAGTTGTTCTCGGTATTTTGTTACTTTCCTGAATAATGCTCCTCTTCAACTACTGTAAATTATTCTCGTAGACTACCGATTTGAGGTAGCCCCATAGAAAATAATCGCATGGAGAGAGATCGGGGCTACGTGGGGGCCCCTTTTCGAAATGAGTTTTCCAGGAAAAACATTTTTCAGCAGCTCTATGGATACCCCAGCCGTATGACATGTGGCCCCATCCTGTTGAAACCACATCCTCGAGGTATTGCCTTGAAGTTCTTGCAAAGCTGGCACCAAAAAGTCTCCTAGCATGTTGCAATAATTGTTCGCTTTAACCGTCGTGAACTGAAACACGAACACGCTCCACAATGTCAGCTGATCTTGCAGAAACTGGGCGACCACGAACCGTAATTGGTACTGTTGAGCCGGTTGTTTCGAACATTCTGATCCATTTTCGTATCACATTGGCGCTTGGAACTTCACTTAAATAGTGTAAACCGTGTTCATGGCGATACAAACGTCGTGCAGTAATCACTGATTTATTGTTTTCGTAATACGCTCGGACACAAAATGCACGCTGCACTCCCGTGTACGGCTCCATGGCGACTAAATTTCCAGGAAGCGGCGCAGCGAACAACATATCCCCCCGCCACCCCGCGCCGCGCGTTACCGAGAAATTGAATATTTAAACCGCCAACACCCTTATGGCACACCCTGTATTAAGCTTAGTATTTGGTGAATTTTCTGCTTTGCTCCACATTTCACCCATTTCCGAAGGTAGTCAATTTCTTTTCTAACAATAAATTTAAGAGTGATTTTATAATTTAAATTACAGAGTAGCTTCCGAATGTTACTGCCAAGGAGTTACTTAAAGATCTTGAAAGAGTGTTTCTTTCCAAAACTATGTCGACAGAGAATGCCTCCCAATTCTGAATAGTGTTACGAAGATTATCCAACTTGTGGCATAGCTAGGCCTGTTATATCAAGAATTGCAGCGGCAATTTCCTAGGAAGCTGACTTCAAGAAACTCTGTATTCCGCTGGCCCTTCAGAGTCTCCTGAACTTACTGCATTTTGCCTTATTGTAGTATTGCAAACTGGAAGTTTACGAACCAAAAGCAACGCACTTGAATAATTTAAATCAATATATTCGAACGAAGAAGCAATTAGAAGTGATTCATGTTGCAAATCTCGAGGCAACAATAAACAACTTTATGGCACATGCACCGGCCAACGTAGATGTCATTAAAATTCAATAAAAAGGTAAAAACGAGCAAACGAAAAAGAATTTATATGATTTAAAGAAAACTTAATTGAATTTCTTGATGTAGCAACATTCATCAGCTAACCTTTGTAAACAAACATGAATATCGATTATTTTTCATAGACTTGCGAAATTTGTGTTTAATTTTTTGAAAATTTATTTGCGTAATTATATTTTCGTAAAACGCCAAAATGGCAACAGGCTATATGGGTAGGATTTGGTTCCATTTTATTATTGGTGTCATTCGCTTCATTCATAAATGCTTTCACATCTATAGACGTTTTGGTCATGGTTTTGCCATTTTGCTTATGTCATTCAATACGCCTATTCTAGCAAGTTTAGATGTTAGAGATGAGGGTTGTCCCCCGAAAAATCTGAAGAATCTTTTTTTTTGACATTCCCTACTTTATGGCTGCCAGTAGGTTTTTATGCAATATTCCATTGGTAACATGGGTTCGTCGCATTTTGATTGTTATACAGGATCTTTCAAATATTGTGGGCCCATAGTGAAATTGAATAAAACAAGCTGTGTGTGAGGTATAAATGATTTTTTTTTTATTTCAAAGACCATTGTGTTTATTATATATGGAATATAATATAGTTCAAATTATCCACCGCGGCCTTACATGTTGGCACGTATCTGAGAAGCGCAATTTTCAATCACTCTGCCGCATAAATCCGGCTGAATTTGAGCGATTACTTGGGTTGTGCTGACTGAAAATATTGGTCGATTGGTCTATCCGCATAGACCTACATCTTCAGAAAACATCAAATTAAATAGGTCTACCAAGGTCAAATCCTACGATTTTGTTGATCAATTCACGTCACCTCCTCGAGCGATAACACTCAAACCTTTAATGCAAAATACCCATTGTAGCAATCGCTATATGGTGCGTATCGCCGCTCTGCTGGTAACACATGTCGTCCATCTCCATTTCGTTCAATTAGCTATCATTGGTCTGTAGCATTCTCCATTGACGGTGAGCCCCCGCCAATGTCTTTTTCGAATAAGTACGTCCCGCCAATGATGTCGCTATCCCAAAATGAGCATCAAACTGTAACTTTTTGTGGATGCATTGCCACGTGGTGAACTTCATGTGAGTCGGTTTCTTTCCATACGCTGCAGTTTTGTTTGTTAACATAGCCATTCATCCAAACATGCGATGCGACACCAAATAAATTTTTCGGCCAAAATGGAGAGTCTCTTCCAAAAGCTCCGAATCAGCCAACAAACGGCATTGTCATCAACTTTGAGATCCTGGATTAATTGGACCGGATACGGGTATAGACCTCAGACCACAAGATTTGTGTGGGCTAACGTTGTCGTGATGGAAAACAATTCATCTCCTATTGGATTCCTTCCCTCACACGGTTCAATTGTCGACAGTGGAGGTTCGATTTAATAGTTTGGCTGTAGAGGGGCAGCTCAGATGATGATGCGCCGTCAATTCCACTGAACACACAGCAAAATCTTCTTGGTAATCAATCCTGGCTTAGCCACCATTTGCGCCGGATCACCGAACACGATCGTTTTTGCTTGATGTAATTATCACTTGCACGATCCGATTTTCATCACCAATCAACATCCACTTCAGAAAAAGAATCAGTTTTCTTGCGATTTAGCAGGGATTCGCAGTTGGAAATTCGGTTTTTTTTTTTGCATTAACTGTTGCTGCACCAATCTCATTCAAAGATTCTTTGACCAATATTTAGCTACTGGGCAATCGCTACAGTGCTTACGATTTCCATTATTTTAACGACATTTTCGACAATCCACCTTCTAGAGTGTGGTGCATCTTTGACACCAAAATTACCATAAACACTACTCATGTTTTCAGCCATCTAGCTTGCGTTTTCGCCTACATCAAAGAAAAACTGTAAAATATAATGTGCTTTCTCTTCTTTAGCGTCCACTTTTAACGAGCGCTCAAACAATACTGAGTCAAGCGCTCGCAAAACTGCAGTATTATCTTTTTAACGCCATCTAGCGTAACGCACTCACAACGCTTCTACAATGCGTCATCTAGCGGAAAAATAATGGATTAATTGTTGCTGTGCCCTATATTAGCGAGCAATCACCATTTTCGTTGGAAATGGTTCCGGACGACAATTTTCTCTTTGAGAATTGGAAATTAAAACTTCGGGGCTCCCGTTTTCAGCCAATAAAGGAGAATTTGTAGAACTGAAGTCTTTTTCGGAAAATGCGTTAGGATAATGCTTTGATGATGGCATTATTTGTTGGCATATGTATATTATTTCGGAGGAGTCAGACTTTAACATTGATGCAACAAATTTGAATAATATATACTTTAATAATAATAAATAGGAAATAAAAAACAGATGGTAGATATTTTTTTTGGAAGTAGTTTTGATTACAAACTAAGCTTTAACCAACGGCGTTTAAATTATTCACTTCGAAGTTTTTGTAACTTTGATTTAGATCGGTTAGGGAAAAACTGGTTCATAGTTATATTATACCTAGTATTCTATATTGTATAGAACTATATAGTTGCACTAATGAAAAAAATATGTTTAAATTTCAGATACCGTTTAATAGAGTTATCAGGTATTTATATTCACTGAGGCGTCGTGTTCATATAACACCGTATGTTAAGCGTTTCTTGGGCTGTAGTTTTAAAAATTATATCGATTTGATGTCTTTGTTGTTATTTTATAAAGTTATTTGACTTTGTAGTCCTCAATTTCTATTTAATTCGTTTAATTTTTCACATTTCACTCGTAATAAACAGCTTTTTATTGCTAAAATAACCAGACTCATGGGTCGTGTTTTTGTAGTAAGAGTAGCACGAAATTACAATTTGCTACCAAACCATTTAAAACGTTATAAAATATGTCCTGATTGTTACAAACGGCACATTCTCCAACATATTCAGATTTTGTTTTCAATTATATTGTGAGCAGCGGTTACTACATATTGACTATCTTATATTTCTAAATTATATACCGATTACCATTTACATTAGTCTTCTTTTCATATTTTTTTCATATTATTTTCGGAGACCAACTTTGGCCACAATTTTGCACAAGGATTCGCATTTGTTTCCATTTAAGATTCAGTTGATACAAGAGCTCCTTCCACAGGACCATTTACACTGCCATACATATGCCAATAGGATATTACAGCTCGCTCATGACAACCCCGACTTTCATAAACAAATCGTAATGAGTGGCGAGGCACATTTTCATTTGAATGAATATGTGCATAAACAGAATAGTCGGTTCTGGGCAATGGAAAACCCTCAAATTATTCATCAGTCACTTTTGCATCCATTAAATGTGACAGTCTGGTTCGCAATTTGGTCAGGAGGAATCTTTGGAACTGAAGACGGCGTAACGGTAACTGTCAATGGGGAGCGGTATCGTGATATGATTGAAAACTTTTTAAAGCCACAACGGCATGCTTTGGGCTCGATTAACATGTGCTATCAACAAGACGGTGCCACATCGCATACAGCCAGGATTACAATGGCTGCCAGGATACAACAAGTTATTTCAGGAAATGGTGTTGTTGATTGAACTTTTTTTTTTTTGGGGGATATCTGAGAAGCAAGGTTTATGTAAACAAACCAGAAACAAACAAAATATTCGTGATAAAATTAATGAAGTACCGCGTGAAATGTGTGAGAACGTAATTGAAAATGTGCTCAAAGGCTCGCATTTG
The DNA here is from genome assembly GCA_019455685.1 of Philornis downsi. NCBI lineage: Eukaryota > Metazoa > Arthropoda > Insecta > Diptera > Muscidae > Philornis > Philornis downsi. The sequence goes on from JAHXMU010000572.1 coordinate 63,808, forward strand.
TGAGGCTAACAGAGACGGACATTTATCTGATATTGTATTCCATACATAATTGCCGACATTAAATAAAACATTTATCAATATAAGATCCATTCTCTTTTATTTAATCAAAAATTATAAACAAACAAAATAGCATATCTTCCCGACGGACACCTTGTATAATTGGCCGGAAGGCTTTAAATTACAAGCCAAAAATAAATGGAAACTAATAAATAAAAATAAATAAATAAGAATACAATAAAGAATAATAAGTATTTTACGTTTTATTGACTAATACTCGGTCAATGTGTGAAATCTGTTTAAAAATCAAAATAGTTTTAGCGAACAGTTTGTGAGATGTTTTTTTAGTAGTATTTGGTTCTTTCGTTGTATCCGATTTGCATTAAAGTGAGAAGTTTAGACTAAACCGAGCTTTGACTGTTTTGACTGTTTTTTCCACGCAAAAATATACGATCTCAAACCACTGTGTTTGGAAGCACCCGGCTTTTACTACCCGTTGCCTGTGCGGTAGTTCGCGTTCATTCTTATAATTTGGAGTAAAAGTACTCCTTCTCCGATGCTCATCGTAATCATAATCATCATCGCCATCACCATCACCATCGAACATCATCCTCCGCATGTCGGAATAATGTACAACTTTAACAACAATCAAATAAATATAATTTTTATCAAGAAACAACAGCAGCAACAACAACTAGAAGACACGCTTACAACAAATAGTCACAAACACAAGAACATGTGTTCAATGAATATGGACTACTTATAGAGAACAACGGCGATACGATATGATGGATGCATTGGATCGGTTCATGCATGAGAATGTGCGTGTGTGTGTGTGTGTGGTGGCACCATCAGTAAATAAATGTAAAAAGTAATTATTAATAAATTGCTCATGACCAATTAAGATGATGTTTTGTTGTACTCTGAACACGTCTGTCCGTTTCTCCGTCTGTCTACCCAACTGGGGCAGACAAAGTAACGGGCGGACGGACAGACGGTTGCATGGATGGTCGTGCATACGAGTATATCGTTCTAGTAGGGAACTTCTCTAATAAAATTGTGTGTACAATTATTATGGAGGTAGCAGGAATTACATGCAAACACAGCCGCCGACATCTGTATACCAGCAATATTATACGAGGAGTACACACAAATAAAAGCACAATTGAATTTGTACAAGTAAACACGAATACGAACATACGAAGAAAATGTTACATACTCACATACATATATGACTATGTATGCATGAGTAAGGCTTACACATACCATTGCATAACATAGTTGGCCATTTCTCGAGCATGTAGGGAGGATGCACGAATTGGTTTGATTACAGTAAGTGCCATAAAATGAGATATACAATCATTAATCATTGCAAGGATTCACACCACACACGCAGATCCTCAATCACACAGTGAGTCTCTTCCCTTGTCTGGCGTACATATTTGCCATGCGAACTATTCGTAGTTAAATAAAAACGCAACAAATTGAATAGTATTCAAGATATACAAATGTACATTTGTCTGGATGAGCAACACAATCCCCTCTTTATGATGTTTACAAATTTCAACTAAACTGCCCCTTTGCAGCTCCCCCGCCCTTTCCAATCATCTAGTAAATGCTATGCCAAATAACACTATACGCGATCTAAATCGATTCGAATCAATTTGAGTTTGAAACGAAAATTGTCTTGACTAGGATTTTAGTGGTGCTCGTTTTTTTCGAACCATTTCAAATCCCCGTTGTATTTTTGAGGGAAATTTTGGAATAGAAAACTCGAAAAATATTCGGTAATTATTCAAACCAAAACGAATCGATTGATTTTATTCCTTATCGCCATAGAGTATGACACTCAATCCAGAGTCTGTCTGAGGGCAGACCTTTTTTTTTTTGTCAAAGCCATCAAATTTTGTTGTGTTCGAACAGATGTTTTAAAAGAATTTTTGTGTCAAAAATCTAAATGAAAATGTTTTTCGTTGAAAGTCCATACAAGTAATTTCAAACAAACTAATTTGTAACATTTGACCGAATTTTGGAATGGCATTCGAACGTAAAGTACAGGAATTTTAATGAGATTTCAAAATGAAGCTCAACATTGTTTTCTTGTTCGAATCCACATGTTGTGTTGAAGGGTATTGAGAAATAATAAACTATGAACGACTGTACAGTATTAAGAGTTTAAGGGAAGCAATGAGATTTGAAAGCAAAGAATACTGCAAATGATATTTGAACAAATATCATGTACGTTGTTGGGAACTAACAAATGGGAACAATACAGAAACAAAAATTTATGACTAAAATCGAATTTATGGAAACGATCGAAACGACGAACTTAACTGTCGCACAAATGCTGTGTTTAGGAACCGTTCTTATGTTTTTTCAAAAAATCAAACCAAAAAAAGAAAAACAAACCCTCCTGCTTCCTACTATGAGATATAGAAAAGCTTCTCACATTCAGTAAGCTTACAGGCATTCTGTTTTAAGGCATACTCAACGATATCTACAGTTTAACAGCGACTCCGAACATTATAATTTGCCAAGCATTTACTACGCTTGTCAATTATTCCACTATTCGAAATTTTCCTCAGACCAGTCGAAATGACCATCGCTCAAATTATGAGAAAGGTGACGGTATTGGGGCTTCAACTCGCGATCATGCGAGCGAAAGTCACATGTATTAATCATTGCGTGACGGTTCAAAACAATCAGTTTCTTAAAAACCCGCTTTAGGTATCTCCGACTCAGAAAATCCGTAAAACCAGTTATTTGTACGTTTTGTTTGAAATTTTCGAATGCGTTTTTCCTTTTGCATACCCTTAGTATTTTCCTAAAAATTTATCATTTATTCGGCATTTACAATTTTGATAAGGCGCTCATCGAAGGGTTGTGTCATACTATGTCATGGAATTTCAGCTCTCTGTTCTCTGTTCAATTGGCACCCCAAGCACCCCACGATGTCCTACTTTCATTTGTAATGACATCGGACATCCACCTAGCGGAAGGTGAACTGAGAAGACGACTAGTTTAAATAACTCAAATAGCGTGCTGAGACCGACGTATCTTAAGCAAATAGATAACATCTGTTAATGAAATTTCAAGTTTTGTACCAGCCTAGTGGTCATTGGTAACGGCAACACTGGCATTAGATGCGACGGCTCAATAAAAAAAACTTATCTTAAACGAAATTAACCCCCTAAACATTATAAGGATTGAAGAATGAGTACCGCGGACTTTTTACAGGGAAGATTTGTCATACGATAGATAGGACCGGACTCTTTACAGAGAAGATTCGCCACACGATGGACAAAAGGATGCCCTCAAAAACTTTGATACCTGTAAATTTTTAGTGAGTAAGAAAGAGAGCAACTTGCTTCGCACTTTAAACTTATAAAGTGATCAAACACCCAAAATCATAATCAAACGAAATTATCTTAGTATCAAACTGATTTGTGGACACGCTCCGATGGCAAACAAACACAATGAGATAAACACTACATTTGTTGAGTGACAAATCCTGCCCACGATTTCGAAATTATTCCGAGAAACTGTAATGTCAAATTAGGAAGGGATGGTGCCATTCTTAGTCGGAAGCTCGGAAATTTGAGTTTACAAAGAAGTGGAAAAACATGATAGTCTATGGAACTAAATTCACACAAAATGATATCCGTAAGACAACTTGGCGATCTCCTGATCAAAACAGAGGAAAGCACATTGGCCACGTAGTAAAATATGAAATGCATGCTTCTAGTTTCGTGGCAGTGCATGTATTACACGGTATTAACATAGGCTAGGATCACCATCTGCTTGTAGCTAAGGTACGCACTATAGCAGATAGGAAAGCCTACAAAACTAAGCACAAACAAAACTAGGCAAGGCTAAATTACATACTCTCGATGCAAATCCCAATAAACTCTCTTAATTACTACAACAAAACGTTTATCATTCTAACGTTCATATTACGTATTCAATGGCTACTGCCGCCAAAACCGCTTTCAAACAATCCCTGATATGATTAAAAATACAACACTGCATCTCAAGCAATGGATACTGCATACCTGGCAGCCAAACGTAACAACTGCTATGAGGGAGCATTGTGAGCAGAATAAAAGAGAAACAAACTATCTTTGTAAGCAGAAAAAGTTGTCGGAGAAGGAGTGAGAGAACAAGAAGACATAGACAAGGATAGAGGCGAAGCATAAAGCTTCTACCAAAAATCAAAAGGAAAGGGCATTTGTACAGACCTCTCCTTCTACAAGGATAATAATAGAAATCTGGTCACTCATACGCAGAGTAAGCTGTAGTTGTGAAGATTATACTTTCATAAGTTGTCAGCTCCCATTAGGTACACAAATGAAGAAATCTCGCCAATTATGAAGGATGGCATAGATTGTCAATACTGTGCCAAAACGGAATCAGAACAGTAATATAGTGAACTTAAGAACAATAAATGGAACAACAAAATCCCGACAGAGCTATCAGAGATTAGTGGCGATAAGTGGATAATGAGCATGTGTCAGCTCCTAAATACAATTTGACTACAATGAATGTATGTCCGATGATTGAAATCTAAACGTTTTTCGCACTGTGTTCAAAAAAGGCGAGAAATGTGTTTGTAATGTACCAATCATTTGATTTTTATCCACCGCTTACAAACTTCTGTCGAGTATGATATGTAAATGACTATCCTTTCCTACCTAATCCAATTGATTTTGTAACAGGTAAATCCCAATCCTGGAGAAGGCTCTAGAAATACATGTCGATACATGACATCTGCTCGTCCACTACAAAGCTGCTTTCGACAGTCCAATATAGCAAAAGTGGCCGAGTTGGATATCCCTGCGAAGTTGATATGTATTTTTAGAATGACATTAATCTATACGAAGTCTTCACTAAAGACACTAAAGGCTAAAGTTTTAATATGAGGCATTTTCCACAAAATAATTCTTTGGACAGGACGACTGCTTATCATGCAATCGCTCCAACATATTTTGGAGATGACTATGAAAAAAAACTGCTGCAAAACGTGGCTGATATTTTCTTTAATAGAAGCTACATGTTAGTTGTATATGCCGCTTTTATAGGCATTAATGATCTAAAACTGCGAGATGTTACTGCGGTCTTCTCAACCATTAAGAAAGGGCTGATATTACTTTCAATAAAAGCCATATGTTACTTGTATACGCCGCTTTTATAGACATTAATGACTTAAAACTGTGAGATGTTACTGCGGTCTTCTCTCCCATTAAGAAAGGACTAGTAGAACTGAATCTGAGGGAAGCGAGGGCAAAAGCCAATTATTTGTTTTTTATCATTAGCCAACATCGACAGATATTGGCGCGGTCAACCACGGCGACCACAATTTAGTAGTCCATTAAAAAGTATATGAACTAAGATCGATTCTTAGAATAGCCTCTCAAAATTAACATCGCATTGAATTGCATATTGTAGTTTTTTTTCCAATGCCTGGCAGTCGCATGGCCCTATCCTAGAAGATTTCTTATTGAAATCAGTCTAAACTTATAGAACGCATTAAGGACGAGCTTATTATAAGTACGATCTTGCGTCCGTTGGGGAATAACTTTGCTTCTATGACATTTTCTCCCTACCACGCTGATAGTTTTGATATTACGAAAATCGTCTGTAATATTTTAGTTAACAACCAACTCAGAATTTCAATGAATATGATTTTGGTGCATTATATAGGATACGATGGTAAAATTTTGTCCTTACGTCTAAAATCTGGTACGTACTCGTCTTTCACAACGTTTTTCCATAGAACAAATCCAAAGAAATTCAATTTACTGGTATTTTGCTTTGTTGTCCGAATAACCGAAAAACGGATTTTTGAAAATGTGTTTAATTTGATTTGCTAGAAACTCGGGTTTCTGAAGAAGTCCAGTATTCTAATCAAGAATCGTCACTCAAACGAAATTAAATTTGAAAACATTTTTGATTTGTTTCCATTTCTGGAATTTAAATCCAAAATGTATAAAACTTTTATTCTGATTCCGTCAACCTATCAAATTTGTATTAAATTTTGTTTTTGTTTCACAGAAAACGAAATTAAGTTTTATATCCGAAATGAAATTTTGGTTTTGATCCTTACGCCTGAAACGGAATTGAAAGCAATTTTGATTTTGATTCAGCTTATAAAGTATTTTGTTTGTATTCGTTTGAAATTGTTTAATTCATAAAAAGAAACATAATTTTTGAGTAGTTGTGAAAATTTCTGAAAGCCTGGTATTGTAAATTCAGAAAATAAAAAATGATTTGAACTATTTTTACCTTTCGCAGTTTGGCGACGGACTTTGATTTGAGCTCTGATTCAGACCACGAAACGAGGTTGCATAAAAGTATTATTTTCATTTCAATTTCTCGAATCAAAATAACTGTTTCAGAATATCTGTTTCGATAGAGAAATGTGGGTTTCTAATTTCGTTTCAGATAAAAAACAAATGAATATGTTGTGAAGTGAGTTGTTGTTTCGAATATAAATCAGAAACTAAAATTCTAATTTACTTTAAATAAGTTTGCAATATCAAAACTGAAAGGAAACTAAACTTTTGTTTAACTCTGTAGTAGATTTGACCACTATATTAGAGAGAAACTGTGGTGACTTTTTATGGAAGAAATAACACTTTTTAGGCTCATTAAATTCGAATCGAAATCACATGTAACCAATAATTAAGCCATATTTAAATAAAAAAAAATCATATTAAAATAATAGTTCATGTATAATTAAAATTCCAACAAAGGACTATAAAATTATAAGATGACTTACGCGATTTTATGTCTGTCTCTGTTAACGTTTACAAATAAACTGAATTTTATTGTTCCATCTTAAAATAAAACAATAAAATATACTCTATGCAACAATGGTTTAACATCCAGAAAATGACTAATTATACCGAATCTGCCCGCCTTTCTCTTTTGTCTGATGTTCTTTCCCCCTTCCGCCATTCTTTTTTTTTTTTCTTTTCCTTCCATCTCTCGTTTGATCAATGACAAGATTTCAAGATTTATGGGAATAAATCGTAAAAATGCATTAATTAATTCAAAAATGTACAAGAAAAACAAAATATGTTTGGAATTTTAAAATCTCAATAAAGATATGAATTGTAAACTGTCATTACGGCGCGACAAGACAAAAGGCCATTCTCTACAAATTCTTTTAAATTATTGACATGACTGAGAGGAGGTTGGGAATGAAGGGGTTGGCCCTGACCATAGGGAAGATTTTTCCAAACATCAAAGCAATAAATCGTGCAAACGAACCAAAACAACCCCTACCTATGTACATACGAACTGACAGATCATTGGACTGCAACTGCAACTGCGATCATCATCCCCTATCGATCTTATTATCTCGACAACAAAGCTAAAGAGAAAAACATTTTGATAAATTGCTGGGAAACTGCTATTGTGACATCATTTTGACACTAAGTGTATTCTATGCGATCGTTCGCGGGGAACGGGTGGAAGCGAAGAGAACGTTTTATATTACATGGAGGAGGCTTCTAGTTGCAACATCTGCATATCTTTCAGTTCAAATGTTCTACAATGAATTGTACAAGATCACATCATGTTTTTGGTTGTAATTGTAGTTTTCTTTTTTATTATTATTGTCATATCTTGTAATAAATTAAAAGTAATTCAACTTTTGCTCCAACTCGATGCACCACCACTAGTAAGAGGCGCAAGCCAGAGCATACAAAATGCATCCACAGTTGCACCATGAAGGAAATTGAAAATGTTTCCCAATTGATTTTATAATTTCTGCTTAATAATATGTCATATATCAAGGAATCGACAATTTTATTCAAAAATGCAATGAGTGGAAATATCGAGAAATGTATACATTCAAAATACCAAATTAATGCACATGATGAAAAATGTACAAAATCGCCTAAATAAAAAAAAAACGCCAAATATTTCTCTTCTTAATGTTTGCATCTTTTTACATTCCATAGCCACTGAAATATATCGCCGCAACAAGGGTTTCTTCATTTCCCCGCATAGTTATAATACATTTTGGTGATGCCTTTTTGATTTAGCGATTTTTTACATTTCTGGCCATAACCCAGATATCAGAAAATTACCTAATTTTCCAATTGGACACATAATTGCCTAAACATTGACGTTTTGTAGTTTTTATGTGTTATTATATACGCTAAAAACTTCAATATCTTTCATGAAGTAAAACGCCGAAAAATCGTTAGATTTGCGATTTATTTTGTTATTTACTCGTATTTTTATGATATTTCTTTCGCTTGGTAGCAGTGAAACTTGAAGAAAATATTTTGTAAATTTCAAATTTGTTTACCTCGTTCAAACAACAGAAAATCACCTATTTTTCCAATTGGTCGCTTAGTTGCCTAGGCTTTAGCGATTTTCGTTTTTCTTTTTATTATGAACGCTAAAAACTCCGATATCTTCCATAAAGTAAAACATCAAAAAATCGTTAAATTAAACAATTTTCAGTTTATTTTGTAACTCATTTTTTTAATATAATATTTTTTTGCTTGGTAGCAATGCAATTTTATTTATTTGATTTAAAAACTAACGTAGTCTCTTCAAGGAATCTACAGTTGACACAAAATTTCGACTTTTCCATATATAGAAGTATACACATAGAAAGTTGATTTTGTTTTTGTCGTTTTTATGTAATCGAAGGGATTGTTATATTAACTATGATATTAAATATAGTTAAAACTACGACATTAAAACATTTTTTTTTTATGAAATCCTAGAAAATTTTAAATTTTCTACATTTGGAAAAGTAGAAAAGTCGACTTTTCATAAATATTCGATGCGATTTTTGTTTTTCTTTTTTTATTATGTACGCTAAAAACTCCGATATCTAGCAAAACTTTCTTAAGGTAAAATATCAAAAAACCGCTAAAATAATACATTTTCGACATATTTATGTACTTAAATTGTGCGACATTTTCTTCATTTTGTAACGGTGCAACTTGAAGAAAATATTTTGAAAATATGAAATTTGTTTACCTCGCTTCGATGCTTTCGATATTTTCTTTCGCGATTTTTAATAACTGCAAAGGTTTCCTTGTTAATCTAACTAAGAACCTACAGTTGACGCAAAATGTCGAACATTCAAATTTAGAAATATTGAAAGTTCAAAATTAAATAAAGTGTTAAGTTTAATTAAAATATTAATTTAAAAAATTAAAAAACGTTTTGTTATAAAAACCACGAAAAATGAAAATTTCCTACATTTTTGAAAAGTTGAAAAGACAAGTTTTCATAAATTTGAATAATAACCACAAAATATATGTTTAATACATGCATCAGTAAAAAATAAGCTTATAAAAATTTTAAAATTTAATTTTCGCTTCGAGATCTTGCAAGAAAACATGCAAATGCAACTGCACCAAAATATTTAAATGCTGTGGTGGATATTTCACACCTGATTTTCATTCCATCATGAGAAAATACTCTTTCGAGAGGAATTGAGATAAAGACTTTCATACTATATGGATATTTATTTTTTATGATTTGCCAAAAGATAAATGAATCAAAGTTTTTTTATTTTTACAGTTTTAATATATTTTCACTTTTTACTTTTTTAAAGAATCAAGGCTGATATATCTTGATAAGACAACAAAATGTAAGATTTAAAATGGATTATTTTGATCCATCTCTTCTTTTGCATCCCAAATTGACGGATTTCCCAAAATTCTACCATTTCCCTGTAATTTCTAATTACAATTTCTAACTGCTTTGCAAACTGTGATAACATTTGAAAAAATTTAACCACTTAACGCTTAACTTCCCATGCAATAGGCCGAAATAACCCATATATTCTTAGGTTCATATCGTTTCTTTAACTCTACTACACATATCAAGCTTTGAATAAAGTTATTTCTTAGAACGAAAATGGGCCCCGTTGCCTCTTGCCTTTTGGAATCTCCCACATAAATTGACCGATTTACCGAAGTTTTATCTTTCCTTTGAAATTTCTAAACATAAATTGAAATGGTGTCCATTGTGTTGCTTTATAATGCTTGAGAGTCGCCTTTTGTGTTGCCACAGACTATTTCAGACTTTTCCACAACGTTAAGATTGACTTTAAATCTTTCATTTTTGAAGAACGTTTTCTAACAACCGATAGCGGTGATTATTTATAATTCTGAAAATAGGCTTCTTAAATTGATGCTTTAAGGAGAATAGGGATTATTTAAACAAAAATACAAAATATCTCTTTGATCTTTTAAACTATAAATATGTTCTTATGAACAAAGCATTTTATTAACTAAACTAAACACTGCATTCGTGCCAAATTTCACATCATAAATGTCATCAGGGTTATAGCACGCAAAAAGAGATTTTGGCGACATTTGCAATGTATCATTTTGTTGGGCAGAAGAAGCTGCAGTAAATTTTGCTTACGAAATGTAATTTTTGTTGCGGAAATATTCAGAATATGTCAGAAAGTCCTCAATAAATAGACGTTGCTGAAAATAATGTGAACATTTCTTTGATGGATTAAACAAAGAAGGCCTAAAATAAGTTGAAGGCGAAGAGCGCATCTGCCAATTCTACCAATTCCAAGTTTTGCTGATAAAGTTGACATTTCAAACTGGTCAGTCCACTCCACCTTAAAAGATATAAGATGTAGTAAAAATGAATCCATTATTTTAGCATAATACTGAAGACTTTACCTAGCATAGTCACAATGATCCCAATTAGGTAAAATACGTGAGCGGTCTTAATCTTAGCCTACCTAATAAAGAAAATACAAAAAAGTTGGAACATTTTTTTTTTTTATTTTTTAACATAATCTCCGTTTCGCCTTCTTTGGACACGATTCTCCCATTCCAGTTCACTGCTTTTGCTGTTCCTTTATCTCAAGTAAGAAGTGGTGACCCTATATCTCATCCTTGGTTATAAATCGATGCAGAAATTCGGCTTAATTGAGGTGAAACTTGATTGCTGTTGAAAGCAAGCGCGGCACCCATTTTGCGCACAGCTTTCTCATCTTCAAATCTTCGGTCAATGTACAACGTAAAGCATTTTTTGAAATGCCTATCATTTCAGCTAGCTCACTTTCATTTTCAGCCGACGATCATACAGTACTATTTTGTGGATTTTCTTAACCGTGTCTGGCGTCGACCACTACAGTGTTCGTTTTGGCAGCTCGTACGGTCTCGTTTAAACTCTGTCAGCCAATATTTTACAATCGAAAAAACAGTCCACACCAGAGTAGAATCTAGCCCAGCTTTAATATTGGTTGAACTGAGACCTTTCAAATGGAAATGTTGACCAAATTCCCTGGGATCGTTTTCTTTGGTGGCTCAAATAAAAATACTAAACAGCTTGGCGCCTTGAAACTTAAAACATATGTTAAGGTTGTCGCTTTTCACCACAATCATTTTTTTTCAAACTACTGGCTCCATTGGTACTAGTTTGGAAGGTAATTACATTGCTTTCCTCTCATACAAACCCTCGTCGCTATTGACAAAAACTGGCCCGCCATAGAATGCCAGCTCATCGAAGATAATTCCCTGTCAATCCCACTAAACACACAAGGAAACCTTAGTGACCGTCAATCCTGGCTTGGCCATCGTTTGCACCGCGGTCGTTTTCGTTTGATTTTATTATAAATGACCCACTAACTTATTTTTCATCACTGGTCAGCATTCGCCTCAGAAATGGGTCAATTTTGACGCGATTTACCAGTGATTCGCAGATGAAAATTCTGTCCATGAGGTATTTTATGTATTACCTCATGTGGCATCCAAACTGACTTTCGGAATCGTCTTTAATCTGTAGGTCTCAATTAATGAGTCTAAAAATTTAAAGCGTGTAGGCTCACTGAAACGAGAAGGTCTCCCATATCCCATTCATAGGATGCAAAGAAATGTATTCATCTATTTTTCTTATGATCCGTATAGTATTATAAAGTTAAAATTAATTTTAAATGCTCATAAATAGTACAAAATGGAACATAATAATTTTTCTATCGACCGATTAGACTGTTGCAGACTGCTTACTTTGGGGATTATTTTATTTCTGTCTTCTTCAAGAAAATATCTGATTACTTTTGCGCCACTCTGTGTGAGAATCAAAGTAAATTCGTATCCAAGGCAAAGAAACCCGAAAACACTAGAAAATCAAAACGATTGCAATCTCTTTTCTTTACAGTAGACTAATGATGATGAGAAAGGTTCATGAAATATGAAGAAAAGTGTTTTTTTTTTTAAATATGAAGGTGGAAGTATAAATAGACAAAGTTTTGGCTATGTTCTCATCTCGACCATTTAAGATTTCGATTGTTGAATACAATTTTCTGGTTTCAAGTGAATGTGATTTTACATTTATCGCCCATTCTATAATTGATAGTGTATTGAAAGCGCAATATTTTCAAAACAAAAACTTTCCAACACTTGGAAAGCACGTTATATAGTTTTTTCTACACTAAAAGATATTTTCCATTACCCATAATTGTGTCAATTCTTCTCGGTGTCTTTGCCTCCGATGATTCTTGACGCTACCATAAAATGCTGTCTTTACTTTTTGACTTTATTTTTGAGAAATTTCATGGCAATCAATTACCAGTTAATAAACGAAAAATAACCGATTATCCCCTTTCACAATTCGCAAAACTCCCCCACTGTTCGTGATCGTCAGTGCATTGGAGAGACCAGCGCGCACTACTCGAAAACTGACACAAAGGGCCAACGAATTATGAAATATATAAATAAACAACAACAACAAATATTTATAAAGGCAACAACAAGAGCATCAAGATCAGAAAAAGTGCTCTGCTGTGTCATATCAGAGATACCAAAAAAAAAAAAAACAACTTTAAACTATTACAAGGAAATGCGTGGGTTTCGCTTTGTTTTTCGTTACTTTTTTTCATTAATTTTCGAGGAAAACATGAACTTTAGCGACGTCATTTCAAAAACACTATAAAAACTCAGTTACTCACTCGTTCCCATTTCCATTTTCGGTTTTTTTTTTTTTTGTCTTTTTCAGAAAACTCTTATTAGCTACAGTTTAAAGTGCGGGACCAAATAACCGCAACCGACCGCCCGACTCACTGACGACCGACGACCATATGTCCCAAGTTAGCAGGAATACAAATTGTACTTTGTCGCGCACATATGGCCTTTGTCATGGATTCTATTTTGGGTAAACCATTTCGAATACTTAATAATGAAAATAGTTAAGAATTTATATTTACTGATGTTTTGCGCGTTTCATAAAAACCCCTTTAATACGGGTTTCAATTTAAATTGTTGTTGCGGTTGGCTTTAATGGTTCTCGTCTTGTTTGTCTGTTGTAAAACCTCGAAATTGCCGTCATGATGATATTATGGTCTCGAGGTTCTTTTGTTTTTTCTTCTTCTTGTTCTTCTTTCGCTGAAGAAAACCTTATTTCGCATATGAAATCAATTTGGAACTAGCAAAATGGAGCCAAGAAAAAAAAAAGCACAGCGAATCAAATTTATTTTGTCATACTAGACAAGACAGCTATAGGAGAGAATTAAATACTGCAGGGAAAGGCAACCATGTGTGAGTACATAAGGGAAGGTCTGCATTTCTGAATATATATGTATGTAAAGTTGTTTTCAAGGACTTTAATGAGTGCTAGTGAAGCTTGATAACTGATAGCTAAACAGAAATGAAATCAAACTCGAAAATAGTTATGATTTCCCTCAATTTCTGGCATTCGAATTAAAATTATAACCGCTCTTGACTCCAATTCCTACAGCCAAATCAAAATTTTATAGAATTTTGTTTCTGTTTCATACAGTCAAGACAAAACTACAAATAATTCTGACTATGATTCGAAATTAAAAACCATGTTGAATCTCATCTAATTTATGAAACGTTCTCTTTGTATGTCATTTAAATTTTTCAATTCAAAATAAAGGACTACTTTTTTAAATGGCTGAAAGTTTCAGAAAGCGTGATATCGCAAATTCAGAAAACAAATTATTTGAAGCATTTTTACTGCCGATCTATAGTTGACACAAAATGATAATTTTTCTACTGTTTCCAATACATGAAGGGTCTACTTTTCAGCTTCTTTAAATATGGTGAAAGTCAAATTTTTGAGATTATTATAAAAGAAAGTTTTTTAATATTGCATTTTTAATTAAGCTTAATTTTTTATTTAAAAAAGCAACTGATTAAAAAAAATATGTCCAGTATAGAGATTAATATTAAAATGAGATCATAAATTTACACAAATTTTGTATTAGACTTGAAATACGTTTTTGTACAAGTGTAAAAACAACAAAATTTACTATGGCGATCCCAAAACTAGCTAATATGACGTATAGATGGTGCCAGTAGTTTCAACAAAATTATTTTGTTAAAAACTGACCACATTATAAAACGTACGTTCGAAGTTTCAAGGCGCCACGTTGTTTAGTATTTTTATTTTAACCAATAAAAGTAAGCGATCTGAGTGAATTTGTAAACATTGAACAAATTGGTCACCGTTATGTAATTCAATATTTCCATTTAAAAGGTCTTAGTACAACCAATATTAAAGCCAAGTTGTATTCTACTCTGGGGGAGTTTGCTCCTTCGTTTACGACTGTAAAATATTGAGTAGCAGAGTTTAAACGAGGCCGTACGAGCTACCAAGACGAACACCATAGTGGTCGACCAATTAGGGTGTCCACGCCAGACACGTTTTCTGAAGGTAAGTGAGTTAGCTGAAATTATAGTCATTTCACAAAGTGCTATACATCGTATATTCACCCAAGAGTTGAAGATGAGAAAGCTGAGCACAAAATGGGTGCCGCGCTTGCTTTCAATAAAGCTAAAACAGCGTCGTGAAGATGCTTCAGTAGACTGTTTGGCGATGTTTCCTCGCTTTAAATTTATAACCATGGATATGGTCCACTACTTCCCATCTGAGACAAAAGAGCAGTCAAAGCAGTGGACTGGAATGGGAGAATGTTGTCCAAAGAAGGCGAAGGCGGTTCCATCTGCTGGCAAGATCATGGCGTATGTTTATTTGTACGAGCATGGAATTATTCTTATTGATTATCTTTAGAAAAGAAAAAAATTATTGCAGATGAAATTATGGAAAAAAGGCCGCATTTGCCAGAAAAAAGGGGTTTGTTTCATCAAGACTATGCTCCAGTACACACATCCACTATTGGATGACCAGAATTAATTAATTAAAATTCGAATTGCTTCATCACGCATCTTATTTTCCAGATTCAACTCCTTCGGACTGTTTTCTATCTCCAAACTTGAAAAAATGGTTCTGTGCTTTTGAACTACAGGTTGTTCCAGGTTTAATAATATGATGGTTTTTTCTTGAACGCGAAAAACTGTAGAGGCTACAGATTGAAATAGACATTCTCCAACCAAGTATTTTATAAAAAAGAAGCAAGTTTCAATAACGAATAACATTTTTGAATGACACTCCTAATACTATCCTAACTTGCTCTTTGATGACATTTTCGCACCCGTGATCGCACCCTTAAGGTGGCAATGATGATCAAAAAAGCACAAACAGCTAAGGGCGCTGAAAATGGTAATTTGACTAAATCTGAAGTCCACACGGATAAGCCGGCCATAATTCAGGAATTGCAAACCATTTTTACTTCATTCAGTTTAGTTAGATGCAGTTACTGCCAACATTTGAGTGAAAAAATATGTGAAACATAAACATAAAATATGGTTCTTTTATAGGATAAATTAGGTTATAATCTAGTACAATAAATTTTAAGTTTTTTTTTTATTTTTTGTAAACGCACGTATGTATGTATATATGAATCATCATTTACATAATTTTGAAATAATTATTTTGTGGCTTTACTACGTGAGTAAATGTCAAATGATATTGAAGTTAACCTCGAAAAGCCTTTGAAAAATAGGGAGCAATATAATTTCATAAGCGATTCTTACATGATTCGTTATTAATCCTTTAAGGATCCCAAAAAGTGGCCTATGTAAGAAATGTATTTACATTTAGCTTTTCATCTTTAACCCATTTGAGGCAACTGTTTCCTTTAAGACACAATGATATGAAGTTATGAAATCTTGCATTTCTGCAAGATACGTCTTTATTATTAGGAATTCAGGCAGAGAACTAACATTTTTACAATGATTCACAAAAAAATATTATGTGGGAATGAAATTCGCAAACGAAAAATGTTCTGGAAAATTGGAACCGAAGTTGTAATTCAACACTTCTCCTCAGTAAATATCGTAACTTTCTTAGTATTAAAGATTTGTGACCTTCATGTTTCGAATAATTGCTTAAACGTTGTTATAAGTAAATTGCGAAGCCGCATAACTTCTTTTGCTGCTGTGACATCTCAGCGATCAGCTCAGTTTCGATTGTGTAGATCGAGACGCTAGCTTGCTTTCTGCATGCCCAGCTAACACTTCCACCATTCATCATAAACACATCTCTAAAGTTGGACTTCTGGTCAATTTTGCTTTTGGCCCAATTAGCATCAGCAAACCCAATAAGGCACTTGTCAGCTGAAACAACAATTTCAAAAACATATCCGCCGTCCCTTTCAGATGTTTTGCGACCCTTTTGAACTCGTTCTAATGCTCCTGATTTGGATTGTAAGTCTTTCGTGCTAACATTACAATACTTGTTGCAATATCCAGGCGAGTATAGACTGCAATGTAAAACAACATTGACCCTATTAGGCTTTGGTAGTCATTACAAGTTTCCAATTGAACAAACTTCGATTTCCCGTGTGAAGGATCCTATCGAAATTTTGCAAATTTTGCGTCTTGAAGTGAAAATTTCGCCAACATTTTCTCAATAAACTGTTTCATTCGAACCAGGAAATCATTATGTACGTCTCATTACCTCCGTACCAAGATAACAAGATCTAGAGCTGTGATTATTAACGACAAATGGCCTTTTTAAGAAAGTAGTCACATATATTTGACCTAATGGAAATAAAATCTGGGATTTGCACACTTCCTTATTGTTAAGAATTCAGACAGAGAGTGAACAATTTTATAAAGATTGATAAGAAAATATTATACGTTCTTAAATTCATAAACGAAAAATGTTCTGGAAAATGTTAACTAAAGTGGTAATTCAACGCTTTACAAACCGGCTAATCATCACTGGTCAACCGGTTATCATAAAATGCAACATTTCAAAAAGAATAAGTGATTTCATAACAATCGAAAGGCCGGCTAACTCCATTTTGGTTTCAATTACGATCACCCTCATTAAAAAGGTATGATTACTGATCGTTTGACGGAGTTAAAACGATTAGCACTAATTTCCTACCCATGTTGTATCACTACACTCGATCCTAAATGTTTAAATACCACATCCACCAAGTGTTGCTACCAAAAACCTCTTACTTAGGAAGTATCATATACTTGTGTATTATTTATTTAAAATCCCTCTAGAAATTCATACGCTTCCCTTGCGTCGAACAATTGAGGCTACGCGCACTTTAAAATCCTTATCCTTTGTAACCCTTTTTGCCACTTAAGTAGATGACGATAGCGATGACGGGCCTTAAGTTGCCCTTAACTGTGTGCGACATTGTTGAAAGTTGCAACAGTGTTAACTTACATACGTTCTATATTTATAAGTTGTTTGATTGTTTTGCTTGTTGTTTGAATGTCCTCCGCAGAGTCTTTTTCGCCAGGAGTGGAAGAACCGAGAGAGGGAAAAGTTGCAGGCAATAGTATGAGCTGTTGTACAATTGACAGCATAATATGGCCTGGTGTATGCATTTTCACATATCCTTCGATGCTTCGATGTGAGTTTACGACTACTACAATGTGCATTAGTGTTAAACGCTGGTGTTTCGGTATGGGGTGTGAGTGAGTGTAAGTGCATGTTTCTTTCATATCCTTTCGTTTTGGAGGTTTTTTTTATGTGTACCCTCATGTGTTTGTATAGCTGATACTTTATTTGAATTGTTTGTGTGCGGTGTTTTTTTGTATTTTTATTTTCATTTTATTTTATTTATATCATGTTACACAGCAAATATCCTGCCACTCCACTGCACTCTCAGGATACTCCACTTTGCGCTGCATGCGGCAACAACTATAACAACTAAAAATACAAATACTACGGGGAAGTGACAACAACAGAGACCACCGATTAAAACGACACGACGTCGTCGAAAAGAACGAACAGGGCTTTTAGTGACAACGCCAACTTTGCACAATGAAAACGGGGACGATGGAAATTTACCAACAACGACAACAACAACAACCACAATGCCCGAAATTACATGTTACATTCACATACACACACGCTGAGACTGTTTCCTTTAAGAAGTAACGAAACATCTGCAACTCAACATACAACACAAAAAAAAAATTGTAAGAAATGGTTTCTTTCGTTCGTTCGTCCTTTTTGTGCCGCTATAACAATACGTTTGGTATTAAACAGGGCTTATTCACACAAACACACACAAAGACATAGCCATAGACAGATTGGCATTCACATACGGTCCTAAGTATAACAAGGATAATAGAGTTGAATCAAAGGTACATTTTTTCGATACAATAAGAAGATTATTTTACTAACTGCTGAGAACATTTTTTATAATAAGCAAAAGAATTGTGTGTGTGTCCTTTAGGAGAATCTGTGATCCTATAAGGAGGGCAAAACATTTTTCACAGCACAAGACAATGTAAAATTTCTCGTGGGATATAATAAAATATAGAATTTATTTTATGATATATATTCCGAGAACCGTCACCGAAACGACATCAAATCCAGAAATAGTATTAATATATTTAAATTTCTAGAATCTAAATAAAAAAATACACAATTTTGGGTCCGATTCCGGCAACAAAATCAAAAATCTATTGAAGTTTGTTTTTATTTCTTACTTCAAAAACCAAGTTACACACAATTTTGATTTTGATTCATAGACAAGAAATGAAATTAGAAACAATTTTGATTCTGTTTCGTATATATGAAGTGTTTTATTTTTTATTTCATTGGAAATTTTTCATTAAAAAAAACGCACACAAAAAATTTTGATTAGCTGTGAATATTTCTGAGAGCCTGGTAACGTGGCACGATGGTTAGTACACACAACTATCGTTTGCATGATCCGGGGTTCAGTACCGCATACAGTCACCTATCATTATTTCAGCGACGGTCGGACGAATACTTGGAGTAGTCGAGTAATCGACAAGTCTGGTTAATGCTTCTCAAGCTGTTACGTTCAGAATGGTAGTTAAATTGTAGGCCTCATTGGATGTGTGTAAGCTCACTGAATGTGGGAAATTCTCCCATATCTCTTTCATGGGATGCAATGGAATTTGTTTTACTTAGTAATGTATTGCAAATTGCTTAAAGAATATTTGCCTCTTGCAATTTCTCTGCCAAAAAAACAAAATTATATTTGATTTCAATTCTAATTCAGAGTAAAAAACGAAACTGCTTAAATAAAACTATATTTTTGTTTAAGGTTCTCGAATCCAAATACCTGCTTCATAATGTTTTGATAAATAAAGAAACGGAATCAATGAAAATTTCTAATTTCGTTTCAGGAAATAAGTTTTAGTTGTGCCGAATATGAATCAGAAACAAATTTCTAATATATAATATTTTAAATAAATTTACAATACCAAAACCGAAACGAAACTAAATTTTTGCGAGAGTCCCTCATACATTCCACAGAAGAAGAAAGATAAAACAAAGAAAATGCTATTGTAAATTGATTATTGATTATAGTTACACTTCAAATATTGCTAAAGTGTCAACATTAAAATTTTCAATAATAATACATTTTCTATATCACAGAAAACCAGACACACTATTAATGAAAATATCCATTATAACAAGTGCACAGGCACAATGTTTCGCAAAGCTTGTATTACGATCCTGCCTGATCAGTAATAATTTGTCTAATTTGAAACATTTGCGGGGCTTGGTGTTGTAGACTACGTGCCGTCTTATCGATTTACAAGTAGTTGTGTCAAAAACGTTATTTTTCATATATAGCATAGCGACCAAGATTGTCTGCCTTTCCAGACAAAATTCTTAATTCTTAGGATTTTCCAACAATCACATCCAAAGCTAATGAATCCTTAAAAAGTGTATGTGCTAGTAAGGCCTTTACCGACTGCTATTAATTGCCATCGCACAAAATATCTGTGCCTACAAGGAAAAACAACTTAGCTGCCATAATTGTGGAAATATGTCATAACTATCGAATTTTGAAAACTCGCTTAGACGACAATATGTGTGTTGAGGACATAAACAATAATAACAAAAAATGTATTCTTGCTAATATCAATATTTGGAGATATTACGTAATTTATCAATAACCGCTGTTTAGAACAATTCTTATAACTTGTGAACTGCACTGAGTTTTGGATTGGGAATTGGACGTAAATATGCAGAATATGTACATAATTATAACGAATAAATTTGGATTTGTTCTGAATCAACTCAAACCGCTTTTAGAGATATTACGTAATTTATCGATAATCGATATTTTTAAAAATTGTTATAGCTTGTGAACTGCATTGAGTTTAGGATTGGGAATTGGACATAAATGTGCATCAGGATAAGTACAATAATTATAATGAATAAACTAGATGTTGCCCCAACTCCACTTAAATCGTTTTTATAGATATTACGTAATTTATCGATAGTCACTGTTTTGAAAAATTCTTATAACTTGTGAACTACATTGAGTTTTAGATTGGGAATTGGACCCAAATATGTATCAGAATAAGTACAATGATTATAACGAATAAATTCAAATTTGTCCTGAATCCACTTAAATCGTTTTTCCTTTTCACCGCAAATACAAACAAAACAAACAAATTGCCTTGAATCCAATGCCAAAACTTGAGACACATTATATTTTTACTCACCCACTGATCGCTGATATCATTTGCAATTAACGAGTGAACGGTGTCATCGTTAAAAGCCCCTGAAAACGTCCATTATTTTAAAGCTGCCTTTAGACCTTGCATGGGCAACGGTATCGCCCAACTATGACTCATGTGATCTAACTAAGGAATACGCCATTATCAGGCAAGTGAGCGTGTCAAAGATTACCTTTTTGTTATATTTTAAATTAGCCCATATTTCCAATGGAAACATTTTACGAGTGGAAAGTTAATATTAATTGGCTGTGTATATGGAAAAGTGCATATTAAGATTTGCTCAAATGTGTATTTATATCTATAATTACAAGGACAAACGACTTAAACGGTATTAGGACAAAGTTAAGTTTATTAGTCATTATTATAGTACTTATTTCGACTCACATTTATGTACGTCACAATCCCATTTCAAAATTCAAGGTTAATTTTTATAAAACTGCGATTATTGAAAGAAAACATGATATCTTTAAATATTGACATAATTAACAATATATTTGTTAACAATATGTTGTCATCTAAACAGAATTTCAAAATTTTCCTGAGGTGTTTTAGAATCAAAAAAAAAAAAAACGATGAGATACTGTCTGTACATTAAAAACCACGAATTTTTTGTTTTTGGTTAGAAAAAGAAAATTTAAGAGTTAAGACTTTTATTCTTTTTTTTTTTTTTGTCCTTTTTCATAGTTTTTAATTATTTGTCCAAATCTATTCAAAGCAACCATATATAGAGAGCAGTTTAAGTGATGTCCCAAAACCTGTTCAGTCAAAGATAAAAACTTATTTGTACTTCGGCAAAGTTTTACTGAGATGTTCAGGAATCAAAACCAACATTTGAGAATTGTTTGTACATTTGAAATCATGAACCCTTTGCTTTTGGTAAAAAAAGTATACCGTAAGTAAGCATACAGTAAGGTTTTTTCTTCATAAAATTTTTAATTATTTATCCAAATCTATTTATTCAAAGCATTCACCTCAGATACAACGCACTTATGCCAAAAATGTTTTCCAATATTTAAAGCATTCCAAATAGTCACCATCCAATATAGATCTTAAAGCGCTCTGCAATTCACATTGAATCTCTCCCTTCGACTCAAAACATAATCAGTGTCGCTAATCCGAAGGACAAATCAATTTTTAATGAATTTTCAGCCAATAACGAATAAAGACTGGGATTGGCCGTTTTAGTTGATTTTTCCTGATTTTTTTCCTCCCAAAATTTTATTAGGTAACCAGACACCAAAATTTACGCTAATTGCCAATTAAAATTACATTTAATAGAGAGATTACATTTAATTGAGAGATGTCTCACATTTGTTTCATCATAAACTGAAACGCAACAGATCTTATAGGCAAAATTGCGATTAAACAAAACAGGTTTTCGCTTCAAGTGGGAATAACCTTGTTTTTTGGATCCGATCCACTATATTTTTTTAGCACCAATCATTTGTTAATTTTCCTTCTTTATATAAAAATTTACACATATGGTCGAAAAAATAAGTACGCCTGCTTACTTTTGCTTTATGTTTAATTTTAGTTACTTTAACGGAAAGTAAACATGGCAATTTTGTTTTTTAAATAACTTTAATATGGTAATACCTCTAAAAGTTGTTTTCATTGTGAGTTAGTTTTGTTCAGGTGTGATTTCAGTACTTGGTCAAAATATTAAATACTTTGCTCAATTCTTTAATATTTTCGCAATCTGCCTAGTCTTTTTGGAAAGGCTAGTTATTTTACTGTAGTTTACCTTTATTCATAACAAAATTTATAGTAAAAGAAATCAGCCATGGGTCGAAAAATTCATTGTTCTCCAGAAAAGAGAAAAATTGTTTCAAGACTAAGAGAAACTGGCCAAAGTCTTCTTTCTATAGCAGAAACTATGAATTGGTAGCTATTTCTTGCACAAAATGCTTCAAAGCCTTACCTAAGGGTAAGGAATTCTATGTTCGTTTTACAAAGAAGACGGTGAAGCACGGGGGCCGCAATATTATGGTCTGGGGTTGTTTCTTCTATGGTGTCAGTCCAATACATCGAATTACCGACACTATGACCAGATTCCAATACAAAGATATCTTGGAAAATACGATGTTGAACTATGCTGTGGAAAGTATGCCTCTTAGATGGAGATTCCAGCAGGATAATGATCCGAAGCATACTTCTAAGTTGGTAAAGGATAATAATGTTGCCATTCTTGACTGGCCAAGTAAATCTCCGGACTTAAATTCAATCGGAACTCTTTGGGAAGAGTTGAAACAAAGAATTGGAAAGGAGGTTCTTAATAATAAGGATCAGTTATGGAATTTTGTTCAAAAAAAACTTGGTATAAAATGCCAGTAGAAACCTACAGGAAGCTTATTGCCAGCATGCCAAATAGAGTCAACAAAATAATTGAAAGGATAGGTGGATATACCGGCTTTTAACGAAACCCAATCAATTTAGCAAACTTCAGCAAATTTTTTTACATTTTTCCACATTTTAACTAAATGCACTTATTATTTTGTCCAATGATTTTTGATTAATTTCTTACTTTTTGAAAAATACTGAATTTAATTTTTGTTTTTTGATATTGTTTTAGTATTTATTTTATTTCTAATGTTATAACAAAAGAAATTAACTTTTTTTTCTTTTAATTTAAATAAATTTTCGTCTACGAGCCTTTAAAAAAAATATAGGGTGTACTTATTATTTTGACCATATGTGTAAGTACGTATAATTGTAGTCACAAGGAATTTTTCAAAAATTTGCCATAATTTGTAAACTACATCGAATTTTGGAACGATGATTGGGCGTAAATATGCGTCAAGAAAAGTAAAATAATTATAATGAATTAACTCAAGTTTGTCCTAAATCCACTTAAGTCAGTTTTCCTTGGGACCACGGATATATAGCCCTTTTAAACTTTCCAACTATAATCTGGCAAAATATTTCGCTGCGCTAAGTTTTGTAAAGTCCATAGATATTTACGACGGTTATCGTATCTGTCAAAATCGCCAAGCGACTTAGAAATTCACGAAACACATTTGATCAAAAGATACTATAAACACTTCCTTCGTTCCTTCGAATATGAAAAAGTTTTAGTAAAACAAATTACAAAATGAAAATATCAGTCTTAGTTATAAAAACGTTATATTACATTCAAAAGTCGCAAAATACAATTTAAGACTGAGCACAGTCATGACATTCTCTTCGTACCTGAGCACTTATCATGTACTCCAACGTCATAATTGACTTACAATTCGTTATATATGAACTTATCAACAACCCAACAACCCCAGAAGTATCAGCAAACTGTTAGCAATGGATCATATTTCGTGTTTTTTTCAATGGCGCAAATGTCAAACTAACATATCTTACGAATAATCTGTGGACCAAGAAAAAATTTTTAATTTTATCAATCTAGGTCATCAACAATTTTAAGAACTAGTTAGCAACATTTTCTCAAAAAAAAAATCATCTCAATCAGTATGATCTTCACATATTTCATTTATGAAAACAAAATCCCTCGCATCCCATGAACGAGATATAGGAGATCTTCTCTTCTTCAGTTAGATTACCCGCATTCAATTTTTCTCAATGGGACCTACAATGTAAGTGACGAATCCGAATTCCACGTTTGAGAAGCACTTGCTAGACTTGTTGATTATTCGACTACTGTTCATCAGATACATCGGAGCGACCGCCGCACAAATAACAATAGATGGCTCTGTATTGAACCCGCAATCATGCAAACGATAGTCGTGTGCACTAACCAGCAAGCCATGAGCGGTCACATACTTCATATAAAGGGTTATCGATTTAGTGGTTTTAGAACCACCGGTGTGGCAAGGCTGTCGCTGTTAAATACCTGTCATCTGAAGTGTTATTTATTTGGTGAAAGGTCTGCCATTTACGAATATGGATCGTTAACAACCCACGAACGAGTAAAACTAGTTAAAACTTACTACAAAAGCGATGAGTCAAATGTGGACTTTCAACCGAACAAAATTTTCTGCAGCGATGAAGTTCATAGCACCCGGAAAAAGTGATTGTTTGGTCCGTATTTTTTCGAAAATGACGCTGGAGAAACTTCAAAAGAATCCTCTGCTACAAACAATCCAGAGGCGATGATTTAAATGATAATTGTTTCTGAAAATTTGGAAAAACACTATTTCTTTAAAAAAATGAATAATTTTTAAACTTAATGACAGAAAATTTACGGTACTCTAAAAAGAAGTCCGGAACTAATCATGATGTGTTTGCGAACAACCGATAGTAGTAGATAGAGTAGAGAAAACTCAATAACTATTACCAATTCTCACAAGGATTCAGGATTTATTCTGAGGAATTTTACGATTAATGGCAAAATAAAAATGCTAGAATTTCTTAGAAAAAAGTTGATAAATTCAGTCTGCAGGATGACACTTCCGATAATGGAATCAAAGAAATCAGAATACCAAACTGAGGTATTAACAATGCAACTTAGCAAGCCACCGGTCAAAACACGGAAAATGAGATCGATAACGTGGCAATAGATTGTCGAATATAGTCTAATGATGACACAATTCATCACATAGTTGCAACTGAGAGGTCCACGAAATTGAAGGGGAAAACAAAGGTAGACATCAAAATGCAGCACATATTCCTGAAATAACCACGGCCTATACGAATCAATTCGCACAATTGGCACGAAATAATGCCTTTAATCATGATGGCATAGAAAATTGCTGGAACAGAAGAAAAGTCTGAATGTTGCACCGATAGGAAAGAGGCACAACCCTATGGTAAGAGCAATAACGGAAATCTGGCCACAGATCTGACGAATGTATTACAACTATGAATAATTTTAAAATGTACTGGTTTCAGTAGGCAGTACAAATGAAGAATTCAAGTCAATTGTCGCGTATTGCAAAGACTGCCTCTCATAGAAATGGGGTATTGTAATATCGTGGGTTAAGAACAACGAAGCTGCGGATAGCGATGGCCTGCCGGCGGAGATGCTTAGAATATGTAACGATTATAAGGATATGCATCGGCTCTTAAACACGATTTTGTTGAACAAATAAGCGCCCAACGATTAAAATATTATCATATTAGAACTCGAGTTTAAAAAAGTTCGTGTACCAATTCTCGTGGGATCAGCATTTTACACATGACACATTAGATCCTGTTGTTTGTCCTCTTTAAAGGACTACATCCTATTTTATTCAATCTGATTGGAACTGTCAGTGTGATTTTATGCCTGTTAAATCAATAACTGTCGGATATTCGTACGTAACCTGAGAAAGATCCAAGAATATTTTTTTTGTCGACCATAAAAAAGCTGCCCTTTTTGACTGCCTCATTCGACAAAAATTGTTTGAGAGCATGTTTGAGTTTAGTGTTCCGTCAAAGTTCATATGCCTTAGCAAAACGACATTGTATGAGACGAAGTCTTCAGTAGAAACAAAAAAAAAAAGATAATACTGAGACAGTTTGAATATATCATGTGATACCTTAACATTTTTATGGAGATGAAAATGAGAAAAGCTGCAATAATAATAATAAGGGTATCACCGAAAAAAATGACATATCATTTGCATACGCTGGTGTCATTAACATTGACTTGGTCGGCTTGATGACAAAACTTTCGACGAGGAAAAGTCACACCTGCCCCACTTGTCTTGCAAGATGAGTAATGACGCAAGAGGACGAATCAGCCCCAGAAGTTCCGGCTAAAAAATACTTCGTAGAATGAGCAGATTGACGTCTGGAGAACCTTCTTTCGAGAACCTTGTGACAAGTATTCCTTAGAATTCCAATGGCTTTTAAATTCACCATTGCCAGAAATTTCGATCGGCATTGCTGGAAGTTAAGAAGCAGTAGAAACAATATATCAGAATCAGGCAGCGTCACCGGAACGGAATTAAATCCGAAAATAATTTTCATAAGTTTAAATCTTTGGCCTCCAAGTCAAAAAATAGACAATTTAGTTCCTTATCAAAATATCATTGAACTCTGTTTCTGTTTCATACATCCTAAAAGAAGTTAGAAACAATTTTGATATTAGTTCACACTAATCGTTCAAACATCCAAAACGAAATTAGAAATAACTTTATTTCCGATTCAGTTTATGAAACGTTTTATTTATATTTCATTTGAAATCTTTCGATTCAAAAAATCAACAACATTTTTGAGTAGTTATGAAAATTTCTGAGAATTTGGTATCGAAAATTCAGAAAATAAATTATTTGACACAGTTTGACGCCAGGTCTTTCTTTTTCTCTGCCAAGAAACAAAACTGCATTTGGTTTCAGGTCTGATTCAGATCAAAAAACGAAAACTCGTAAGATTACATTTTAGTTTTTGGTAGTCGAATCGAAATGTCTGTTCCATTATGTTTCTATAGAGAAACTGATTCAGTGCAGACTTATAATTTTGTTTCAGGTAAAGAACGAACCAGTGTATAAAGTGAGTTAGTGAGTTTCGAATATGAATCAGAAACGAATTTCTAACGCTTTTTAAATAAGTTTTTAATATCACTACAAAGAGGAAACTGAACTTCCGTGAAGTTCCCTGATCACAATTGTATGGTATTGTATGGTGTTTTATCATTTTTTCTAGATTTGCGTAGCGTAAAAATAGATGCTTCTTTTTCAAACATTAAATCGCTTTATACTAATTTTGGTAAAACAAACAATTGCTCTGCCAGTGATTTGTGTGTCTACTATTTCGGAAAGCAGCATCGAATTTAAAGTGGAAAGGCTTGCTTGGGAACATTGGTAAGGCATTCAAAAACATTTCTGTGCCAGTGCTGCTTTTACATTCGAGTTTATCATAAATTGCAGGTTAATCAACAACTCAGTTCTTTGTAGCCAATTAATATTTCCACGCTATATTTTTGATATCATTGGCAATTTATACCTTGGTGCCAATGGGGCAAAATAAAATAAAAATTAAAACAAATCACCCACCGAAAATATAAGTCTTTTATGTTAGGGGGAAAAAATTTAAAAATCCTGCAGTTCTTGTAATTAAGACAGGACCACAACAAATTTGGTGGAAATGTTACCTTTTCCAGAGAACTGTTATGAAATTGGAAAAAAAACCATCTGTGTAGTGTCAAAGCCAATTAAGAGTAGTGCTTAATTCAAATACTGCAACTAAATACATTGGAATCTTTCAAAAATACCTTTACAGCGTCCGGTGTGCACGAAAATGTACAAATAGTAAAGAAATCCCCTTAGCTTTCCTATTGACACATCCTTTCACTTATCATCCCTATTCTGAGCAAAGCAAAAATCCTTTTTAAGGGTTCACATTATTTGGCGGCCCATTGCACAAGATGTTCATTATTCCCATTCTCTGCTCTCTAGAGGAATCGAAGACGGCCAGAAAACAAAAAAAAAACATTCAATTTTCCGCTTTTATTGTAAATTTGTAATTTTTGTTTGATTGTTTCACAAACCTTACAAGGAGAAAAATGAAAAGTTTCAGCAGCGGTGGCTCAAAAGGACCTACCAAGTCACAGAGCATATAAATATGTGCTACGTGAACATTCAACAAATACATACAGACATACTTACACACTCTCACTCACACCACACTGGCACTTGCCTCACACTTGCGAGGATACTAATACAACACAGTTGGTGTAGTAGTAGTAACAGTAAATCGTTGATATCCTGTTGACTGTTGTCATTAGCTAAGATTTTGATACGTCTGGCGTTGAGGCTGCTGCTGTCGGTGATGCTTTTTTTTTTTTTTGTTTGGTCTCTTTGGTTACGGATTGATTTGACGATTTGATTTTTATGTATCCCAAAAGAATGAAGAAGATTTCGAAAAGATTCCTAAGATACAACACGTTTGGAAACACCTCAACCTCAATCAGACAAGTAGAATATTCCAATCTATTAATTCACTTTCAAGTTTGACGCAAAAAGGGGAATAAACGCTCGAAAACAAACACTTACATCTCGTGGGTATTTCAATACAATGATAAAATTTTTGTA
The DNA here is from genome assembly GCA_019455685.1 of Philornis downsi. NCBI lineage: Eukaryota > Metazoa > Arthropoda > Insecta > Diptera > Muscidae > Philornis > Philornis downsi. Next base: position 92,618 of record JAHXMU010000572.1, read on the forward strand.
TACAATTCTCTTCTTTTTTTTTTTTTTGTTTTACACAAATTTCGTATATTTTCACACTTTTTGTTATTACTGGAAACGAACGAACCGTTTTTATGAAATAAATAAAAAACTATAGAATTGCATAAAATTGTATCGAGTCGAACATTTTACAGAAAAGTTTCTCATCAAACAACAAAATAATAAAAATCAACAAAAAACAAATTGTATCTTTAAACTTCGTTGAGGAGTGATAGCACGTCCGCACCGTATGACATATCTAAACAAACTAACTGCCATAGAGAGAGAAAGAGTGAAAGACAACAACGGCAGCAAAGCAAAGACACAATCAAATGTCAATGATAGACCCTAAAGATATGTTGAAGTCACAATTATGGGAAAAAAGGAAACAATTCAATAACACTGAGCACAAACTTTGAAAAGCGAGAGAGAAAGAGAGAAAATGGGATATAGAGAAAATTTCATTCACTTCAGAAAAGGGTGGTGTAGATGGTACTTTAATATTTCTATGTGTACAATTTTGTATAAAAAGTACTTACGCATTTCCCACTAATAAGGCGATTATTATTCCCATTAACTACTATTGCATTCATTTATCTTTATTCATAACAAAATATTTTGTTAAAAAAAAATCAGCCATGGGTCGAAAAGGTCATTGTTCTCCGGAGGAGAAAAAAATGTTTCAAGACTAAGAGAAAGTGGCCAAAGTCTTCGTTCTATAGCAGAAACTATGAATTGGTAGCTATTTTTTTGTACAAAATGCTTTAGAGCCCAGAAAGCCCGCCGAAACTCGAGGAAGACCCAACAAAATTTCAAAGACATCCGTATTGTAACACTTGCGAAGAAGCACCCGTTTGTATCTTCAAGAGCGATTTCAGCAGAAATTGGAAATGTAATTTCATCGCGAACGGTTCGTCGTAGACTACAATAAGCACTTTTATCAGGACGTATAGTCAGAAAAGACTAGATTGGCGTTTGCAAGAAGTCATTCCAATTGGTCCGGAGGAGACGGTGAAGAAAATGGCGAAACATCCTTGTTGAGCGATGGAACAAAAATTAATGTATTTGGAAATGACTGTGCCCGGAATGTTCGACGCCCTAAGGGTAAGGAATTCCATGTTCGTTTTACAAAGAAGGCGGTCGACCACGGGGGCGGCAATATTATGGTCTGGGGTTGCTTCTCATGCTATGGTGTCGGTCCTATACATCGAATTACCGACACTATGGCCACTACAAAGATATCTTGGAATATATGATGTTGCACTATGCTGCGGAAAGTATGCCTCTTAGATGGGCATTCCAGCAGGATAACGATCCGAAGCATACTTCTAAGTTGCTAAAGGATTGGTTCCAAGATAATAATGTTGCCCTTCTTGACTGGCCGAGTCAATCTCCGGACTTAAATCCAAACGAACATCTCGGGAGAGTTGAAACAAAAAAATTGGAAAGGGGGCTCTTAAAAATAAGGATTACTTATGGAATTTTGCTCAAAAACTTAGTATGAAATACCAGTAGTAACCTGCAGGAAGCTTATTGTTAGCATGCCGAAAAGAGTCAACAAAATATTTGAAAATAAAGGTGGATATACCGGCTTTTAACAAAACTCAACCAATTTAGCAGAAAACGCTTGATTTTTTTTACTTTTCTTGCTTATTTTAACTAAATGTACTTATTATTTTGTCCAATGTGTTTTGATTAATTTCTTACTTTTGGAAAAATGCTGAATTTAATTTTTGTTGTTTGTTATTGTTTTAGTATTTATTTTATTTCTAATGTTATAACAAAAAAATTAGTATTTGTTTTTTCTTTTAATTTAAATAATTTTTCGTCTACGAGCCTTTAAAACAAAATATAGGGTATACTTATTATTTTGAGCATGTGTAAATGGGTTTTAACTTTTGCTTCGCATCCTCTCTATTTCAAGCAACAATTTTATGCCTGCTCAAAAAAATTAAATTCTTCTTCCGGTTAGCGCATATTAAAAATTCTTTAATTTTTTTAACATCAAAATATCTTGGTTCATCATTAAATTTTTTGAGAAAAACTAAAAGGGATCTGTTTTAAAGTATTTTCTGTCTTTTTTCTTAAATGTTATCAGTAAATATTGATTTATTTTCAAGAAAGTAATCAAGCAATTTACTTTTAAATCGTACTCCTACTTCCTTTTAAAAATGAAAGCATGAAAATAGTCTTGATTCGTTCCAATTGCTGGTATCCGAATCAAAATTACATACAATTTTCAAATTGTATTAAAGTTTGTTTCTGTTTCATGATTGCAAAGCGAAATTACAAATAAATTTGATTTTGTCTCATACATTAGAAACGAAATTAGAAACCGTATTTATTATGTTTCGGTTTATGAAACGTTACATTTCATTTTGAAATTTTCATTTCAAAAACAAACAAAATTTTTAAAAAGTTGGGAAAATTTTTGAGCGCCTGTTGTCGACGATTCACCTTTCGCAATTTGGCGCCTGTTTCTCTGTCAAGGAAATGAACTTAATGAGGTTTAAGTTCTTATTCCGATTAAAAAACAAAACCATGCTTCTGTTGCAGGTTTTCACTATGTTTTGAAAAATTTAATAAATAATTTTATTTTGAAATGAAACGTTATTCACCTTTAGAAGCAGGATTTTGAATGAAATTCAGTTTTTTATGCATTTGAAATAAAAACCTAGTGACATTAGCACGAAAAAAGTGTTTTTTTTTTTTTTTTGGTAAATGATATAGATTTTCAAAAATCTCTGCTTAGAAACAATTTGCATAATAATTTCAACAACCCATTTTTATGGAGATTATATTGAAATATTGTACATTTTCGATAAGGTTTCTATCCAAATTATCTATATCCAATATAACCAAATTTCAACAAAATTCTGTGGTGTTTAATTATAAATTGGGAAAATCCCAAAAAAAAATTTGGCGTTTTAAAAATATATTTTCAAAATTGTTACGCACAAAATTCCAAAAATTTAAAATTTCATTTCTGCTTTCTTTTGCAAAATTGATTCGTCATAATTCAAATAACTTCAGTTTGTTATAATTCAATTAATTTAAAAAATCTCTACATATTTTATTTTTTATTATTTTTTTATTTTTAAACTTTAATTATCTCCAGAGATAAGATTTTAAACGAAACATGTTTCCGATTCCTTTGAAACAAAAAACCAGTTCCCCGGATTAAAAAAAAAAACTGTGATATTCAAAATAGATTATTATTGGCTGTTTAAAGCTCCATTTCTAGTTTCGATTTAAAATTACGGGTTTTCCAATGTGAAAATGTACCCTATTTTTGTACAATTTTAGTACAACTAAGTCAAAGACAATTATAATGCCTATACCTCTCAGCTCTCTCCGATAACATCGCTCATTATTCTATAATGTTGCTTCTGAATAAACATAACTTTACCACAAAGTTGTTGCAGCGCATTGTGGCAGAACCACTTCTCCATGCAGCCAACCACTCTTCATTTGAATATTCAGTAGTAGTACTTGTGTGTGTGTGTGTGCGGCAATGACTCTCCTGGCGCCTCTTTACATTATTGTTATTATTCTGGCTTGTGTGTTGTGTGCTTGTTTTGTTTTTATTTTCGGATTCCTCTTCTGCTTTTGATTTCAGCTCTTCGTATTCGGTTAGTGTTACTTCACTTATTGCTGGCCGTTGTTTTTCGTGGCTTTCGCTTGTTGTTGTAGGTTGTGTTTCATTCGCTTTACACCGCGCTGCCTGTCAGAGTTTAGGAGGTTATGTCAGCTGTGAGTATCACAGAGACGCCACCACTCACGCTCGCTCACTCTATAGGTACACAAGTCTCTTGAAATCTGTGTGCGAGTTCCTTGCGAACGAACGAACAGATTGATTATCTTACGGGAAAATTTAATTTATGAAATGTATAACATTTGGGGATTTGCTGTTTGGAATTGAGGAGGATCTTTTGGGAAATGTTGCGGGGAATTTTCTATCGATGAAAAATTATTTGTATGATGATTTCGACCTTTATTGAATTTTCTCACAATGTGGTAGGGAATTTGACATGTTAAGGAAATATGAGAATTTTAATTACATGTTTAATTAGGGCATTGAATGACGGCAGGGTTTAAAGTCAACAATAATTCAGTTGTCCTAGAGTCTTCCCCGAATTTAGAAATATTATCACATAAACTAAATATAAATGGAGGAAGAAATTTGAGAATCTTTTATGTTGTATTCGTCATTAGTAGGTACTTTAAGATAACTCTAAGGCCTTGTAAAAGGCAAAAAGATTTTCCTTACAAAATTTTGATGGATCGAAAAGGCGATCAATTTTAGAGTTATTGGCAGAGTTTTCAAGAAATTGTGTATGTTTCTTAACGGTTTTTTCTGCTCTGGTGGCATTAGTAACATAACTAATTTTCCGCTCAGGTAAGCAACAAATCTCACTTTCGAATAATATTTTGTTAGCCGATATTGCCTGTTGCCATAACGTTTTTGTGCCCAAAAGTTATCAATTGATGTGAATGAAATGACTTCTATTATCGAAAACTATGCTTAACCTAATCTTTATGGCCTAATTTTTTGCCAGATCATAGCCGGATAATGTAAATTGGCCTTATTTTCCGACAGCTGTTATACAAATTCGTAGATTTTCCGGAGTTCAATTTAAGTTTTTGTTTTATGACCTTTAACAAAATCATCGCATCAATTATGAGGTGCATACTAATATCGACGTTGGATCCCGTTACGCAAATGGACCAAAATGCGCCAACACGAAAAGTCTTCTGCGAAAAAACCCGATGTGCGACGCAGAGGGGGTGACCGAAACTTCGTTAGCAGGATCAGGCTTCTGAAACATTGTCAACACTTGGTGTGATAGTTTGGAAGAGCACAGAAAACCAAATCAAACAAAATAAACCATATACACTGCCGATCAACCAAATAGACTCACAGATTTTTTTTTTAAAATTGAGTTTACAACTTTTTATATAAATATAAATTGGACACAGTCATTTTTTATTTTTCAGTAATCAATTTAAAATTAAACAAAACAAAAATTAGCGTTCTAAGCTTACAATCAAATTTCTAACTTTTTTTTTAGGTTTACCTCAAAAAGTATCCTTTTTTATCACTCAACCGAATAGACCCAAGGACTTTAATTATGTCTAAACCGCAAATTAATGAAAAAACAATGTAAAAAATAATTTTCTTATAATATTCACACGCTATTAATAATGAGTAAAGCCACCTGTTTATGCCCAGAACCCATGTTTGCAAATTCTAAGATATAAATCCTAAATTTATCATCTCCACTGCAATTGAGACTTTTAATGTAAAGTTCTCAATTGTAATGAGATTGAGTGCTTTATAGTAAACTTAAAGTCGACTGATCTATGAGAGAATTTATTTGATTTGTTCAAGTCAGTTCGGATACTCCCCTCATACGTGTAAGACGAGTTTGCCTGCACATCTAATCCTGCACTGGAGTCAAGGTACAATCTACCTATATAATAAACTTTGGAAACGAAAGCTGATCCCCGCTTTTTTATATTTTATTTATAAATCTCTTGAGGTAAATATATGTCAAAAGTTAACCCGTTCCTGCCGAACCAGACATCCTTATTTTTTGGTCCTATCGATCCGAATGACATATATTTGTATTTGAGAGCCCATACTGCTGAAGTTTCCTGAAGTTTCACATAACCCTTGGCTCTACTCGGAGATATTCTTTAAAATCAACCCTTACGCCGCCCTGAAACATACAAAAAGCAAGTAATATTGTCTGCTGAAAAAGGTACGTCTTTTCATATATAAAAGTGATGAAATCTTATTGTGTGTAATTATATACCCCATAAAAACGGCATTATAATATATAAAAGTCCAGTAAATTATTGTAACAAGATAATGATATTTTAACATCAACTGTTACAACATTCTGTTATAACCATTGCTGTTAATCAGTGCTAAAATTGCATATCTGTCAAACATTATCGACAGTTCCAACGTTCCAAGTGCTTACTACTGTTAAACAAATTTGCGTTAACATAATGTATGATACATCGAACCTCTGTTAACTACAGTTCTTACAGTCTGGAAGACTAACTCTACGTGTACGTGTTAATACTCAGAGCGATTTTGTGATTAATGTTATATGTTAATTGAGTGATAGAAATTTTTCTCTGCTAATCTCCTCAAGTGTAACATATCACATCGGAATATCGGTTTCTGGTAACTGGCATAAGTTAACTAGTGTAACAATACACAAAGCAATTATTTGTGATTACATTGAGTGATTACGAAATCTCTCTTCATTTGGCTGATCTCTTATTGATCGTCATTCTCTTGATACGTACTAATTAAGTGAATATCACTAATTACCTCAAGAAGAAATCTCTTAAATTGAAAACAAAACAAAACTTGAAACAAATGAGACCTGTTAAAATAGTGTGTGTGCGAAATAATATATCACAATTCATGCTCTTGCTCTAATAACTTCACATGTTAAGAAAGTACACTCACTCATATTATAAAACCTCTTCACATATTTACATCACTTACATTACAGAAAGTCGTAACATGCTTACAGCAAGAAAAGTAAAATTATCTTAACAGAATACATTAGCATTAGTATCTCAATTTACCCTGTAGCCTGTATTCATCCAAAGATAGATACATTTTCCATTTTACCACATTACTTAAATTGAATTCTTTCTTTCTTGCGATTTAAAAAAAAAAAAAAATTATCGGAAGAATTGGATTAGCTCCTCAATCCTGTAATAGTTGTGTTTTTCTGTCCTCAGCCTCTTTTTGTCTCCTATACAAAAAAATATTTGGCAATTCATTACACATTTTCTTTAATCGGCTGAATATAGATAGTCGTTTACACGATTAGTATTATAGACAATTCTAGCTAACTTTCTTGTTATATATTCGCTTGTGTTAAAGAAATTTTCCGAATTTTATAACTTTTTTGTCCAAAGTGACTACCTCGTCTGGCAAAATGTCGAGTCTTCGGACATTTATTCGGGTCTCAGATAGCGTAATTCAATTTAATCAGTATTTCTCCGCTATACCGGAAATAGAACACTCTGTTCATACGCTTAAAATTCAGAAGGATGAAATTATATACCACTTTAACTCCCTTCGTTCGGCATATGACCGCGTACTTGCGAAAAACGAACCAGAAGAGGAGGAAGTAGATCTCGAAATTGTTCGGAAAAAGTTTTATGCTGCTTACGATGCCTACTTAAAGTGCCTATCTAAGGCAAATGAGTTGGTAGACAAGCTTAGTTCTAGGGCAGAAGACACATCTAAGTCCAAATGCAAAGATTCAGATTCTTTTCCATCAGCACGATTCCATACTGTAGAGTCGGTTGCTGATATTAGAGCTACAGTAGTTACAATTGCCACCAAAGCGATTACAACGAAACATAATCATCGCAATGTTAGAAAACTGAACGCTTACCAAACTCAAAGCGTCAATGCGACAAAGCAATGCGTTCTTTGCAATGATTCTCATCCGCTACGTTTGTGTTCCGTTTTCTTAACAATGTCTGTTGAAGATAGATACGCAATCGTCAAAGAACAGAAACGATGCACAAATTGTTTGGCAACTTCACACGAACTTAAAAAATGTCAAAATGAGTACGTTTGCCCAATTTGTCGCATGAAGCACCATTTTCTGCTGCATCGATCAAATATTTCGGCGTCTACGGCACAAGGTATTGGAGATTCTGGAAATAAGTTAACCAGTGAAGCATTGTCTTCAAGCCCAATAACAGTGGGCCACCCCTCTTTCCCAGACTTTAACCCCTCTTTCATGACTTCAACGAGCCATACTTGTCAAACTCATTCCACACACATACAGTCCACGCCATATCAAAGGATTCTTCCTCGCGATAATCCCATTGATGATCCCCATTATTTTGAGTTGAACGCCGCCACATTCGGTATCAACTGTACCCCCTATCTGGCCACTAGAGTACTGCTAGGACTAGCTACGCAATGTGAGCCAGAAACCCACGTTGTTTCTGATAATCTCAGAAATTTTAAGTACGTCGACGACGTCTTATGGAGATCAAACGATCTTTCCGAAGCCATTGCTGCTAAAAACCACCTTGTAAATATTTTGTCTTCGGCTGGATTCTGCCTAAGAAAATGGAAATCCAAGCATGAGTCTCTATTACAAGGTATCCCCCCAGAACAGTTACTTGACTCAGAGTTCCTTAAACTATCTGATACAAGCAACACCCAAACGCTTGGTCTACGATGGAACTCTGGAAGTGGCTATGTCTATTCTACCCCCCGCAAGAACTTTGTTCAAAATGCTTTCTCTAAGCGCATGGTGTTACCTCAAATAGTAATGCTATTTAATCCCGCCGGTTGGCTTGCCCCCAAAATTACAGTTGCAAAAATCATTATGCAACGAATCTGGAAAGACGAAACGGATTGGGATGAAATCCTCAAAGCTGAAACTTTTATACAATGCCAGAAGTTTCTCGACTATTACCCCGTCATTGAGAACATTAGAATACCCCGCTATGTCGAGTACAACTCCTCGTGCAGTGTAGAGTTTCACGCTTTCTGCGATGCCTCTGAAAAGGCTTACGCAGCCCCGCTATATGTTAGAGTGAGAACGGCTAATGGCCGTATTCGCTCACATTTGTTGACAGCCAAACCAAAGGTTACCCCCGTCAAATGTTTGACATTGCCCCGAAAACAACTATGTGGCGCCGAACTAATGGCGCGCATAATCATCTACTTACGAGTTGATGTAAAACTTTTCGAGCATAGCTTGTTCCTGTGGACGAATTCCACTATCGTACTCGCGTGGCTACGAAAACCTCCATGCGTATGGAGTACTTTTGTGCTCAATCAAAGAGACTCAATTGTTGACAAGGTAGGCAACAATAATTGGCTTCAAGTCTCGTCGCAAGACGGTCCTGCTGATCTGGCCTCTTGTGGTATCACAGCACAGGAACTCCTGGTTGCCGATCTGTGGTGGCACGGACCGCCCTGGCTAAATCTACCAAAATCCCACTGGCCAACATGTTTAAATACTAGGGAAGCTAGAGAAGAGCTACCACCGGTCAAGACGCACCTCAACAAATTATTAGAGGATATTTTGCCTCGGTTCTCCGATTTTTCTCACGCTCTACGTGATATTAGTTATCAGTTTTATCATCTAGTCCATTCGTTGCATAGAAAAACAGTGCGACATACCACTCATGAGTTACCCCTATCTGAGCTAAAGTTCGTAAGAACTCGACTCACGAGGTTATGTCAACAAACGCACTTTCCAGAATATGCAAATCTTTTCCATGGACTACAATTGCCTCGAGACAGCAATTTACTATCCCTTGGCCCTTTTATAGATTTGGATGACCTTATGCGATCGAATGGTCGACTTTCGCAGGCCTCTACACTTTCATATAATGAAAAGTGTCCTAAAATTCTACCCTATTCAGGACTACTAGGCCAATTGCTAAACTTGTTCTGCTCCCTAATCAAGGACAATAATCCCAATTATGTACTATTTCAGCTCCACTTCTCCAAGAAGTATGAAAACAAACCGGAGAAATGACTACAAGGAATCTCCCCCAAAGCAACCACGAACATCATTAGCCATCGAACAGAAAAGCAATATGGACTGCAAATATTGCTAAAAGCATCATCCAATACGAAAATGTTTTCGCTTCCGTCGCCTTTCAGTCAAAGAGCGAATGAATATAATATTGGAATATAAATATGTACGAACTGCCTAGCTCATTCGCATATTCTAGCCAACTGTCGAAGTCGAGACCGCTGCAGAGTATGCCTAGCCGAACACCATACACTCCTACATGGGTACAAAAAACGACGTCGCTCAAAAAAGGCTAGAAGGTCCGCGCAACAACAACATTCGCCAACTCAGCGAAGCAGTCCACACATTAGCGTCCCGAGTGGCGATACTTCGTCTTCCCGAAATCCCACCATTATTATAAATTTTAATAATGGCACATAAAGAATGAAATGATATGAATTATATTTTTCGAGTTATATATTTTATATAGATCCCTGAATTGAAATATTTTGTATCAATTATCTAATGAATTTCTTTCCTAACGAATTACAATTTGAATCACTTTTCACAATGTTACAGAAATACATTTAAATCATGTTAAGCGAATTAAACCGAGATATAAAGAATTGCAATCTTGCAAGGGGGGCGGGATGTTTATGCCCAGAACCCATGTTTGCAAATTCTAAGATATAAATCCTAAATTTATCATCTCCACTGCAATTGAGACTTTTAATGTAAAGTTCTCAATTGTAATGAGATTGAGTGCTTTATAGTAAACTTAAAGTCGACTGATCTATGAGAGAATTTATTTGATTTGTTCAAGTCAGTTCGGATACTCCCCTCATACGTGTAAGACGAGTTTGCCTGCACATCTAATCCTGCACTGGAGTCAAGGTACAATCTACCTATATAATAAACTTTGGAAACGAAAGCTGATCCCCGCTTTTTTATATTTTATTTATAAATCTCTTGAGGTAAATATATGTCAAAAGTTAACCCGTTCCTGCCGAACCAGACACCACCTTTATTTGAAATAACTTCAAAAATTCGGTCAGGGAGTGAATCGTAAAGTGACTTTAAATAGCCCAAGGACACTTCGCTGCAGGCGTTCATAATGGCTGCTTTTAATGATTCGACGTTTTCAAACTGTCTGCCAGATTGATAAACCTTACGTGTAAGCCATCCCCATAAATTTTCGATAATATTGATATCAGGAGAGTACGGAGGCCACTTTATCAACTTTACATTTTGGTCACTTATCCACTTTTTTACCACTCGAGGGGTGTGTATTGGGGCATAGTCCTGTTGAAATGTCCAGTGTAATGATCCAAAAATGTTCGAAAAATGGAGACATGCTTTTTGAAGCAGTTCTTTATATTTATTTGCATTCATCCTGGATGAAACAAATTGAATTTCAAATGGCCATAACCATAACACCTCCCTCACGACTATGATGTCGGGTTAAAAAGAGTTCCTCCTTTCTTAAATCATGGAAGTAATAGCTAAAGCCATCTGGCCCATCCAAATTAAAACGTTTTTCATCAGAAAAAACGATTTGATGCCACTCCCTATTCCATGCCATGTGATTGCGGGCATATACACAGCGACTTTGCTTACGAACATCGGTAAGCGGTGTTTTTTTTTATTTTTAGTCTCTTTAGATCTTTAGCTTTACGGATTACAAGTCTCACGGTAGCTATACTGGCATTTAAACCCAAATTTTGGCAAATTTTGACGGCAGAACATGTCGAATTTGACGCCTCTCGGAGAATTCTTCGCTCTTCGATGGTCGTTAGTGCTTTTCTTGACTGACTTCTACCAATTTTTTCAGCGATTTGTCGAGTTGTCAGCTTACTGTCATGATACACCAATATTTTGCCTCTTTCCTCCAAAGTTAATGTTGTACCACGACCCATTTTGTGTTTAATTATTTTTAAATTGCACCAAAAGAGTGTACGCAACTTTTTGTTCGAACAGCTAATCAGAAACTAAAATTACAGCCTTTGAGTCTATTTCGATGATCGCCAAAAAAGCACATTTTTTCGACATTGTCAAAGCAAAAAAAAAAAGAATATTTAATAACTGTAAATTTTTTGCATCCTCTTCTTATCGCAATTCGTTTGTCTATTGCGTTGCTCTAAAATAAATAACAATATTTGTTCAATAGCTTCTTCCACAAAGAAGATAATCAAAATTAAAAGAAAAAAATCTGTGAGTCTATTTGGTTGATCGGCAGTGTAAAACAAAAGTTAAATTACAGATCAAATGTCAGTAAAATATACATTGAACAACATACATACATTGAGAAGGCATGTATCTATCTATCCTATTAAAGGATGTGCTCGATAAATATAAGGCCTACCTCATTGGCATCGACAAATAGGACAGCGACACACACGACAGAAAAAATGTGTTATCTTCTACAACTGCGATGCAGAAGAGCTTGAATTCGGAGCAAATTTGTGATTAGCGAAACTTTGTCTCGCAGTTTAACCCTGTAATCAATAGAATATCTACAACCTCCGTCAAGGGTAAACACCTTTCTACAACGCCGATCCGTACACAAAAGAAGCTACCGATAGGTACCCTAATCACGGCACCAACATAAATACATATAAATAGCTTCAGCCGTTTCTTATACGTGATGATACTATTTTTGTCCTTTATGTATTCTTATTTATACCTAAAGCTAATAATTGGGCTACATCTTCGCCTGCAGCACATCTATTCTGTAAGACTGTGCAGCATAATGTTATTGACCTTTCTGTTACTTAATGGGTACCATTTTTCTCCCGTGTCTACCAGTTTTATCCCATAATTCCGAAAAATGTCAAATCCTCAACAATTTTATAGTTATAGTTATATAGTACCTATATAGTCATAAAGTTTATATATTATGCAATAAATATAAGTTAGTATAAATGTTCAGTTTATACAAATAGATTCAGCTAAGTATTTAAAAAATACACTAATTGACTCAATAAACAACAAAGGCGGAAACAACTGAAAAATTTCAAGCAATTTCTTTTTTGTTCCAATTAAGTTTTTAATAATTTTAAGTTAGCGGCTTAGTGCAAAATAATTGAACTAGTTGAAAATGTAATTAATAATTGCAAATAACACATTTTTTAACTGAATCAATTAAACTTTTAATTGAATTTTAAGAAAAGCATATTTTTACTTCTTAATGCATAGTGATAATCACTCAGCAGAATAGAACAGGAGGAAATGAATAAACAGAAAAAAGCATTTAATTTTAGCTTGGTTCGGAAACAAATAAAAATATAAACATTTTGTCATCCATCTTTTTGCACAGAGACCACCAGGATCTCTTTCAGATATATTGTATTAACGAGGGAAAAAATTTATTGTCAATGGTAAGCCTTAATTACTGATTTAACGCACATAGACTAAGACGGCCCGAAAATAATTTCTTCAATGATTTTCGTAAACTATTCGCTCCTCTGATTTGCAATGTTGTTTTGGTCCAACTTAATTTACAGCTAAACTATTAACCAAAAAACAAACAAATCCCTTTGCCTCTCATGAATGAGCCACGGGAGAGCATACATTCAGTGAGCTTACAAGCATTCTATTTCTAAACTCACTCAACGGGGTCTACAGTTTAACGATGATTCTGAACATCGCATTTTGAAAAGCATTTACAAAACTTGTCGATCAAATAATGATGGGTAGGCCGTATGCGAAATTAAACCTGGGATCATGCGAACGATTGTCACATGGACTAACCATCGCGCCACGGTCGGTTAGTCCGCATAGCAAAAAATCCGTTAACAAATTCAGACAGCTTGGTTTCGCTGCCGCAAAGCAAGGTATCGGAAGAATAACTTGGTTATTATCTGATCAAATAATAGAAAACAAACGGTTTGTATATGACTGCTCTCAGACAAGGCTCAATACAATGCTCGATGTTGCAAGTGTGCAAGGAAAATTATGCTGCTTACATGGAATCACGCCACTAATTCTAATGGCTGCAGTGAGAGGACGGTCTAAACAGAAAATTATCCCTTTAATAGGATGAAACTTTAGGGGATTAAAAGAAGAAAGACTGTAAAAATATACAAGGATAGAGACAAAACACCAACATTTTGCAAGAAAATAGCAGCCGCTGACTTTAACGGAAATCTGACGTAGTCTAAGCAGTATCGAGCAAAAAAAATTGAAAAGGCGATCACATGGCTTGTAACAACAACATCAACATATCAGTTGCTGTCAAGTTTGTTATACGAAAGCCTGCAGCCTGATCTATCTGCTTTGTTTGCATATCAGAGTTGATTTAGGTATGGCTAATCGACAACTGACTGGGCACACGTCCGCCGATTAAAAAGCTATTTTCGACAAGCCCATTCGTCTAATATTATTCCAGAGCTGAGTTTGGTAGCATGTGAAACTGGTCCACCTTTGAGGTATAACAATTGCCGGCAAGGAATGTTCACCCATTATCTTTGCTTCTTTTCTGTAGATACTCGTATACTTATAGAGATGATGACGACAACAATTTTCCTAATCATGGCATTATCTCCGGCAATGATCATATGTTACTTGCTTTTGTTGATGTTATAGATGTCGCTAGTATAATACTGAGTAATATTACTGCAGTCTCTTCAAGCACTGAAAAGAAAATAGGAAAAGTAGTTTTGGTGGTAAACGAGGACAGAACGAAGCCATTTGTTTAGATGAATGAATAGGCTACTGGTTTGGAATGCGAGTAAACGCCGACAATTTGGACTTCGGAGTAGTAGATGATTCGACCCACCTTGATTTTGTTGTTAATGAAATAAGTAATATCAGCCTGCAAATTATGAGAGGTCTACGAAACGGCGGTTTTAATATGCGTTTACAGGTAAACGAATGCAACTATATTATGCCAAATGCCATGAGTAAAAAGGGAGTTTTTAGGAAGATCAATTCTCAGTTCTCATCGTATAATGGACAAGTTTAATGAACCTGTGCGTAACCTGCTTATAAGTGGACACATATACCACTGATGATTTACCAACATCATACATTTGGTCACAAAGGGATCTAAAGATGAACTTATCAAGGATCCCAAATAGCATCATCTTCATGAGTGGTCACTATGCCCACTGTTACTCCAACCAAATACTTAAGAACATTTGCAGTTTGTGTGTACTTAAACTCACAATGAGCTTGGCAACCAAATGTTCAATATCGAAAGTTGATTTACATCATTTCTTAAAATGACTTTCATGAACAGTTTTTTTTGCGTTAGATTTTTAATTTTCGTAGAACTTTTCCTTTTCGGAGTGAGGTATCTCAAAAATAGCGCATGTCAATCACTACCTACTCAGGAATGTACGTGAAACCAGAAATGTTTCTTGAGTGCTCAGACAGCCACATTTTTGAAAAGATCAATGAGGAATAACACTGTCATGGTGGGAATGAATAATTTTCGGTGCCTACTTTTCCTCATGTGCCAAGAACTTTTCACAACAAAATGCTGATGTACTTGGAAGATAGCAATATGTCCGGGCTTCCCGCACAAAAATCTGGCTATTTGCTTCGGAGCGCTTCGAACATGAAAAATTTTTTATCAAATTTGGCCCGTCTTCAAAGAGCTGTCTGTACTGTCGGCTGCGGAAGGGTCTTTAGAAACACTACAATCGAACTTTTGCAACGTTTCTTGCCTTTACAGACACAAAACATTTTAAGCGAAATGTTATGTATCTAACGCGAAGAAATCAATTCTAAGGAACGATCGGCAAATCAAGTTCCAATATCGCTACAAGTCCAATCCAGATAGCGTAGTATTAACAGCAGCTGTCAAATAAAAAGCGGCATTTAGCGCGTTGCATTCTCCTATTGAAATAAATTAGGGATCAGGAACTCAAACAAATCACGATTAATTCATGTCTTGAATAATCAATTAATCGATTATACAAAAGCTATAACTATTCAGAACTATGCCTAATTATTGAAATTAAAAAAAAATTGTGTGCAAAATATTATAAATGAAAAGCAAATGCACAAAATAGTTAAATTATAAGGCAGTTTACAAAAACAAATAAGAAATAATAATATGAAATCTAGAATTAATAAATTAATTAATCTCAATTAATAATACACCATCACAATAAACTCGCAGTTTGCCACTGTGTTCAAAAAGTAAAACTAGGGTTTTAGTTGCATTAGGAGGGCGTAACAGATCTCGGAAATAATTTTTTCTATGTTTGCAATATTGTGAGAGCTTTATGCTGAATTTCAGGCCTTAAACAACATTAGCTTTTGAAAAGATGGAAAGAGTTACAAAAACCTTTACAATGTATGATCAGAGTTTTGATGATCAAAGATCATCGTTTACAGCAAGACCGCAAAGATTAAATTAATCGTTCAGAAATTAATCTTACGCTGGCAGTTTTCTTCCATTATCATAATATTCTTTAACCAGGCCAAGCTGCCAAAAAGGACAATTATTTGCACCATTTTACATTGTATTGGCTTTCTGCGAATTTTTCGGCGAAAACTTTCATTAATAATTTAAGCTATATCGGCCCACAACCAATATAATCCTGTGACTTCTATGTAACCTAACCTAAGGGAATATTCAAAATTTCCAGCCTCTTAAGCTGGGGATGCGGCAGTTCTGTCTGTTGAGCATTCCTTCAAAATCTTGAAATCTCACTCATTCGATCCTTAATTTATATGGTTCATATTTTGATGACTCTTGTCAAACATTCTCATGTATTAACTACCAAATTATTTCTCCCCCTCCAACATAGTTATCTACTAAGTGACTTATATGGAGTGTTGCAAAATCAGAAAGTAATTACAAATTAATATTATGATACTACATCAAACATTCTTTGGGAAATTATTGCAAAATATTAATCAAACATAATTACGAAATAATAGCAATGAGGGATTGCTGTCAGATTTCTCTTTGGAAATCCCATGAAAGCACTTCAATTGAATTATTCTCCAATCAATTTCTCACGAATTTTCCCAGGACACAGATTACTAATCGATATTAATAAACAACGGCAACAAAAAACTACACGCACAAGTGAAGCGTCTACTAGGCAGGCATATGCAACCATTCCCACATAGTTCACCCATTTACCAGTATCCTTTCTCTCTCTTTCCGCTTATCCACTTCAAGTGTTTATTAAATTTCCACATCCTTTTTAGATGATTATCAATTAATAATTATAATCATAATAGTAAATATACCATCCATTTCAAACAGAAAAACTCTCACCATATGCTAACATGTTTGCTATTGTTTTTGTACTGCAAGAGCGATACACTGTATCACTCTTTCGCTCTCCCTCTCTCTCTCTCTCTTACTCGTAATTGTTTTGAAAGAAGAACTGTAGGGATGGTGATAACAGTTAAATGGTACTATTTTTTTACGGTATTTATCCCACTGAAGTATGTTTTTAAATTTTCAACTGGTATACCAGTCATACTTTATATTCAAAATAAATTGAACGGTATAAAAATAATTAATATTTTTGGTCTTCACCGTTGGTTGACTATGATAAATTCAGAAGCTGTGCTAAAATGAAACATACACATATGGTCAAAATAATAAGTAAAGTATATATTTTTTAAAAAAGCTTGCAGACGAAAATTTATCTAATTAAAAAAAAAAAACAAATACTAATTTCTTTTTTTATAACAATAGAAATAAAATAAATACTAAACCAATACAAAAAACAAAAATTAAATTCAGTATTTTTCAAGAAGTAAGAAATTAATCAAAAAACATTGGACAAAATAATAGATAGATTTAGTTAAAATAAGCAAAAAAGTAAATAATCAAGTTTTTTCTGCTAAATTGGCTGAGTTTCGTTAAAAGCCGCTATATCCATCTTTATTTTCAATTATTTTGTTGAGTCTTTTTTGCATGCTGGCAATAAGCTTCCTGCAGGTTTCTACTGGTATTTCACACGAAGTTTTTCGAACGAAATTCCATAACTAATCTTTGTTTTTAAGAACCTCCTTTCCAAACGGGAATTTTTTGTTTCAACCCTCCCCAAAGATTTTCGATTGGATTTAAGTCCGCAGATTGATTTGGCCAGTCAAGAAGGGCAACATTATTATCTCGGAACCAATCCTTTACCAACTTAGAAGTATGCTTTGGATCGTTATCCTTCTGGAATGTCCATCTAAGAGGTATACTTTCCACAACATTGTGCAACATCGTGTTTTCCAAGATATCTTTGTAGTGGAATCTGGTCATAGTGTCGGTAGTTCGATGTATCGGACCGACACCATACCACGAGAAGCAACCCCAGACCATAACATTGCCGCCCCCCGTGCTTGACCGTCTTCTTTGTAAAGCGAACATGGAATTCCTTACCCCTAGGGCGTCGAACATTCCGGGCACAGTCATTTCCAAATACATTAATTTTTGTTTCATCGCTCTACAAAATGTTTCTCCATTTTTTTTTTCACCGTCTCCTCCGGACCAACTGGAATGACTTCTTGCAAACACCAATCTAGCCTTTAAATTTTTTTGTCTAAGCAAAGGAACTCTTCTGGCTGTCCGTCCTGGTAAATGTGCTTCTTGTAATTGAAATTACATTTCCAATTTCAGCTGAAATCGCTCTCGAAGACACAAACGGGTCCTTCTTCGCAAGTGTTACAATAAGAATATCTGTTTTTTTTTAAGTTCTTTTGGGTCTTCTGCGAGTTTCGACGGGCTTTTTAGACTTTGTACAAAAAAAAAATCGACCGATTCATAGTTTCTGCTATAGAACGAAGACTTTGGCCGCTTTCTCTTAGTCTTGAAACAATTTTTCTCTCTTCCGGAGAACAATGATTTTTCCGAACCATGGCTGATTTTTTTTACAATATATATGTAGTTATAAATAAAGATAAACAACGACAAAATAACTATCCTTTCCAAAAAGACTACAGCACATTGCGACAATATTAAAGAATTGAGCAATGCATTTATTATTTTGACCAAGTACTAAAATCATACCTGAACAAAACTAACTCACAATGAAAACAACGGGAAGCTCCAGTTTTGTTTTTACTTTTAAAGGCATTACCATAGTAAAGTTATTTAAATAAAAAAAATTGTCATGTTTACTTTCCGTTAAAGTAACTAAAATTAAATATAAAGCAAAAATAAGCAGGTGTACTTATTTTTTCGACCATATGTGTAATTACAAAAGAAATATGAGCATAATTCGGTTACGAAAGGTCCAGTTATTCAGTTATTACATATTATTATAAGCAGTGCAATCTTATGTTACTTAAAAATGTTACAAGTCCACAAGTTGAAGCATTTAAGGCATAGAAGGCGGAGCGTCCAATAACCAAAATAATCTACTTTTATCCTTCATGTGTCACCAAAGACCCATTTTTCTGGAGGTGGTTTCAGCCTTTATTTGTTTATCAAATTTCGAACCTAGCATGCATGGCAATATAGCAGCATCCTAACTCAAATAGGTAGAAAAATATCAATTTAAAAAAAAGTTAAAGTGAAAAGTAGTCGTCCAGACAATTTTATGATATTTAACGGGAATCGGATTTTTTAGGACACTGTTTTCAATGATAAATTACAACATCTTAAAAAATCTGCTTGCAATTGGCTAGTCATGGTAGTAAAGAAAAAATATTCCAAAATTTTCGATTCGGCTCCCCTCACCCGGATGCTTTTTTCTTGGATTTACAGTTTTATGTCACTACAAAATTGTTTACACATCTAGGATCACTTCCGCACACATTTTATGATTTTGAAAACGAAAAATGAATTTCCTGCAATGTACAAGCTTGGGTGCAGGTATTGTAAATCTGCTAAAATGGATCAGGAGAAGACTAAATTGTACACTTGGATTTGTCGCGGGTAAGCACGTCGGTAATAAAAGTGGAACTCAAAGGGGACCTATCCTGAATGCCATAGGCCTGCTTGGGCGTTGTTCAAATTTACATCATGGTCTTCGTATACTCAAAAGACAAGGCTGGCAGTGATAACATTTTTATATGGCCCTGCCCCTCAACTATAATTTATTGGTGTTTTCTTTTCGAGAATAATTATTGTCGTTAATGTTCAGCGCCTTTAATGAAAGCTTTTCAATAAGTCCTTATGCCTTCACCAGAAAGAGCGTATGCATATTTCATTTGATATGAAGAAGCTGTAGCGCCCAGAAAGTAGCGCACAATCTTTGGACCAAATGTGTGTTATGAATTTGTAAGTAGCCCTTTCAGTCTATTCCGGCTAATTAGTTGGCTATTTGGTAGACGGAATAACTGCCATAAGTCTTTACAAAACTTCTTAAAACCTTGAACGGACCAATATGTTGTAGACTGTCGCCAGGTATCAACCAATCTGCTGGCTCCCATACGGTTTGATCGAAATTCTGGTTTTTCGCTGCATCTCCTCGTTCATAGATCGTAGAAATTTGAATTTTTCGCCATTTCCTTGATTTATTATTCTGAGTTGGTTTACCGATTTACCGGATCTTCTCAAATGACCGATTTAATCCATATGTTTGTAGTCCTGCTTCTTTTATGTATTTAGTTGCACTAAATTACAAATAAGGCCAACTGAAATGGTCAGCATTCTCTACCTCCTTATGGTACCTCCCATATAAAATTTCGGATTTTCCGATACATTGATTTGATTTTGTAGTAATCTGGACTTTGATTCGTTGGGTTGATATTTAATCGTAAAAAAAACAACGTAATCGAAAAAACCACAGCGCCGTTTGTATAGTCTGGCAAAATTTGATGAGATCTAGCGGATAATCATACCCTTTCTGGCACCTCCCTTATAAATAAACTAATCCAACCCATGTATTCCGACCGTGGCTCGATGATTAGTATGCGCATGATCTCGGCTTCAATCCTGTACAATCTGGTAAATGCTTCTCAAACTGTGACGTTCGGAATCGTCGTAGAATGCTTATAGGTTCACTGAATTTAAGAAGCTTTTCATATCCTATTCATGGAATGGAAGAGAAATTGTTTACTTTTGTTTATATATTCGCGTCTAATTCAATTACACAAGGTGTAGGATAATTTAGCGTTTCACGCGAATTAGATTAAACAGATTAGACAAATTTGGCCGATTTAGCAAAAGCTACCTCTTCTATTTTGTTTTATTTAAAGAGAACCTGGCGATTTTTTTACGTTACTTCAGGCACTTCCCACACTTAGTTTTAATTAATACGAGTATATGAAACTATTAGATTATGTGATTTTAAAAATGTACTTACGCTCATTTTTTAGTACTGTGTTACTCCTATAGTACAATGGTGAAACCTGCACTTGTCATAACTGTTAAATCTCATTATGTTTGCAGCACTCTTTTTTCCACACCACTCTCTCTCTCTCTCTCTCTCGTTCGCTCACTGTTCAGATTTATCAATTCACTTTACGCGCCATGTAGATAAGATTCCGATGCTGATGATGAGGAAGTGGATGATGTCAATGTTGTCCAAGTCGATGGATGGATGGATGGTTGGTTTGCAGCAGATACACAGATTCCGAATCGCAGCAAAAAGCAAATGACACACAACAACGCTAAAGGGGCAGTAGTTTCATGCATATAAACTCTTTTTTCACGGATACTTCCAAAACGATTCTACTGTCCCGATTTCGTTGAGATCTTATTTCCTTGGCCGTTTTCGAGGTTGGCGTTTTGAATGTTTGTTGGCGATGATGTCGATGTTGTCAATGGATGTTCTTTCGGCATATTTTACACTATTTCATAAATGTTATTAAATATTTTGATGTTGTTGTTGTTTCTCCGTTTTTCGTGGTAGTGGCTGCTACTTTGTTGTATTTATGTTTTGATGAGATTTTGTCTATAAATTTTATTCGTGTCAAAGTAATAAAATCAAACCTACAACAGAGGCAACGAAACAAGACGATTTTAACAATCACCCAATATAAAAACAGACAAACAAAAACGACCGACAGACGGACAGTTGCCAAAGGTTGTCGTCTTCAGTGGCACAACAAGTATTTTGAACATCGAAATTATTAATAACGAAAAAAAAGCAAGAAAAACTACAAGGGAATCAAGAAAGATGCATCACATTTATAACATCACGCAAGTTCCGCATAAATATAGTGCTTTCGTATTGTAGTTGTTGTTG
>JAHXMU010000573.1:0-20464 GCA_019455685.1 Philornis downsi
ACTAATTTATTTCTTTATAATTTTTGATGAAATGAAAGAGAATGGATCTTATATTGATAAATGTTTTAGTTAATGTCGGCAATTATGTATGGAATACAATATCAGTTAAAAGTCCGCCTCTGTTAGCCTCACAAATGCCAGCATTTTTGAGCATATTCTTCATTACATTCTCACACATTTCACGCGATATTTCATTAATTTCATCACGAATATTTTGTTTGAGTTGCTCAAGCGTTTCTGGTTTATTTGCATAAACTTTGCTTTTCAAATGTCCCCACAGAAGGAAGTCTGGAGCAGTCAAATCAGGCGACCATGGAGGCCAATCAACATCACCATTTCTTGAAATAACTTGTTGTGTAATTCCATTATAATCCTGGCTGTATGCACTGTGGCACCGTCTTGTTGATACCACATGTTAATCAAGCCCAAAGTATGCAGTTGTGGCATTAAAAAGTTTTCAATCATATCATGATATCGCTCCCCATTGACAGTTACCGTTACGGCGTTTTTAGCTTCAAAGAAGTAAAGTCCAATGATTCCTCCCGACGAAATTGCACACTAAACTGCCACTTTTAATGCATACAAGGGTAACTGATGAATAATTTGAGGGTTTTCCATTGCCCAGAATCGACTATTCAGTTTGTTCAAATATCTAATCAAATGAAAATGTGCCACACATTATGATTTTTTCATGAAAATCGGGGTTGTCATGGGCGAGCTCTAACATCCTATTGGCGTATGTAAGGCGGCGTAAATGGTCTTGTGGAAGAAGCTCTTGTGTCAACTGAACCTTATATGAAAACAAATGCAAATCCTTGTGCAAAATCGTGGCCGAAGATGTTCTTTGAAGACCAAGCTCCTGAGCACGGCGTCGAATTGAGGTTGATGGATTGTTTTGAACACTTTCTTGAGCAGCAGTAATGTTTTCAGCCAATCTTGCAGTATGTTATATTATTCTTTCTTCGAAATCATTCACTACACGATAAATAGTGCGTCTTGTTGGCACGTTGTTTCTCCCAAAAATTTCATGTAACTTTCTCATCGTCACAGTAATCGATGATTGATTTTGATACTTCACGACTGCCAAATACGAACTCTCACAACTAATGTTTACCAAAATGGCTGCAAAACAAAGTAGTATACCTGCCGGACGGACACCCTGTGTTATTAAAAATCAACACAACAAATTTGGTTCATGTAAGCTGCGTATATTTGTTGTATTGTCGAGAAAGTACCGGAAATTGGGCAATGAAACAGAACACACTTTTTTATTCAAATTTGTTTTATCGTTTTCAAAGGAGGCCCCTTCCAAAACAGAACAGTTTATTTGTTGGCGGATGAGTTAATTCCCACCTTGTTCAATAACACTTTGGTTTTGTACTTTAGATTTTGTTTAGTACTCCGTTTGAATGAGTTGTTAATTACTATTTTTTTCAATAACACTTTGCTTTTGTACTTCAATTTTGTTGAGTACTCCGTTTGAATGATGTTTCATTTTATTATGTCAAAATAGAAATCTGCATTTTATGCGAAAAAAAAACTACCAAGCATTTTCTCACATTTTTTGGAAAAGACTTTTGTTATCGTCACGAATTCCCTTTTATGTCTTTTATCGACTGAAAACGGACTCTTCATAGTGATAGTTTGAGTTTTAGAAAGAGAATGAAATCACCCGGAGCGAAATCAGGTCAAATGATGAGTTTTCCTTCTCCCCAAATCTAGCATATTTTTGACTAAATTGCTTTCTCAAACGCCGCATAATGCTTAGATAGTATTCTTTGCTTGTCGCCTGATACTCTAGCAAGAATTGTAAATGCACAATACCGCGATAATTAAGATCTTTATTTTTAATCGACTTTGACGTGGTTTTGGCTCTGTTAGAAGATGTTATTCCGAAGCTTTTTGATATGTTTGCATATCAAACTAGTAAACCTATGTTTTATCATCAGTTAAAATGCTTTTTATGAATCTGAGGTCGAAATTGACCCGTTCAAATGTAGCTCAAGATTTTTACGCGACTGTTTTTCTAAAGAAACAAATGCAACTCTCTCGAAACTGGTCGAGCGGCAACGCTTTACATACTCTAATTATCATGTACAATGATGTGAGTTGATTTGTGAGACATAGAAAGTTCAGTGGCTATCTCTCTCAAATTCAAATGACGGTTTTCTGTCATCACTTCTATCATTTTTTTAATGTTACCTTCCGTAGAAGACGTGGGCGGTAAGCCAGATTAAGGCAAAGTTTCAATCACATCTGGACAGCTTTTGAATACGCTGTATCACTCTTATGCTCGTGTTTTTCGTATAGCCGATTCACCGTAAGTCTGGTGTTATATTTTTAGCTATCCGGCATATGAAATTCCATTTTCAGTACCAAAATTCTTGTTTCAGTGCTTTCATCCATTGTAGACATCTAAAAGCACTCTTGAGATTAACGAAATGGAATACAGTAAATAAGCTAAAGGACAGATCGTGCTCAAACTCCGTGTCAGTATTGAGAACATTTGTGCCTATTTAGCATATAATTTTGAAGGTTTCTTTAAGCGGGAGTTTTATATGTACTTATTTAACAGAATGTATATTTTCAGTCAATGTTTTGTCTTGAAATTACTATTTTATATTATTCCATATTACAGCACAAATAAACCTATAATATGGTGGTTACTTGTTGTTGCGCTAATCGGTTACGTAGATTTCCTTACCTTTATTTAATGAGTAGAATAAGATGACACAATGCTGAGCAATATTAAATATATTTAAGACCACCAGAACTTTTCATGCAGTGGAGAATGTTTCGATTTCTGTTGTCTATTAGGATTTGTCATCTCGACTACTTTCCCTATTAGAGCATTTATTTCCGGTAATTGATCAGGAGCAACTATTTAAATATAACCGTTTCATAGGAGGATATTTGTAAACAAAAACATAGAATTGTGGGCATCTTTCTGAGTAGGATCATAGCGAAAGGTGCTTTCCAGGTGGTGCAGCTTTAGCTAGTGTGGTCGAGTACATTTTTTGGAAAGTAATTTCAGGTTTCTAAAATGCAAAGATTGATAGTTGATAATAAATCAAAGAAGTTTTGTTTCCTTTCTTCTTTCCCTTTCTTCATTTTATAGATGTAAAATCAAAAAGTTTGTTTCATTTTATTGTAGTGATTGACATTTTTTGAAAATGAACTTTCGGCCGTCCAATATGAGAGCATAATATTGCAATTTCTATACATCTCAATTTTTCTATAAAATCACAAAATTTGATTCATTTTATTGTGGTTATTGTCATCAATATGAAAGCGTAACATGCAAAACCTTCAAAATTTTCAAAATAACCTTAATTTATCTGTTTATTTATGTTACCACCATCGCTCACTGAAATTTAGTGAAAACATCGAATAGAATTCAAAAATTTTTTTTTTTTTGGTTGCATTCTATTCCGGTGACGGTCGTTAATTGAAATTCAAGAGTTCCAGTTGAAATTCAACAATTCAACAACAAACTTTGACAGACCTAAAAGTTTAGCCGAGCCGAGTTTTATATGTCATCACTAAGGATTGCTGCCTGCAGATCCATGAATTACATACCAGTTTGTCGAAGGCAAAAATATCTTCTGCTTAATCATAATATATCGACGAAGCTTTTTTCTCCCAAGAAAAATTTAATGAAATATATTTCAATAGCTATAACCACAATTAGAGCGGTAACTTTAAAAAGCAGTTCTGCCCGTATCTGCAAATTGTCACCAGGCATTTCATTTTATAGTCGAATAAACTTTTGGAATATATCGAAAAGGACTATTGTTTTCTTGAGACAGATTTGTTCTTGCATGAGTCAGATGTCTCATTGTAAACTAATTTCGCCACTTGTAATACTTGCGGTCTATAAAGTCGTAAACGTTGAACCGGCTCACCGTTAATTTAGTGGGCATATTTAAAAATGATTTCTTCAGAATCTTTCAGTCGAAAATCATATTTTTTTTTTATATACGATTCCTTCCAAAGTCGGGATTGTATAGGCATGAGAAAATCTATTCCTGTTGTACCAAGTCTGTTCTTACTGGACTAATTTGTCACATTTTGTGACATGGACGGAATAAAGATCCGTCTGTAGGTGAGTAGGCGTGTCAAACACATAGATTTCGCTCGTTCCTCAGTGCAAATTTGCATTTAATTAGTATTTTTTAACAACGGAGCTCACAGTTAGGGTGCTATCGTAAAAAAGGCATATAAGCTGCAGAAGTCCACGGAGGTTTTACGTGACTTCTTGCCGTGAAGGCCTTACCCACGGTGTGTGTGAAGGCCTAACCCCCCTGGGATAGCCAAGAAGTCCACGAGGGTTTAACGTGAGTCTCGTCGTGAAGGCCTTACCCACGGCATGCGACACACTGGGCATATTACAATGCGATTGCCCCCTGAGATAGCCAAGTAAAACTTGGACTATCCAGGAAAAGGGGCTGACTATTTTGGCACTACCGCATATTGTCAGCCCTTTCTTCGCAGCCAGGAGATGCTGGTATGGAACATAATTCCCATTGGCGGAGGTGAGGTCAATCTTACCACCTTTGCTACTCTATGGGTCCATGGCACATGTTTGCAATGCAACTTTACATTCGAGCACGAAATCTCTACCAGCGACTTTGGTATCAACCACAAGTCGCGTATATATAAGCTGCAATGATTTTTCCTCATATCTATTAACTGCTACCATATATTGGTAAAACAGGTTAAATGATACAATTGGTAAAATATTCCCAGATAAACTGATTAACTGCTTTCGACAATCAGCCTTCTTCACTAAATCCCAAATATAATAATTTTTGTAACAAAATCACTATTTGTAAGTTACGTCAAACTTAACGGCAAACTTAACACTACGTAACATTTCAAAGTGACTATGAAAACATTGGAAAAGAATAGGAAAAGGCAAATGCAATTGTCTCCACACTCATAGAGAAAGGAAAAGCCAAAGAAACACTGTTGACAGTGTAATGCCTAGAAATATGCTAAAGTTTTTATTCGTTCATTCGGTTTGTGTTAGTTTTCTATTCTTGTCTCTGAAAACTGATACTACACGAGCAGTTTTAGATGCTGGTGTGAGTTTATGTTGGTTTATAGCCAAAGTATTTGTTTTTCTTTAGTTTTTAAGTTGCACTTTAGATGTTATACCCGTTACTACTGACTTTTTAGGAGATTTGCAGTCGGTACCGGTGATAGCAGTGGTATAGGTGGCATAGAAGTGGGAATCGGTTGTAACTGCTGTTGTTTGTTTGCTGTTTTGTTTGCGTCTATGCAAGTGATAACTTAGCGGTAGTAGCTACGGCATAAGCTTTGATAGTATAGGCGTTGGGATGGTACTGCAACGTTCAACGTTAGTTGCCTGGGGGTGTTTTAAGTTAGTTCGACTTGTAACAAAGCAGCGGAAATCAAAACTCTGTTTTAAACAGACAAACAAGTGACAAACAACTGCCTTTTCTCACACATAGACCGGGGCTGTAGTTTTTCTTGCTCCACGATAGGTTTTTGTTTTTTATTCCGGTTTTGTGTACTATAATTTCTTTCTCTCTCTAGCCAAGCAGCTACCGGAAGGTGACAATTTTTTCCCAGTGTGTGTGTGTGTGTGTGTTTGTCACTCACTAAAAGTTTATTCACATTTTGTTTTACAATTTATCAACTACTATGAAATATGATATGAAAGTTTCCTATTACTTTACAGTTCTTCTCGTGTCCCTTTGTGTGTGTGTTCTTTGTGGCATTTCTTTTTGTTTGTTTGTCTGTTTCACTCTGTACATTTGGTGTGTTCTCAGCTACAAATTGTATTTGTGTTCGGATGACAGAAATTGCAAGAAGTAACAAAAACTTGTCATGTCATTTGAAATTTATGTTTGGTTTTAAGTTATTATTACGTTTTAGCTTTTTATTTTCTCAATCGTTTGCCTTACTGTTCAAGCACATCGGTTTGGATGGGAGGCAGAGAGTTTACCTGCCTCCTACGTTTTGTGTAAGCGAGTAAATTGCACGATTTTATTCCACAGTTTTTGTTCTTTCTTTTGTCAACATTCACAACACATGCAATTCCAACATGAATTACAGTGTTTACATTTCATTATAAACGAAAATTTCATATTTTCCATTCTATGCATTCCGTGTGGCTGCCCCCTCGACATCCTGTCGATAAATGTGTGGCCTGCCCAGTCGCAGTGTTCATTTGTATGCTGCCTACTTTTAGGAACTTTACAGTGGTTAAGGTGTGTGCTTCTGATGCTTTGGGTGTTTTGGCTTCTGTGGTTTGTTTAAATAATACCATATCGAGAGGGCCAGCAGTAGCAGCCAACTTGGATGCCTTTTGTCGTGATGGCTTTTACTGAATGGTTATGAAAGCATTTTGTGCCCCTCTCTGGTTTGGGCAAATTTCATTATCCGTTCGTTCCTTCCATATGCAATTCGTACAAATATTGTGTTAGACGTGAGAATTTTAACAATTGCCACGTTCATACGATATGAAATGCATGACTAGTTTGCTTATAGTTATGTTATATAACTAATATTAGCTATACACGTAACTATTGGGCTGACCGAACATCATTGTGTGCAGAGAGATGGGAAATTAGGTTTTTGTTAGAAAAAAAATGAAAATAATAAAATTAAAACTTTTGTCGGTTTATAAAAAACTAAATGTGAGAAGTCATAAACTAAATATTCGAAATTAAACTAAAATTAAAAGTTTTGTGCATAAGAAATATGTCGAATGACAATCGAATAAAAAAAGTTGTTATTCTGATTTAGTTGTGTTTTCAGGAAAAGCGTTTTTTATTATAACTAATTAATTTTAGGCTCTCCTGTGGCCAAATACATCTTTTATTAGTGGAGACAATAGTGCTTGATATGTTAGACTATGGTGGTAAAAGTGGTATTCATATACAGGGTGGAAGGGTGGAATTGTGCTGTTGTCAATGTTTTTTTTTAACCAGAACTGCGCAGAAGAGGTATCCATTTCAACAGCATTTGGTTTCAGCAAGATGGAGCAACCGCACACATAGCCAGATCGGCTATGGCGGAGCTCCAACAAAAATTCCCAAACAAACTATTATACAGAAACTTCACTTTCCGCTGGCCTCCACGGTCATCTGACCTAGCTGCACCAGTCTTTTTTGTATGGGGTTATGTCAAGTAAGACGTGTACAGAACGAAACCAAGGAATATGTCTCAATTGAAGTAGTTTATAAAATCAATAACTGAGGCGACCTCGACTCCAACCCTTCAGGCCGCAATGAATAATTGCGTAATCAGGTAAATGAGTAATGGAGGACACGTAAATGAGTATGGAGGATACTAACATTCTATCATCTTCAAAACCAACTAATTATATAAAATAAAACTGAATGTTCTATACAATAGAAAAAATGGTGGAAAAAATAAATGAAATACATTGATTAAAAAAAAGTTATTTAAATTTCTTATTGTAGTGTAATTGGTGAGGCACTCTGTACAATCAATCCAAAGCTTCCCAAAAATTTCCAAGCTTCTGTGTACCTTCACCCAAAAGAATGAAGTTATCTAATATTTGAAAAAACATAACACCGAGAAGCGCCTAAGATATCAAATATTTTTTGATTTCATGACTTTTTAAGTCGTTTAGCGATGCCCGTCTGTCGGACTGTTTGACCGGTTGGGTAGAAGACACGATAACTGCCGCCCATCGTAAAGAATTTTTATTAAAACTCAGCACATGTTTGCCAGATCATAGCCGCCGATAAATGTAAATGGGCTACCTGTGCCCAACCGTTTTATTAACTCACATATAACATATGATCGCCTTTCCGAAGCTCAATTTTCCGTAGTCTTAGTTTTAACTTACAATTCTTATTAAAATCTGAAAAAAATTGATCAGTTAATAATGCCTCTTCTTGTTCCCTCTCATACAAATAACGAACTTAACCCCTATACGAGTACTTTTATGTTTTCATCTTCTATTCGATTGCACCAAATTCAGTCGATTTAGACTGCAAGTATAGCCAGACGGGTTATGGCAGGGCTGCTATGGAAATTTTCAAACAAATTAATCCAGAAGCTCCACTTTCCGGTGGCCTCCACGTTCAGCTGACCTGACTGCACCAGACTTCTTTTTGGAATTAGCATGGAAGTCATTTACGGTATATCATCATCAAAAGCAATTAGTTATATAAAACAAAATTAAATTTTCTATGGAATAAAAAAAAATAACTAAGTTAAATACATTGATTAAAAAAAGTTATTTGAATTTCTTATTGTAGTGCAATTGGTGCTCTACCCTGTATATATATAATTTGCCTAAAAATATTCATTGATTTTTCCAGAGAATCAATTTAAATCGAACCAAGAAAAAATTAATACTAACGAAACACAGGACTTTTTTCGACAAAAATAAATAAAAATATTGCAATGAACCGATTTTTGCATTTCCATTCTTCAATTAAATTTATTAAGGATTACGAAGGATTCTTCAATTAAATTTATTAAGGATTCAATTCTAAGTATAAAGATTAACGGCGGAACATAGGGGTTCCTTCAAAAAACAATTTCGTCTCTTTGTATTTGTTCCTTTTTTTTGGATTTGTGGCAAAAAGTGCAATAAAAAGGATAGAAAATTGATTTAAGATATTCTACAAATTTATCCTGCAATAACCTAAACTATAAGTCGTCGAAAACCGGAATTTTTTGTTTTCTGTTTCCGTATTACTTTTAATTTTCGGCTACCTACGCCATGGCCAAATAAGTAGTCTTAACAATAGTGGCCTCTTCTCATACATAGTTAATTGAGTTTTCCAATGAAAATGCATAGTTTTGTAGAACTTCCTAACAACTATGCCGACATTTAGGAAGGCGTCTGTAGGAGGGCTGATATTTCCCTATAATTGATAACTACTTCTACTACTTCTACTACTTCTTGGAATCAATAATCAAAAGTTAACGAATCTGCTTTCTTTTCCTGTATTATCGATCTTTTTTTCTAGTTTGGGAATTAACTTTGACATATTTTCCTGCCACATCGCAGAATTCTAGTTCAAACGGTTTGATATCCATAGCACTTTCAACAGATTAGTGGACGAAGTAACTAAAATGCTTATCCAGACGATGATGTGTAACATATTTGTATTTTATGCAGTCTTAGGATTTCAACTCGTTACAAGCTTGGTGATGAACTTCGTGCATTCCCGTCATATAGAGGAATCAATTTGACATTTCAAATCCCTCTGCTCAAAAACACAAAATGTTAAGCTATTTGGGCTGAACATTTTTTTTTGTTGGCTGAAATATGTTGTCCTTTTGGTTTGAGACTATGCTATTTGCTATAAGAAATCAATGTCATTATTTTCTTGAACAGAAAGAAACAGCATACTTTCAGGCATATTCGAAATCATTTCTTCAACTATTAGATATATTTGGCTTATTCGAACCTCACTTGGACAACATTATTTTTAAGTCTTAAAAATTCCCATGCTTCTACTTTTTAAAAATACAAATATATTTTTTTTATGTTTCGTAGTTTTTTTTTAATTGAATATTTAAACCGCCAACACCCTTATGGTCCACCCTGTATTTATTAATGACATATCAACTTGTTTTTATAAGTCAAAATGCTTGCTTTATGCGGCTGATCTGAAAGTATTTTTAAAAGCTTCTACAATTAATGATGTCTTAGATCTTCAAGAAGACATAGACAGTCTTAATAATTGGTGCCTTTTGAACAAGCTTTCATTGAACGCGGATAAGTGTGTTCATGTTTCTTTTTCGCTTTGCAGAATCCGATACATGCAGTGTTCAAAATTGGTAATTTTTCTCTGAAATCGGCTTGCTCAAAACTGGATCTAAGTGTACTATTCGATTCCGCTTTGACATTTATTCCGCACGTCAATTCTGTTATTCCCAAGGCGTATAAAGTTCTTGTGTAAATTAAAAGGAATTGTTCAGAATTTTCTGACCCCAATACATTTAAAATCACTTTTACATCATATATTAGATTTAAGTTGGAATGGTGCCCTCATTCCAATATTCGCATTCCACGCATTGAACGGGTTCAACGGGTGTTTTGTGTAAAGTTTGCTCTTTCTTCATTTAGATTTGAAGAACCTTTCCCAACCTACAATTCAAAATGCTTATTACTTGGGCTACAGACATTAGAATAACTTCCAGTTAGCTCTATTTCTTTTTTATATAATCGGTGATTACATCGACTAATCTTTTGGCATAGATTTAATTTTACGTTCCTCCTGGGTCTCTCCGGCGAACACATATTTTTAATATATATCGGCACTTTACTTCTTATGCAAAAACCAGTACTCAGTATCGTGGATTTCATAGTCTTAATGAAAGTAATGAATATGCTTTGAATCAAGATTCCAATCAACTCATAGAGTTTGACTCATCTCAATATTTGTTTCGTTTATATCTTAACAGATTTCCAAGATTAAATAAAATTCTTATTTAAATTGTTTACAATTTATGTGATATAAAATATTATTGTTTTGCTATTGTTAGACTGTAAGGAAATTTTGTTCCACAGACTTAAGTAAATGAAATGAAATGTACCACGTTAACATTAATTCTGGAGCAACAGAATTCTGCGTATAATCTTTGATATAAATTGCGACAGTTAGCATGGAGTTTAGTTGCTAATTCCTAGTACCTTCCTTTAATATACCAAAGCAAACAGGACATTCTTTGGCATTTGATGAGCGCTGTTGCGCATTGTTTTGTCAAAATGTCATTTGATGTTATTCACTTTAGCTGCGTCATAATTTCCATTGTTCATATGTTCCGATGAAAGATCGAAATTAGGGAAATTATTTCTCACTAGTAGGAATTATGTATCGTCTTCCGTCTCAAAAAGGCGACTTTACAGTCTCCACTTTCTTCAAAGCCGATTCAAAAGTTTGCTCGAACTAGCTGTTTCAAAAATGAATGTACGACCCTGCTTAATTTCATTTAACTATCCAATTGTGAATAGTTGGAGCTTTGATTTTTCCGTACTTGTGTAGTTTTGTAATTAAAAACTATACGTTGGACGTATTAGTTCCCTTTGTATAAAAATGCATTAAAATATTTACTAAAGTTTTTTAATTTATTAATTTGACCACAATGCCGCGCATTCAGAAATTGCCTCGCACCATAGTTAATAATATTTGCATAAATATTTTAGCTCCTATTTGTTTGTAAAATCCCTAAACCCTTTTTGGCTGAAAACTCACTTATTTTATATACAGAATTGGTACACCATGTCGACAGCCCGCTTTTGTCTCTTCAAACGGCATCCAAATAGAATTATATATTGTCATTGTAAAAAAATGCTCTATAAAAAGCCAGTGGACAGTAAAAAGCACACAAACAATTTTATTACACCTCTCAGTATTTGTTGACAAAATTTGCCCAGCATTTTTTCTCTCCATTTCGTGCTCTTCCTAAATCCTTCAACTGTTTGCAACTACTGTCGGCATGTTGTTCTAGATTTTGGGGATCAACACGGTCGTTTGTGTGTCGATGCTTTTTTTGTTGTTTCTTTCTCCCTTGTCGTACTGGGATTTTCTCCCCACGTACTGTCACAGTTTACAATATATTGTGTTTATTTTTTTTTTTTGTATGGTTTGTCACAGGGCAAAATAATATTGTTTTTCTATACTACAGATTTTAGATTTTTCTGTGTTGTTTTGGCTGCCTGTGTTAAAGGAAAGAACAACACCTCCTGGGGTAAATGCATTCATATTGAACTAAATACTCACAGTGTGTAGTTTAGTAAAAGAGGCGGAAAAAAACATGTCGAAGCCTGGTAGTGAGTAGTTGTTAGAAGTTGTTGTATCCGGACGTTTTGCAAGTGTGGCAACGCATGTTGCCCAGTGGCAGCCGGGTCCATAACATAACATCTTTAGTAGAGGATTTTAGTGTTTGTTTTCTGTTGTTGTTGTTGTTGTTGTTACAAGTTCTTCATTTCCTTCCTCTTTTGTGATTCCATTTGAGAGCACTCTCTCGGCATTTGTTCGTTTGCACATTTTGTTTGTTTACATAGTGGTATTAAATGCAATTATTTGACCCAATTCCAATCTTTTTTTGGCTATGCTAGAGTAAAATTTTTGTGGCTCTGTGCAAAAATGTACTTATTTACATTTTATAACTAAACGTTTGCTTAATTAAATTTTTACTCGTATTCCTTGTAGCCTAACTACCATTCTTAAAGACTGCAGGCATAAATACTCTGCTGAACTAGGACATAAATGAACTCTCTGAAATTAACTGCAATAACGTTGAGAGCAAAAAAAAAAAAAGAAAAAGCATGCGGAAGAACCAAAAAGCATAATAGAATTTTAATTATGCATATAAAAACACTTATAGTATAGTTTTAGGGGCTTTTCCCCTTCCCAAATATTCAATTGGCGAAATTGCAAAAACCACATTCGGTTGCTCTAGTAATGCATGGCTTTAAGTTTTTTAGGAAATGTTGTCGTTGGTGCCCTTCAGAAGATTGCTTGGGAAAATAATTAAATTGCTGACTGTATAGCATAATTTTAAGGATTTCATGAGAGTAAACAAAAATCGATAAAAATTTTGTGAAAGCAAACAATTATTAATTAAAACTTAAAAGTTGTTTTCTCACCCTGATGGCAAAGTTTTTCTTTTGAGAAAGCCACGGTCACATATTTGCAGAACAGTTGGTAAAAGTAAAAAAAAAAAAATGAAAGTGCAATTGTTCATTAAGTTTTCAGTTTTTTTCTCTTTTTATATCTTTTGGCTGAATATCATATATTTAAGATAATGAGTCCTTTATTGCCTATTACGTAGATCACTTAATAAATATTGGAAAGGTTTTTTGTTATGAAGAAATCTTTCGAAAATTAATTTAACAATATGGACAATTTAGTGCTAAGAAAAATATTTTTGACATTAACTTGAAAGGCATTTTTGACGTGGAGAAGTTTAACATACCGATGTGGTCAATTTACTGTTAAGACAATCTTGGCGTTCTAGTATTTGCTTAATTCAATTATGTTTAAACGCTTAGGCTTTACTGTTTCACTTCAGCTTATATAATTTGCTTGCAATTAAAACTCCTCAACCTAAAAATATGCTTTAAAGTTTAAAACATTATTATTTTTGTTATGGCCTAACAATATGCTTAGAATTGTTATCGAAAAAAACTTTACCCGCCCCCCCAAAGTAAACTTTCAATTTGAAAACTAAATTCTATTATCGCTTCATTTACAACAGGAGAAAAAACTACTTTCACCTAAATTTGGGGCCAATTTTTTTGGAACAACATTTGAATTTTTTGCTCGTGCAACCACTAATATTAAACACTTGTGTTAGTGCTATGTGTTGCTATACAATGCGCCTCAATGTAGCATATCCTGGGAGGCAAAGTCACACCTATTTATTTTGTTTGTGTGTGAGTGAGTATTTACAAAGCATTAAACTTTTATAACTTCCTACAATAAAAATTTCCTTGTCGATTTTAACTGCTGAACTACGAGCGATTTCAGGTGAACATCAGTTTTTCTGTTTTTCGTTTGTGGAAAGTTAATTTTTTCCTACAGAGATTTCCTAGTTGTGATGATTTTCATACCCCAGGAGAGAGAGAGGGGGGTTTCCACTTTAATGGTCTATTTATATACTTTGTTTCTCTGTGCCATTTTCATTCGTGTTTAAGAGAATTTGTTTGTGGTGAAGTGTTTTTTTGTTATTGTTAATTGCATTTCCCTTTGCAGATTTCCAAATTGCATGAAAATTGAAAATAACCAACCAAAAAGGAAACTAGAGCTGTGTAGTAGAACAATAACAAAAAGAATTTCCAAATCTAGTGCAATTTTATTACGCTCACCTAAAGTAGGAACACAGCATAACACTAAGCGCTTAAAAAAAAATTTGCAGCACTGGAAAAAATATCGCAAATAAATTCGCTTGCTTGTCGGGGGGCCAACTAAAGCACCAAAATCAGAGCTCCAATAAATGTGGCAAAGCGCTCCAAAAGACCTATACTCGGGCAACTCCTCTCCTGTATAAGACGGAGGAACGGTGTGGGGAAATATATTACAATTGTTTGGTGAGCTGGGAATGAAATGAAAGGTTTCACTGTGACATTATTTCACTTAATGCAGCTTAATGGCGAATTGCAGTCACACAGAAATAGCAAATGCCAAGTTTAGGTATTGTCGGAATGGTGAAGAGGTGGTTGAGGTCAGCATCATAAAACGTTAAGCTTAATGTAAACGTATTAAAAAGGAAACGTAAGGTTTTATGGTTTTAAGTGTTAAAGTATTAAGAGTAACTGAAGTACAATTACACCTGAGAACGGATCAAAGAGGAAAGGAAAGAACTGCTTTCAGATTTACCTTAGATTTGTTATTTCGAAATCTCTGCACATATTCCTTCTAACATACACAAATTCTTTTAGAAATAAATTCCACCAACGAGTTAATACACTTAAAAGTATGCTTCATTTCTAGTTCTACACCTTGTGGTTAAGCGCAAATCTCCTAAAACTATGCCAAAAAAAAAACGAGAAATTTCAGCAAATTGAAATGCTATAACATGTTTACGATGTTGATGGGTATTTTCTGCTGATAGATTAGAGGCGAGGAAGAAATATTTGAATTTAAATCAGTGGGTTGAATTTAACAGAAGATTTCTTTTAAGTGAATTGTATTTTCATTCTTTACCTGCGTCTGTTGTTCGAAAATGTATATAAGCGGAATGCTAGATTTGAAATAACATAACCAAAATGTACCAAGTGTAGGTAGACCATATCTTAGTTATCTGAAAAATTATATGCACATATTGATGGCAGTTATTAGTTTTTCATCATTTTCATTCCCAATATCAATTCAATTTCTTAGGCGAAAGCTTGCAATGTTTTCGAATGAATCATAGATTAGGCTTTCAAGAAAAGGAAAGGAACATTTATAAAAACAATGATAATTTTAATAGGTATCTATCCTTCCATAAAAGAAATCTGAATAAAGTTATATTGCGCTGGCGTTGTTTACAAAGCGCCGTAATGAAATTTTCGGACTTACTCCATACTAGAAAAAATATGGAACCCCACAGAAAAAGTTTCTAACCAAAATGAATGGAAATTATACCAGTTACCTACGGCTTAGTTATGAGTTCGAATATTATTGAAAAAACACTGGAAGTGCTGCATAATTCGATAATTTCCCAGCTAATTATTTCTTGAGCACATCTGAAACTCTAAAAGCCACTGAAACTTTTAGGAAATAAGTGCATTAAAGATTTTATTTTATTTATTTGAACGTTACCGACTAAGCTATAGCTTACACCCACCATTTCCTTCTGTAATAACACTTGAAAGTTATATTTTCCATTCACACAATTATTGTCTTTAACCTCTCCTGCAGGCCCAAACATACAGTTACAAAATTCATGGGAATCAATTATCCTTATTTTTACTATTGGCATCATCACATATAATTATTTCTGAGAAAATAATTCCCAAACTATTTCCGAAGCTATTGCCTACTCTTAGGCATTTATTATTAAATTCGAAATTGCTCTTTTTTTTCTTTTTTATGGCAAATATTTTCCAATGTTCTCGTTGTGTCCATCAACTGTTAGCATTCTTCTCTTCCCACGAGGGACTCAACACAAATTTGTATA
Organism: Philornis downsi; assembly: GCA_019455685.1. NCBI lineage: Eukaryota > Metazoa > Arthropoda > Insecta > Diptera > Muscidae > Philornis > Philornis downsi. The sequence goes on from JAHXMU010000573.1 coordinate 15,634, forward strand.
GTTTCTTAAATCAACATAACCGCTATATAGCGTAGGGCGAAATTTCGTACGAGAATATGGGGAATAAAAAAAAAATCGAATAAAAAACTTTTATTTGCCTTAAATGGACATACGGTCGGTAAATAGCGATGAAATGATGGTTTTTCATCTTTTTTGTTTGGCAAGAGCACAACTTTGAAATAGAAACGTCAAAATGTAATTCTGCAAAAAAGTTTTATATCTACATAAAGAACAGGAAAGGCAATTCTAGGGCTTTGATGTATGTGTTGTTGACATTAAATGCCTGACTGAGGTGGGGAGAGAGAGATTTATGCTTAAATTGATTTCCATAGTTTTATATTGATCTTCCGCCAGAGGTCAAGTGGGAGCAACATAAAATGGACATGCATGTGTGCAAATTTAATAACGTGTATAAAGCCTTAAAAAATAGAATCTATGAAGGCCCTGGAATTCTCTGAATTGAGCTTTAGTTATATTTCTATATTTATTTTCCCAGACTTCTACTGTTTTATGACGACACCCCAGTTAAAAATGAAATAGATGGTATTACCGGATTTTGAAATAAAATTTGAATTATGTTTTATTATATGAGATAACTCTTTGCTTTTATAGCTGTTGTTTACGTTGCGGAAAATATTAATTTTTTATAAGATGGTTTTAAAATAGCTATCAGGCATTTAACGGAAATACACGAGCTTGCAAAAAAGGGAGGAAGGAAGCCTTAATCGTAATTTCATTTCATTGCCCACACGTCGAGCGCAGATTAGTTTACGAGACTATCCATGATCGGCTTTTGTAACGACAATGTATTCCAGATTTTACGTATAAAATATTTGACTCCTTTTGAGTGGGAATTCTTATTATACATAATATCAAGAAAGATTAAAATGTAGTTGTGGTTCCGAGAGGAGTCGAAAAACCTAATTTTTTTTTTTAATGTAACTTTATTATGAAAACATGTTTACAAATAATTCATTGCAAGTATTGCCCATTGTCAGCTACTACTTCTTTCCATATTTATGGCAAAGCTTCAATTCTGTCACGGTAAAACTGTTCATCTTTCGAGGTTATCCACGAATCTAGATATTCCTTGATGTCGCCATATGAGTGGACCTGCTGGTCAGCCAGACAGCGTGCCATCGAACGGAACAAGTGATAATCAGACGGAGCAATATCTGGAGAATATGGCGGGTAAGACTACCCATTCCAATGTTTCCAAGTAAGTTGTAACAGGCTTAGCCACGTTGTCATGGTGAACAATCACTTTTTCGTAGCTCTCCGTGTATTGTGGGCGTTTCTCGCGCAGAGCTCGGATCAGTCGCATTAACTGAAATCGACACCGAACCCCAGCGATGTTTTCGCTTGGTTTCAATAGCTCATAATAAATAACACCGACCTGGTACCATCAAATATAAAGCATAGCCTTCGCAGCGTGAATATTCGACCGAGGCAACGAAGTAGAAGCATGACTGGGCAGCCTAAATGACTTCATTTTCTTTAGATTGCCGTAATGATTCCATTTTATATCATCCGTTACAATACAATGAAGAAAGTCCCACCTTTTTTGTCGATGAAGCGGTTGTTCATAGGAAAAAAAAACGGAGCTCAACGTCAATGGAAGGAACCCAAGTTCCTTGATAATTCCCAACATATGCAATCGCTTGGAAATGGCTTGGAGGGTAACTCCTAATACTAAAGCAAGCTCTACCTGCGTTTGACACGGATCCCCATCAAGCAATGCCATGAATTCAGTGTTTTTGAAGGTTTATCGTCTTCCTTCACGCGATCGGTCGTCAACATCAAAATTACCGCTTTTGAAGTGACGGACCCAATCTCAACACTTTGTTTCACTTAAAGCAACACCTTCGTAAATGCTATGAACCTCTCGATGAGTTTCAGCCACCGTTTTTTTTCGATTGAAAGAAGAAAGTCATCCCGCATATGACGATTATTTGACACAAAATATTACATATTTATACAACCAAAAGAATGTGACGTCAAAAGAAAATCACTATTGTGTCGAGTCGGTATATTTACCATAGGCCTAAGCTTTGCTCATGACGTTTAGGTTATGACTGAATCGGCTAGCACTTACAGCTGGCGCCATCTATTGGCAAAGAGCGGGAACTTAGTTGCGTAACGCTAAGATTTGATAGGTGAATACATTTTTTGTTTGTCTTTGTTTTCGTCTCTTTACGGAATTAACTAAATAATACTTGGGAAATTTATAATGGAAAGGCTCAGCACAGAATAAAGAACCAAAGTTGTTCAATTTTACTTTGAAAGTCAGCATTCGATTATTCAGATCATATCGAAATTTCTTTCATGTTCGAAATGCTTCTAGCGCTCCAACAACAATTTACCGATTGGTTCAGCGTTTTGGGCAACAGGGTGCTGTCTGTGATCTTCCGCGTGCTGGAAGACCTCGTGCAGTTCGAAATGAAGTGACCATTGCTCGAGTACAAGCAAGTATTGAGGAAAACCACGAAATGTCTCGAGATATCTAGACGGTCTTTGCAAAGAATTTTACATCTTTTCCTATATAAGATGCAATTTGTTCACGAGTTAAAACCAAATGATGCACAAGAACGCATGCAATATAGTCGCCGTTAACGTTACTTATGCGCCACCCTTTATAAATACACATGAGAAACACGTTTATACAATAGGAACATTTAACTGTTCTGATTATTACACTGCAAAGAGATTTGGCGTTAGGAATGCGCTCTAGGGTAACATTATTTGTGTTTCAGAATTTTGTGTGATTTTGTAGAGTGCCGATCTTAAATTATACTTTAAAGTTATATAAAGTATAATGAAATCATATAAAGTTATTATGAAATCTTCATTAGGACTTGAATATAAGGAATGGTTGACATTTGTTTTTAAGCATTATTCTTTTCAAATGTTGGCCGTAGCTAAATCTAATGTAGTCCCTCCTGAGGTTCCCATTTTCGATAATATTGGTTTTCTCTTGGTCTCAGTAGTCGTTAGCTTATTCTTTATTCCCATTCCTTTGGACCAAGAAAAGTTCTAGAGGTCTGATATCACATGATTTAAGTAGCCAATTCAGTAGCTCAAATCATCAAATTTACTGTTGATCGAATTTTACTCACGGTAAAGCATTGATTTTATAGGCTGTGTGGCAAATGGCACTGCCGCCTCGTAATCAAATGTCATCTGCGTAAAAGTCGTCCGTCGAGCTAAAGCGTTTCAATTCCTTGGACTTAGTTAAAAAATGGACTATGCTTTAATTAAGTTATGTATATTGGGAGCATGCCATTTAGGAAACAATCTGCCGCATTTTATAGCACAAATTTCATCGGTAGAGTGATCTATGCCCACACACAGACTCACATGGTTGTTTGTATACAGAAAACCGTATACCACTGTCATCGTCAAGGATTGGTCGTTACAACACAATCCTCTACTTATTACAACTACCTTTGATACAATATAATTTTTGGAATGTAATAATAACATACCTGCAACATGAGTGTATAATTGCATCTAATTCAATACAAAATTTTACAGGCATTGTAAATAACTTTCTTGTAAATTTTGCTTTAAAACAAATAACGCCCAACATACCATTCTGTAATAAAATTTCACATATATGCATATGCAAAATTGGAATAACTGTCATTTGTGTTCCTGGAAATGCACAAATGTGTATTTATTACAAATTCAATTTCATTTCATTTTACTTCTGTGTGATGGTGTTGTGATGCTTTTTTCCAAATCACTTCATTTTACTAACAAATCAACCTTAATCTTTGAGGTATTACAAGCATTCCAACAGCATAGGAATTGCAATATCTGTCCTACTAAAAGCACAATTCCAAACTAAAAATCTCATATTTTATTTATTTATGCTGGCCGGTATGTACTTGCAAGGATTCATCTTTGTACAAATGTCGGATATTAAATTTCAAGCAGCAACATGACATATTATGAAAACAAACAGAAAAACGAAAAAAAATCACAGGAATATGAGTGAATTCTGTGAGAAAAGTTATTTAGCAAATCCAGGATATGTGCAGTCAGTTTACGTGCATACATGGCAAACGGTATTAAATCCAAAGTTAGCACTTATTATCCGTGCCAGGTGTATGGGCAGTATCCTGTTACCGGGGAATTGGGTGTGCAAAAAACATGAACACCACCACCTATGCATTTGTAGACATGAGGATATGCAAGTTTGTGAGATAATTAGAATTCATAGAAAAATATACAATATTTTCTGTTTAGTTGGTTACGATTACTGAAACAACTGCATGTTGGCTTTGTGTTGGGGTAACATTTTCAATTATTGTTGGCAGGTTTTGGATTATATTTTTATTAGAATTTTTGATAGAATCGAAAAATACTATGTTTAAGAATTACTACTTTACTCTTAAACGAAGTTAAAGTTTAATAAGATAACTAAAATTTTCTTTTGTAATGTTGCTTCAGCGTCATATTGGCTTTATGGAGGCTAATAGGCAACTACAACCATTCATGTAATACTACCATGACAAATATTAACATTAAAATAATTAATAATAGGAGAGATAAAAAGATCTATGGGTATTTTAGAAGCATTTCCAAATTATCTATCAAATATTTGTTTAAATATACTTTAAAGGCTGATAAAAATGAAGTTTCCTTCAAGTATGCTGGCAATTGATTATACTCAAATGGTCCAGCAAATATAACACGTTACTTGGTTAACTCTAACCGACAAAACACGACATTTAAATCCATTGCTTGACGGCTTGATCTTTAGGTGTAAGATATATGTCTATGACAGGATGTTGTAAAGACTCCAATTCCATTTATGGATTTGTGG
>JAHXMU010000573.1:65464-111498 GCA_019455685.1 Philornis downsi
TTCTTGCTAATTTAATTTCTTATAAAGATTGCCGCCTATTTCTCTGTCTGCCTGTTTGCTTGTTTACAAGGTGTACTCTTTTAGTCAAAGTCTACCCTCCATTTGGTTTCAGGTCGTCCGTCCCTTTGTCCTGCTGTTGGATAGTTGGAAGCTTTTCCTTGGTGGTATATGCTTTTGACAAGTTTTTCTTTCAACTTGTTATCTTTTGTAGGGCTTTGTGTATTGTAGGAGTATACATATAATTGTGTTCATTAACACTGTTCGTACGAGACGAGAGTATGACTGAAGTCTGTTTGGCATTTGTGGTCACCGCAGCCTTTCCATTCCCCTCTTAATGTCTGTGCTAATTTTATTTTAATTATATTTTTGCTGGCCTATACTTTTAGCCACTTGTTTTTGAATTTTAATTAATTCCCAAATGGATAAATGAACCGATGTATTATTTGTAGTGATCGGACTTCAAAGGATATTAGGGTTTGGTTTTAGCCTCAAATACTAGTTTGTGCAGTAATGTTCTGTAGAAAGTTTCTGCGGCCATTGTAAATTATTTTTGCGATTTTTTTATGGAATTTCTGTTGTTGCTTTATTTTACTCGTTCGTATTATTTCCCCCAACTATTTTTGTTTTTGATATAAATTAAGTTTATCATTGTAAATACATACATGAAGGGGTGTGTATGTGTCGGTGTGGTAACTATGAATGTATATGTATTGATGGTTATGTTGCTGGTATTGCTGTGTGGTTTGGCTTTAGTTCAAAATTTCAGTTATTGGCAATATTGAAAATTTTTGCATTTCGCGGTTTTTTGTGCTTTTTGTTTCTTGAGTGGGGCCAGAAGGGAGGTGGACTTTTTGGCTTGGATTATTTAATTAGTGCAGCTCAAAGGCTGGCGCATACATACAATCATATGCAGTATTTTCTTTTTTTTTTTGTTTTTACTTTGTGGCATTGCCATTGTTATACGTTAACATGCAATGGAAAATTCCAATTCATATTGCTGAACAAGTTAAGGTAAATTATTTGTAATGTTTATTGTAGCGGAATATTGAACATAACAATAAATGTGTATTAAGAAATATTTCAAATAGTTTATACATCAATCAATTGTGATTGGACATCGAACTGGCAGAGAATGTTTAATCAGGCATATATGTGTGTGTGAGTGCGTGTATGTGTGTACAGAATAAATAATTGGTTTGGCTGTAAATTGAAACAGATTCGAATTTTTGCTAAGTTTTGTGTTTTAGATTGGTTCTTTGATATGTTTAATAAGTGGATTTTAAAATGTTTTGATATCATATAATCTTTAAAGTTATGGAAATGGTTTAAATTTTTTTCCCCTACCAAATTACGCCACATAATGAAATTGTGGTTTTTTCTTTGTTGGTATACGATTCTTCTATCAATTAACACTGACTGAATTTTGTTAAATACCTGAAATTCAGATCTCTTTTCATGGCGCAACGAATTTTACTTGGGGTCGTAGAAAAGAAGCATTCCCTGTTTTACATTTTTGCGTGTCATTGTAGTCCTTCGTTTTTAAATACAAAATTGAACAAAATTTAAAATTTTTGACAAAAGTATTATACAGCTATGTGACCGACATTGTTCCGATGGTTAGTACACGCGTCTATTGTTCTTATGATCCCGGGTTCAAATCCGCATACAGCCACCTGCCATTATTTGAGCGACGGTCACCTCGTTATGTTTGACGAACACTACGAGTAGTCGAGTATTGAAGAAATTTTTTTAATTGCTACTCGAACTGTAATATTCGGAATCGTGGTTAAACTATTGGCCCCTGGAGTAAGTCGAAAAATATATATAGAATGCGTGTAAGCGCTCAGTGGATGTAAAAATTTTTCCCATATCTAATTCACGGAATGTATGGGAAGTTGTTTTTTTTTTTTGTTTTCATTTTTATGTTGTTTATTATATAGTTATATATCTTGTTCATTTTTCAAATGTTTTTTTTAAGCACAAATGTATTATCAATTATGCGCGAAACTAAGTTCCCGCTGTTTGCCAAAAGATGGCGCCAGCTGTAATCGCTAGTCAATTCTGCCTTAACCTAAACGTCATGAGCCAGGCTTAGGCAAATGGTAAATACACCGCCTCGATACAAAAGTGATTTTCTTTTGACGTCATATTCGTTTGGCTGTGTGAATATGTATGATTTTGTGGCAAATAATCGCCATATGTGGGATGTCTTTTTTCTTTCAATCGAAGAAAACTTATCGAGAACTGTAAAACGTTTACGGAGCTGCTGCTCTAAGTGAAACAATGTACCGAGATTCACATTGATGTCCTTACGGGATGGAACGCCATCAAGGTGCAAAATCCATGTGTATTCTTTCTATATAACTGGCATTTTTCATAGAATTAGCTCTCTGCAACGCTCAGACAATATCCTTTACATATGTTACCGTCTGACCTTCTGTATTTCAAAAATCATTGCCTGATAGAATCTTATAAACGATTTGCAACATATTTATATGGCAGTATTGATATTGACAGTTGGTACAGATATTAATAAATAGTTCTGCTGGCAGACCGGCAGCACTTATATCGTTGTTGCCCTTAGGTCGTGATGTTGTTATTCTGATTCTTCTTAGTTCTGGACAACCAGTGCTGTCACCGATGATTTTCTTAATTAATTAAATGGGCCATCGATGGTGCATTGTGTGAGTGCACTTTTCATCCACTACTGCATTATTTATCTAGTTTCCAGTGTTACGATTAAGATATAGCCAAATGGCTAATGGTTGGTATCTTTGTATTGTAAACCAGTTCTACTTATTTCAATTTTTATCGCCGCGGGGAAATTATGAGAGAAATTTAATTCCCACAATGCTGCACAGAAATTCGTGGAAAAGGAAACCAACAAATTTACGGGTTTCCCTGGTCCAAATCCTATTTGTATGACGGATCATATGCTGAAGGACGAAAATATTCATCAGAGGAAAATACAAAATTTGAAGTAAAATTTTTCACCAGACAGTACTATGTTTTTCGCGAGGAACATTTTCTTTTGTTACTTTCCAACACTGAAATAGAAATAACTTATGCTTTTACGCCATAATATTTTGACGCTATAATATTTTCACGCCATAATAATATAGTTGTAAACTTGTGAAATGAAATTGTAACAAAAAACTCACAATTTTACAATTTAACAAATATATTATTAGATTTATTATGCTTTAAAAAGAATTGTTCCAATTCCAGTGCTGAAAACAAAAACCGGTACAATGCCAATATTTTTTTTTTACGGGCAAACAATTTCTTATGTGAATATTTGCAAATAAATTCAAAAACACAATTTTGTTCTTTTTGTCTAACTCTTTTACGATCATGCATAAAAATGTCTTCTTTACTTTTACTCTTAATATTTCATTCACATAACATTAAACGTTTGAAACTGTCTGTAATCTCTTAAATCGAGCATAAAATTTCCTAAATTTGTAACTCAACCAGCTTAAGGTGCCCATACACGTGGGATTTTTCCCTGCGATTAGCGAAATGTGATTGTCGTAACCAATTAAGAACTTCCCATTACAAACGTGACGTCATTGTTCCCCTTCTGGCAACATAAACAATAACAGAAGAGAGGTTCAATTATTTTGCATTTGCAATTTGTTCCCAACTCGCATACTGTTATGAACCGTTCAGTCGTCATTGTTCCCTTTCTAACAACAAAAACAATATTAGAGAGAGGGACAAATATTTTGCAATTGACACCTCCTCTCCACTTGCGTGTCATTATGAACCGTTCATTTCTTTGTCATTTTCTTTAGTCTAAATAGAAATTTTAGGCATAACACGCGTAACTGGCAACTGCTCCATAAAATTAATAAAATTGTCCGTTTAAATTGTTTAAAATCCATAAAAAAGTTTGTAGAAGTGAACAATTCATGATTATTTCTTGCTAGCGAGTGAAGTTAATAAATTCATGGCGGATAATCGCCATACAAAGTATCAGACTACCTGATGTTGGTGTGAAAAAAGTTTCGGTCGCCGGTCGGTTTTGTGTTTCTTTATGTTTAGTTGGTTTAGAAGAGGGACGTAAAGTATACTTGCAAGCAAAGAGAGGAGATTTGGTATTAAACATAGCGAAGATTTTCTCGGTAAGTACAGTGTTGTTGTAAGCAACGCACTAAGTATTCTTGTGTATGGAATTTCACACTGTGTGGTATATTTCTAACATTCAAGCAACAACAGATTGTGAATTTAATCCCTTTTTTGCCTACTCTGACTGATTATATTACTCTTGTACTCGCATACACAGTACTGTAAATGCATACACCTATAATATATGTGGCTTACTATTTAAGAACTACTGCCACTTGCATCACATACCTCACTTTATAAACTTACATAGCCGTTGGCATAACATTTTTGTGGATACCATAAAAGTGAATTTATTATTTTCTCATTTTCTGATTAAAAGGATTATACGGTTTTGAAATTTCAACAGTAAGCTATACTATAGCTTTGTAATCATAATTTTAAAAATTTCCAATGAATAGCCAAAAAAAGATAAAGTATACATATATATATGTACCTGTATATATGTTCATAGTGTAGTATAGTATACATATATATATATATATATATATATATATACATATATATAAACATTAATATATGCATAATCATAAAGATAAATATTTACAAATGAGTTTTAAGGCACATTTAACATAGTTGCAAACAATACAAAATATGCCCGAGAAATCCCATAAAAGTATTATGATATTTTACCTCTCTTTATTTTCTTTATTAATGTTATGTTAATTTTAATTAAATTTTGTTGCAAAATAGCAACAATAAAATATAAAATATTTCAAAATCTCATCATAGAATGAAAGACCTACAATAAAGACTTGTTTAACCAAAATCTGCAGTCAAAAAGCACAAAGGCGAAAAGATACATTTTAAACTCGTTATCAACTTGATTGGGTACGTAATCACGATGGAAAAGCCTAAAACGTGATTGCAATTTGCAAAAGTTAATGCCCTTCATTTGGGTTGGTTGCGTTTGTAATTTAAAGATTGCTGTCCTATCTCTGTCTCGGCTACCCCTTTCGTCTGATTCGTTGCTTCTATTACGACTTTCTTAACTAAAACGCCTTAAAATAGGCGATAAATTTTTAATGCTTTATTGAGTATTCACATGAACGCTTTTGAAAGGCATATTAAAAGGGAATGTAAGTAATTTCTTACAAGTAGATGGATGATAAAGGAAAGTCATTTCTGGCAGTGGGTGGGTCAAACAAAGAGGCCACATGAAAAGGATTTAATGTGATTTTTGAGCCATAGTAACAATGTAAAATGTGTGAAATATTTTATTCAAAAGAAATCACTGTATAATGTTATCTATTGAGATTTTTATGGTCTTCTATCATAGAAAATAGATAGACCAATATTATGGTATTTGGGTGAGGGCAAAAGACTTACCAACCAATTTTCATAATAGTAAACAGAACAAAGGACAAGGGTAAATGAAGGCTATTGGTCAAATCCGTGATAAATGTGCATTAGAGACAGAAGTTTTTAAAAGTAGGATTAGGGAGTAAATCTGGCATTCTTTAAAAGCTCATACTGAAATTGTGTGGAAATTTAACGTCTTCTTTAGCCGCACCATGTCCTTTAGAGTACTTTTCAAATAAGAAAACTTTAGAATTTCACATAAGTATTTATCATACACAATCTGTTAAAAGAAAATATAGCTCAAGAGTAAATCTTACATTTAGAAAAAGGTCGTATTTATTAGCGGCATATGAAACTAATGTATTAGGGGTTTTTCATATTTCGTTTTGGGTGGCTGGAAAAACAGAAATATCCGCACCTGTATCAATAAGGTATCAATAAGGTATCAAACAGGCGACTTATTCGATGGCCATCCTCACTCGTCACTTTAGGTGAGGTGCCTAATTGTTTTCCGCAGACTTAAATAAACACGGTGATTGACATTTCGTTGCTTTGGGACCAAATTTACGGTGATACCAACATTTTGATGAGGTAGACTGCAAACGACTACTATTGCGAGAACCATAATTTGATACAGATCGATTTCGATGTCGGCCTTTAACAAATAAAGCATCAATTTTACTCATTAGCTCTTAAATCTGTCTCTTCAACAAAACCAAACAGTCTTCACCGTAAACGGAAGCAGTATTAATCATTCCACAACCATCAGATTGGTCATGTATTTTATCCGCCATGATAACAAGTTTCTCAATTTTGTCATCACTTACAGAAAGTATGGCCTTGGTAGTACTTGGAAGACGTTGAATCCAGAAGGATTTCTGTAAGTCGTCAGACACCTTACCGCTAGCCAAGTCACGCATCTCTCTTAATAGGGCTGATGGTTTTCTGTCGCCAATACTTACATTTTCTAGAATTTGTCGTAGACGTCTTTCTTCTGATTCAGCAAAATCTTTCTATAATGCGGATTTTAATGCCTCATATTTTTCCTCTGCTGGTGGTTCTTCTACAATATGACTCACAGGATTAAGGATATTTCTCTCAATCGAACCGAAAAATGTGTGAAATTTAGTAGTATCTGATACTATGCCAGATGTTATAAATTGGGATTCCAGTTGCCGGAACCATAATTTCGGATTTTGTGTCCAGAATGGTGGCACACGTACGGCAACGCGAGAAATTTCGGCAGCTCATGAGGAAGAAGTATTTATAATTTAATTCTTATTTTTCAAATTTATTCACGATTAGCCAATGTGGATAAAAGCCTGTGTGTTCTTTTTGAGTAATCAATTCACACTACTTTTATTTCTATAAATTTCCATTGTCAAAAATGAAAATACCAATGCAAACTAGATTATTTCGAAAACTTATTTCTAAAGTACAAATATCTAATCGTTATGCATCACCACAATTACAATGACTGCATTTGCTTAATTTTCATGAAATTTTTAGCCTTAGTTCTTTATTTCAAAACTCTCTTCTCTAACATCCATTTATCATGGACTTATCGAACAACCTTCCTTTGTAAATGTGGGTAAATCATTTGCATTTGAGTAGAGAAAATGAGGTTACAAAAGCCTAGGCAAATAATACATTGTCATAGGAAGTACAAAGCTTGAAAAATCAATCAAAAATCAAATCAATCCGAATTTGCATATGAGATTTAATTGTCACAAAACTAAGCAATCGTAGTGAAAATTTGATATTAGTTAGTATAGGTGGCGAAATTATCAGTGAATCTGCGGCTTCGAAGATGATCATGATAGTAAAATTGTTTACGTTCTGATTTACAGACATTGCCATATCCTCTACTTATAGGAATGAAAGGACACAAGAACCTGCGTACAGTATTTGACAATTTCAATAACGAATGAGAGCCATCTCACAAAATTACATTGGATAAATGCTCCAAGATTCAATCCCTAATTCGGCAAAATGGTTTTCTCAGATATATGACAGGCTAGACTTGTGGTAGCCTCTAAACGATACCTTTCAAAATTTCATGTTTTCCTATTGTTTGCTGATTTTTATCGGGATCGGACATGCAATTTACGATTATAATGTTACCAGATATAATAAAAAAAAATCTTAATAATTTTCCGAATAAACGAAAAGATTGCTAATATATTAAAGATATTAAATGGCAAGGTATTCACTAGTTTACATGAAAATTTGTATAAGAGAAAAACGTTTTTCAAAAGCATTCTGGGGACAGTGATTAAGGTATTTTGTTCCTTAATGACTTTGAGAAAGAAGGAATAATGATTTATGAACATTGTGTGATACTTTGATGCTCATTAGGTCTGCAATCAATATATGAAGAAAGTCCTGGCAAATACGGCTCAGCTGATAGCTTGGGATATGTCACAGGTTTTACCTAAAATAACATAAACCCCGACTATGCTAAAATAATATTTCACAAAGCTTTCCGTACGACAAAAAGGCACGTCTCAAACTGTTAAATGGCAGTAAGACGAAAAAAAAATTTAATCTTTTTCATTTCGACTTTCAAAGTTGACTCTTCAGAGGTGTTTAATATAACTATCTCTGATTTAATTAATGAATTAAAATGAATTATTTGAAAAACTACTGTTAACTTAAATTGAATTGAATTGTTAGATGAATACTATTGTTAGATGATGTAAAAGCCCACCTATGCAACCATGAAATTGGGAAAAAACCCACTATTTGTGATGCATAGGTAGCAACCTGGTGATGCACGGAGGTTTCGTGGTTGTGGTCGGCAAGAGAATAGGTTTCTTTGCCGTTCAACAACCACCAGGACCACGTCGCAAACCGCCATCAGATTTCAAATAAATAATGTAAGTCTCAAATCCTTAACCTCTTTCCAAAAGTATACCGTTTTCGTAAGTCAGTGAAATACAGAGTACGAAGAGGAACTCAAATCTACTGGCTTCCAACCCCCCCAATTGAGCCTAAGTTCCACCCAAATCGCCTATAGTAAATTGGAACCTGAGTTCGAGATGGAAAAAGGCAAACGATTTAACAAGAAGACTTATATCGTTGTTGTTCTTAAGTCGTGATGTTGTTGTTCTGATTTAGTTGTGACTTAGTTCTGGACAACCAGTGCTGTCACCGATGATTTTCTTAATTAATTAAATGGGTATTGCATCAGTTGCCATCGATAGTGCATTGTGTGAGTGCACTTTTCATCTACTACTGCATTATTAATCTGATTTCCAGTGTTACGATTAAGATATAGCCAAATGGCTAATGGTTGGTATCTTTGTATTGCAAACCAGTTCCACCTATTACCATTTTTATTGCCGCGGGGAAATTATGAAAGAAATTTAATTCCCACAATACTGCACAGAAATTCGTGGGAAAAGGAACCAAAAAAATTAAGACAAAAAAAAAAAAATTAAATGTTTTTTATTTCGATTTTCAAAGTCTACTTATCAGACCACAAAAATTACTTTTTATATGAGTTTCACGACAGTGAAAATTTTGCTTTGCAATATTTTATTGTTGATATGGCAGAAACGGGGTCCCCCTAAGCTACTTCTAATTTCGCATTGAGCCGTCGTTCGTTTTCTTTTCCTAAAAACACTTGATAAATTATCGCATTATATTTACATTTAACACTTTTGGAAAAATCTAAACAATTGTTTGCTTTCGGTAGACTAACAAAAACTACGTGATAAAAACATAACAGCAGCCGCTTGAAAGGTTATGGCTCATGAAACCCATAACTGATTTGAGGCCATTGCAAGAGCGGGAAATAAAACCGATTTACATTCAAGTAGACTGTGCACTTATATCCTATTTGAAACACTGAAAATATAAGTGTTTAAAATTTGCCTTAAATTGTTTAATTTGTTTTTCTCTTTAATATTCTTTAAGTTCCTGCCATTATATGAACAATAATCTTCCCTAATTGACAAGTTAACCTCAAAATAATTGTAGCAAATTGCACTTGCATTTGATGTTCGTTTGCAATATCATAAATATATTTCGACATATTGCTATAAAATGCGATTAATATTTGCAATAATTTATTAAAGCCAAAAGCATTTAGTAAACCAAAGCCTTCGATATCAAATGGCCAGCCGACCTATACAAAGTAATTATGTTATCAACATATGTTGGAAATACCAAATTATAAGAATGCAAATACTTGTGATAAAGGCACATAAACGGAACTGATGTCATTTTAAATAAATGCTCTTAGATAATACAAAACCTAAAATTTTGGTATTCGGTTATTACATTGCAAAGTTCACATAAACAAGAAAAGTTCACATAAACAATTTTCCTAAATATTCAATACGAATAGTAAGTATAGAATTTCCGTGACTCCTGGGGAAAAATGTTTGAATTTTTTTGGGTAATCAGACGTATTCTGGAATTTTTAATACCAACTTTCATAGAAAATGGTATAAATAATAGAAATTCAAACGCCAATGAGAATTGACAACTAAAACCAGCCACGTTTCCTAAGTAGTTTATAAATATTCAGAACATTTCAAGTGTGTATCAAGCCATATGTCAAGAACTTAAAGATATCTCTCGCCATTTCCGAAACTATTATAGCTACTGCCAAAAATTTTATAGTAAAAATGGAAATATACAAGTAAATTTTAGAAACTTCTGATCATAATTAACAATTATGAGAGCGGTCTCAAAACAAGCCGACCTGACGTATAGAAATTAGTAGTTTGTAGTTTGATAAAAATTAGTAGTTTGTAATTTGAAAAAAAATTATCTTGATGAACAGTGGCAAACTTATAAAACATATGTTTCAAGGCGCCACATTTAGTACGTTTAGTGTTTTAATTTGAGCCATCAAAAATAACCGATCTCAGTAAATTTGTAAACATGGAAAAAATTGATCACCTTTATGTAAATCAATATTGCCATTTGAAAGGCCTCAGTTCAATCACTATAGAACCCGAGTTAGATCATACTCTGGGGAAGTCTGTTCCTTTGATTAACAGAGTTTAAACGAGGCTGTACGAGTTGGCAAGGCGAACATCGTGATGGTCGACAGACACGGTTAAGAAAATTCACAAAATGGCTTTGAATGACAGTTGGTCGAAGGCGCGTGAGCTAGCTGAAATGATAGGTATTTAAAAAAGAGCTTTACACCGCACATTGACCGCAGATTTGAAGAAGAGAAAGCTATGCGCAAGAAGGGTGCCGCGCTTGCTTTTAATAGAGCAAAAACAGCATCGTGACGATGTTTCAGTAGAGTAGAGTAGAGATAGTAAAGAATTTTTGTGTCGATTTATAACCATGGATTACTGCACACCGGAGACACTTCAGACTTGAGACAAAAGAACAGTCAAATCAGCAAACTGGAATAGGAGAATCGTGTCCAAAGAAGGCGAAGTTGGTTCCATCTGCAGGCAAGGTCATGGCGTTTGTTTCTTAGGATGCGTATGAGATTATTTTTATTGATTATCTTCAGATAGGAAAAACAATCAACGGCGAATATTATGCTAATTTCTTGCAGCGTTTAAATGATGAAATTATGGAAAAATGATCGCATTTGGCGGAAAAGAAAGTTTTGTTGTATCAAGACAATGCTCCATTTCACTCATCCACTATTGCGATGGCCAAAATTAATGAATTAAAGTTTGAATTGCTCCATCACGCACATTATTCGCCAGATTTAGCTAACTCGAACTTTTTTTATTTTCATACTTGAAAAAAATGGCTCGGTGACGAAAGATTTGCCAATAGTGAAAACGTGGAGTTCACGGTTAATGGCAATTATAAGGAGTTTTATAGTTCTTACTACAAACAGGTGTAGAAGCTATTAAATAACGTTAAAAAAAGTATGTCGAACTAGAAAGAGATTATGTTAAAAAATTAAGAAATTTTTTCCCAACTTTTTACAATTACAATTGAAAATTACTTACGTACTCGTACAAATAAAAATATATGAGAATTGCGTTTCCAAAATTGTCAGAATAGAAATGGACTCGTATAAAACTAAAAGGTTTTAAAAATGATTTTAGAAAATTTTGAATAATTGTTTGTGTTATAAAGTTGTCAATTTCCTTAGAACAAATAGTTCTAATTTAAGTAACTTCATTTACCCCTTGAGCCGATTAAAGACATTAATGAAGTGCTGAATAAAACTTTATTTTAACATGGACCTACGAAGGTAATAGGAAGCAGATGATTAGAATATTTAACTCTTATTTTTTGAAACGTTCAATAGACATAAATTCACCTTTATGGATCTTATCTTATGTAAAAAACACGATTTTTTAAAATGTAACCGAGGTATGACAGCAACAAGAGTGAGATTTTCCAACTTTCAATGACAAAACTGTTTGACTGTTTAACTGGTATATATGGTTGATCATCAAGATTTAAAGAAATTTCATAGAAATTATTAATTTTGTTTTCAGAAACCTGTAGAAGATGGAAGTATTTGCGAAAATACAACACTATGCAGGAGTTTTGTTCAAATAGTCTTAATTTTTTTTACCAATTTTGCATAAATTATAAGCATCTAGTTTAATATAGATATTTACATTTTTACACAGATGTGAAAGATATGTGAATATCTAAATTTTCGGTACCCATGTTTATTAAATTGAGCTCTTGAATTTTCAAATTTCTGTATCCCTGACTGGTAATCCTTTTGGATTATCTTTCATCATTTGGATTATCTTCATTTAAACCCATAATTATGACTCGGAACTTTTGAATTATAAAATTTCTGCATCCCTAATTTGTAATCCTGTTCGATTATTCGTATTTCAAAAGTAATCCTTTTGGTTGCAACAGTAAATTTCAATTTTGTCGATCAGCCCAAAAATGTAATGTTCACATAATGTGTGTTTATATATGTATGTATACATGTGTCTGTGTGCATAAAATGTTCCATCTTAATGCGAATAAATTTAATAATGTAAACTTTTATGACAACATTTACTTAGCAACGCCATTATAAAGGAAATCTATTTGGAAGATGAACTACTGTGTATATGAATAAAGACTCCGGCGAAATATTTGTGTAAGAACTTTCTAATGTAATTGGAAATTATGTTTAGTTTCCAAACAATATTGCGGATGTTTAGAGTAAAACTAGTGACTCGTAAAATAGCAGGAAAAGTTAATTAATTATTTAACAAGAATTTGACTAAACAAAGATAGATTTCCTAGTATCCCCAATGAATTGGGGATATATGAGTCTCTCATTATTTATTGAACTTATATTAATACAGGCTTCAATTGTATCACTTTAGTACGTTCCGTGGCCATATGTGCTAACTTTCAATACCTTAGAACTGTTAATATTTTATTAACTAGCCGACCCGGCAAACGTTGCTTTGCCTTCAAATTTTATTCTTATTGGAAATGTTTCATGCCAATCGGTCTATTATAATAAGAAACGCCTATATTTGCAGAAGAACTTAAAATATGTTCACTCAACCGAAATACAAAATTCTGTTTAAATACCGTAAACAGGAGCAGAAATATTGGATATTTAATTTATGGTTTGTATGGGAGGCACCACGCCCCATTGTCCAATCCCGCCCATATTTGCAGTAGCACTTAAGATATGTACACCAAACCTACGCACCAAATTTCGTTCAAATACCGTAAGCAGGAGCAGAAATAATTGATTTTTAATTTTTTGTTTGTATGGGAGGTACCACGCCCCTTTGTCCAATTGGACCGAATTGTAAATCTGAACCATCCCGGGCACCACCCAGACGCATATACAAAAATTTATGCAAAGCGGTCCATCCGTTTAGGAGGAGTTCACTGACAACGCCCGTACAATAGAATTATATATATAAAGATATTGTAGGGAGGTCTTAACAAAATTCCCACAATTTGGTTAGTTTCGAATTTTGAATTTTAGCTTAAATGGAGCTGGTATTGAGGGGAAAGTTAATGCATTTTTCGGTTTCAAAAGTAACGTTAAGGCTATAATTTCGATGAAACCTTGCCATTATGTACAAAATTCATTGTCATTTGAACGACCGCCTCTGGATTGACCTCCACATTATTGTGTGTACCAAACAGTCACTTTTCCGGATGCAATGGCTTTTCCATAATCGTTTCTAGGTTCTCCGAGCTCCATGTACGTCAATTTTGCTTGTCGACGTAACCACCGAGAGAAAAATGAGCTTCATCGCTGAATGAAATTTAGTTCGATTGAAAGCCCACATTTCAATCACCACTAGCGCCACTAACGACGGCAAATTGCATGATCTTTGCGATCTTGGCGTTGCCAGAACGTGAAATTACGATTTCTGAAAACTTCTCATGCATTAAAATCAAAATCGGTCGTGGTGTGTGGCTCATGGCACCGTCGTGTTGAAACCATATATCGTCCATTTCATAATCTTCTTCAATTGCAGGCCAAAAAAGTTGGTTATCATATGGCTATAGTGCTCTGAATAGCAATTCGAATTATCCCCTCACTTTCACTAACAGAAGCGAAATCTTCGGCAGCGATGATGCACAGGCCTAATCACATCTGTAACGCTTCCACTCTCTTTAAATTTCTTTATAATCTTGCCAATTCCTTGCACAGTAGGTCGATTGTGGCCTTTGAATCAACACTTTTGTAGTAAGTTTTAACTATTTTTAAGCGTTCTTCAATTGTTACATGATTCATAATCTTAAATGGCAAACCTTTTAGTAACTAAATAACACTTCAGATGACAAGTGTTTAACAGCTGACAGCCTTGCCAGACCAACAGTTTTGAAACCACTAAAACGATAAATGGATAAAATGATAATGGATATAAAGTAATAGTAATTAGTAAATATCGTATATAATTTTATTGTTCGTGAAAACCACAAATTGGGTCGTAGTAGAGGTATTATGCAATTTTTGGCAAAAGCCATTGCTATTTTGTGAGAAAATTATAATTTGTTGAAAATTCGATATTGTTAATAACCCGATTCCATCCGATTTCTGTACTAAAGGTACAGAAGTGTCAGAAAATTTGGAAGGAATGATATGCAATAATTTTCCAGTTTAAAAACAGACATACAAACTTAATTTTATTTTAAATATTTGTATGCCATTGCTTTGAAGCATTCTTAATAAAAATAGTTAATGTTACTAACATCAAGTTATTTTCATAAATTTTTTTAATATTAACCCGTGTACTTGTAATATTTATTTCAACTTTCAATACATAAATTTGATTTACATCAATTTTAATTTATTTTTCTTTATAATAATTTCCACATTCTTAAGAACTTTTCTTTGAATTCTCATTATCATTTAATGTTTTATCAATAGTAATTACTTATTCTTAATATCAATCTGCATTTGGTTTATTTTATGCTTTTTGTGAATTAAAATTGTCTCAATTACAGATGGAAATATTGTAGTTTCTTATGCCAGAAACCAAGTTGGCAGAAATTTTGTAATAAAATTTATCAAATTCAATCGTTCCATAATCTAAAGATTAAAACCCATAACTCATCACATCTAAATAACAGGAGTTGTTGACATAAACGAAGTAAAAGCTTATCCGAATTCCTCATATGCAAATTACCTACCATTTGTGGATAGTTTTACGGCACCAAAATTCCGCTATACATGTATATTATGAATTTTGCAATTTTAATCCTGTTCAGTATCCACTTCGATTTGGGATTTAAATCTAATTTCAAACATATTTATTCTTATATCGTATAACATTAGTGAATACATATGTTGCCGCCAAGTTTTCAACTAATTATTTCTATATATTAAACATATGTGTACTCGTATATATTTCATAACTCGTAACTTTGCCTGATATCCATCATACATTATCGCCCATTTCCTAGACATTAAGCTTACCTACTCTCCTCGTGTACTCACTTCGCTCTGAACATGCCGCTTATTTATTGCACGCAACTGTATTTTATTGTTTATATGCATAAGTTATGACATTTAAGGATGTAGGAAATGTGAGTGAATGTGTGACTGGCATTTGTACGCGTGCGAAAGATTTTAAGATTACAACTACAATTACAGTGGTAAGAACAACATCATCGTTATCATCAAGAGTAATTTTGTTTACAATTTAATAATCTAAACATACAGTTTAATAATAACTCGTTTATCTACAATCAGAAATGTGAACACTTTCACAACGTACTCCTGCCACATGAGGTATACTTTAGTTTTACTGCTACGATGGTACACAGTCGCAGCTGAATGTAAGTCATGCGATGGCGAACGTTTAGTTTAATGGAAGGTAAACGATAACAATTTTTCAGAACGCATTGTATCGGTAAGCAGTTGCATTTTCTTGTTGCCAACATTTTGATGGTTTATGGACTATTTTCGAAAATATAACTGCTCGAATATTCACCAAATCGTTGGAAATTTTCTAAAGTTTTGTTAAATTGCTAATATCTCCAAAAATATTTAAAATATGTGGGTTGCTGATCCTTAGGAGTAGCAAAGAGAAATCCATTATTTGTGGAGGACATTGAAGGCATAGTTAGAATGATTTGATTTAGGTTTAACTCTCGTCTCTATTGGCAAAAAAATGAGGCAGTAGATTTTTTTTCAGCAGTAAAATCGTTCGCCAATATCCAGACTGTAAAGTGGATACAGTCTATAACATAAGAACCTCCCAACCAAGCTTCTGGAGCTACTGTCGCACACTGGGGCCGATTGCCAAATTCGTGGCCAAAAGTCGAAAAACGAATTTCCTTTAACGGGGATAGAAGGCTTTGGTATTGATAGAGTAATAGTCCGGGGGTCGAAATTCAAATTCGGGAGGGTATGATCACTTATACGTGCTGTGGTGTCCCAGTTTAAAAGTGACCGTTGCTCCAGATCCAGACGCGTCGAGATTCGAGCGTGTTTATACGTGTTCTGTTGAAAACGAAGCCAAACCTACACAAATTACACCAAAAATAATCTAAAATATGTAAAATGTCCTAAATTTATAATAATTATGTATGTGAGTGATATTAACAAAGGAATGATTTGTCTGAAAATATACGTAAAATTACAACGGAAAATTATAAGAACAGGGAGAAAAGGTAGGGTACAAACTCGATATCAAAACGTATCAAGCGCGTAGTTCCAATGATAAAGAATCTGTTCAAACCCGAAAAGCAAACATTCAAAATAGCTTTCGTTTACGATTGGGACTGATAGTCGATCAACCGAAGCCTGCTTTTGGTAGTTCGAATGATGGAAATACCGCTCGACGATTTTTTGAAAACTCTACAACTTCTGCTTCAATCACAGGGGTGAATGAAAATCTTATAAAACGTTTTCATGTTTTACTGCAGGCTCTTTCGAGTGGCCATGAAATTAATCTAATTGCATTTCAAGATTATGCGTTTTTCAAACAAGTCATCCATATTGGTTCCGCCATTTTGTTTTTTTTCAAATTTTGACATCAGATTCGTAATTAGCGACCCCAAAAAGCCCCAAGCACAAACATTTACTTGAATTGAATGCGTTTTCGACTTTTGGCCACAAATTTGGCAATCGGCCCCAGTGTGTGTCGGTTAATTATTGACATGTATGGCCTGGAATTGTGCTGATGGCTCACAATTCGTCTCCTATTAGTCAAAACTTACCGCTTCTGACCGATTGTTTCCTTCAGATGGTACAATTTTTGAAAATACAGGTGCGAATTGAGATTTTGGCTGTAGGAAAACAGCTTATAGTAAATGATTTCCTGCCAAACAAACAGCAAAACCCTCCTGACTGTCAATCCTGGTTTAACCAACGTTTATGCCGTCTCACCGTATACTAACCACGACTGTTTTCGCTTGACACTGTCGTAAGTAACACATTCTTTATCACCACTCACAATCCGCTTACAAAATGGGTCAATTTTATTGAAATTCAGTTGCTACTCGCTGATGGAAATTTGGTCCATGGGGTTTTTTTTTGCATTTGTATCCATTTTTGTATCTGGCCTTATTCAAATGATTTTCTGTGCCATGTTTAAATCCTGGCCAGTCGAAACAGAGGTTACATGGCAACTGAACTTGACGAATTCAATTATTCTACCGACATTTTCGTCTATTTCGACCTTCCAAAGTGTGGTGCATCTTTGACACAAAAATTACCCGAACGCAATTTTATTACAGTGTCGAGACCATTAATATGTTTTCCACATTTCCAGTTGCCTGAAATGAGTTTTCATCTTTCATCGAACTAAAACCGTAATATATATGTATATAGGGTGGCGCATAAGTAACGTTAACGGCGACTATATTGAATGCATTTTTGTGCATCATTTGATTTTAACTCGTCAACCAATTGCATTTTATATAGGAAAAGATGTAACATATGTTAAATTCTTTGCAAAGACCGCCTAGACATCTCTAGACACTTCGTGGTTTTCCTCAATACTTGCTTGCACTCGAGCAATGGTTACTTCATTTCGAAGTGCACGAGCTCTTCCAGCACGCGGAAGATCACAGGCAGCCCCTGAAAACGATAAAACAATCGGTAAATTGTTGGAGCGCTAGGAGCATTTCGAACATGAAAGAAATTTCGCTTTGATCTGAATAATCGAATGCTGACTTTCAAAGTAAAATTGAACAACTTTGGTTCTTTGTTCTGTGCTGAGCCTTTCCATCATAAACTTTCTAACTATTATTTAGTTAATTCTGTAAAGAAACGAACAAAAAAGACTTAAACAAAAACAAAAAAAAAAAAACACTGATCAAATCTTAATGTTGCTTATGCGCCACCCTATATAATATGATTATTAATTTTTCGGTTTGAAGTAAAGTTAAATTAAATTAATGAAAAAATGAATTAAAATGAATTAATCAATTAATTAATAAAATTAAAATTAATTAAAAAAATAAATTAAATTAATTAAAGT
Source organism: Philornis downsi (assembly GCA_019455685.1). Taxonomy (NCBI): domain Eukaryota; kingdom Metazoa; phylum Arthropoda; class Insecta; order Diptera; family Muscidae; genus Philornis; species Philornis downsi. The sequence continues at coordinate 83,761 of JAHXMU010000573.1, forward strand.
TAAACAGAACACACATATGATTTTGATGAAAATTTTAGTTCATTATAACGCTTGGACCCTGCTTGTTATGTACTAAATACAATGTCATTCAAATAACCAATCCAGAGATCCAATGGATCCTTTTTAAGTTCTTTCAGCGTCATTTTCGAAAAAAATACGGCCCAAAGACACCTTCAGACCATGATGCGCACCGAACTGTCACTTTTCCGGATGTAATGGCTTTTTCACAGTCAGTTTTCGGCTCTCCGAGCCCCATATACAACGATTTAGCTTGTTGATGTAACCACCAAGTGAGAAATGAGCTTCTTCGCTGAAGAAAATTTTGTTCGATTGAAAGTCCACGTTTGAAACAACACTTTTGTAGTATGTTTTAACTATATTTTTGGGTTCTTCGGTTGTTAAACGATCCGTATTCGTAAATGGCAAATCTTCCACTAAATAAATAACTCTTCAAATGACAGGTATTGAACAGCTGGCAGCATTGCCATATCAGTCGCTAAACGGTTAACCATGTACCGTATATTTTCCCTTTGTTGGTGTCCATTTTTAATAGGCGCTCAAATAGTACTGAGTAAAACAATCACAAGATTGTCTGAGTACTTTTTTTTTTTGGGTAAGAAATCTTGTCTTCTTAATGCATAACGCGAGATATAGAGTACTAAAGTCATTTAATGAGAAAATAATCGATTTCCTTTTACTATGCCGTACATGTGTGGACTTAATTTTTGTGCAGACTGTAAATATTGCTCATAAACTTCAGTTACCTAGTAAGTTATACATATTTTCCAGAACTTAATACACAAATGATTGCCATATTTGTATTGTTATTCAACAAATTGTTTTCTAATTGTTTCATAAACTCAATTATGTTGTAAAATTACGAAGCATTTTCCTTGATCATTCAGTATGAATATTGAAATATTTTAAGCAAACGACTGCAGAGTCTAGGCTTCCTATCCGATGAACACGTATTGATTTTATTATTTACAATTTTTGATTGTAGGATAATCTAACACACCCACACACACACACACATTCATGTATGCTATTCTGCACATTGTTTGTATTCACCATAACACTACATAACACTACACATACATACACATATGCACTAAACATACGTATATCTAATAATCTCTTTTCACAAGACCCAAACTTGTTCACAATTATTAGATTTTTGTCACAGACAAAATTGTGAAATTTTGGTCAAGAGCTTTTGGGAAATGTGCGTTGGATTTCAATATGTTTCATAGGTAATAACAATTACAAAAGATAAATGTTCATTAATATTTAGGTTCTCGTGTACACACAGATGTAATATCGTTTGACATTTTTATTTGTTATAGCTTTACTATAGTTTTAGTATATAAATATTTATAACATTTTATTGATAATATTTCGGGGCTTCGTACGGTTGAAGGGTTATATATATTATGTTTGTTATTTGCTGTCCATAGCCATAGTTGTGGACTCTGTGGCCAATGGTGCGTTATTAATTTCAATTTGTGTTTAAGGTTTCGAATTTTGGATTGATGTAGTTTTGAATTAAAAAGTTATACAGCTTTAAACTCCAACCAACTTTTGAATTTTGATCGAATTTTTCAATTTTGAACTATGTAGATTGATTCATGTTTCAGTAGCATTCGAAACCCGCATTCGTTTTAATAGATATTTAAGAGAACAAAGTCGTTAATTTCATAAAATTTATAGCTATACTTTCTATTCTTTCCGTAATGTTCCTTCTGTTCCTTCTTTATGGCGAATGTTTTAAGTGAAAGTAAAAGTGAAAAATCTTGTTTGCAGAAATTATAAATGGTCGTTACACGTTGATGTTTCTTAGGTGACTAAACGCTGTCTGTCTGCTGTCTTCTGTTAAAAAATAACCAGAAATTGTTCATTTAAAGGTTCACTGAAAGAGATTGCCACAATTCTTTTATTACTAAGTTGATCCTATTATCCTCTATACTTATGCGAGGTTTGAGTGTGATCTGTCATTTAGTTTGTTTACGGCATTCGGTTTTGTAAATTTATCTCAATTGCGGGCCATCATCGTTAACGGAGAGTATCAGCGTGGCATGAGCAGTGAGCTGTATGAGTTATATGCTGACATCGACGTGATCAAACGCATTAATATACAGCGATTACGTTGGCTGGGTCATGTTCTGCGGATGGACCTAAATGCTTTCGACAACGACCTCTATGGGCGGCGCAGAAGAAGGCGACTGAAACTCCGTTGGAAGGACCAGGCTTTTAAAATACTGTCGAAGCTTGGTGTGATGAATTGGAGGAGAAGCGCAGAAGATCGAAGAGCTTGCAATTATTTTTTACGGGCGGCGTATAATAGATAAGGATGTCAATTTCAGTCGCCACCTAAAAAAAAGAAGAAGAAGCGCTTTGCAATTCTTCCAATGGATAAAATTAGCGAATAACGAAATTTTTTTCAAATATTGTATAATATTTCGAATTGAATTTCGTATACCGCATGGCTGAAAATGTTGCAGAAGATTTAGGGTGAATCGATTTCATTAGAAACAAGTCCATACGAGTGGTACAGTGCATTAAAATGGTGTCGAGATGTGGTAAAAGATTTACTTAGCTCTGGTCTGCCAGTAACATTTCCACCTGAAGTTGATATCGATAAAGTGACTGTGATTGAAAATTGTCGTTTCAATTTGAGAGAGGTAGTTGCTGCACTTTCTGTACCTAACGAATCAATTCAATCAGTTTGCAACTGCTTCAATATAAAACCGTCCGACTAGTTGCGAAAGGACTGTATTTTCTTTAACAATTCAATCGCGTAGAAGTAGCTGAGGACACACTAGAACGAGTCAATTCCGACTTCACATTCCCCGTTGTAACTGGTGATTAGAAATGGATTTACCTTTGTTTTAATTTTCTGAATTTTTTGCTGAAATGTCAGGCGCCAAATAAAGAATATTGTTTAGGCATTGCGCGAAATATGACAAGAAGTTCATAAAAAACCCACATTAATGCGACGAAACTTCAAGAATTTTGTACTACGATGACGCTATCATTGTGAAGGAAATTCTGGAAAAAGCCCAGCAAATATCACCTTAAATTCAAACTACTATTTAGGTGCACCCGTTTTTAGTCGATAGAAGGCAATACGGAGAATTCAAGAAGAGAAATAAAATATTTTTTCCGAAAATGCGTTTGGAAAAGTTGCGATGATTGGATTATTCGTTGGCATAAAATTATTATTTCGGAAGGGGTCTACCTTAAGGGCGATATAATAAATTGGTATGAATAAAACGGCGCCCATGTTTTCAGTTGATAGAATGCAAAATAGAGAGTTCAAGGAGAGAAATTAAGTTTTTTTTCCGAAAATGCTTTTGAAAGAGTTTCGATGATTGGATTATTCGTTGGCATAAAAGTATTATTTCGGAAGGGGTCTACCTTAAGGACGATATAATAAATTGGAACGAATAAACCGGCACACCCGTTTTCAGTTGATAGAAGGCAAAATAGATAGCTCAAGGAGAGAAATGATGTCTTTTTCCGAAAATGCGTTTGAAAGGTTTCGATGATTGGATTATTCATTGGCATAAAAGTATTATTTTGGAAAGAGTCTACCTTGAGGGCGATATAATAAATTTGTATGAATAAAACGGCGCACATGTTTTCAGTTGATAGAAGGCAAAGTAGATAGTTCAAGGAGAGAAATGATGTCTTTTTCCGAAAATGCGTTTGAAAAAGTTTCGATAATTGAATTATTCGTTGTCATAAAAGTATTATTTCGGAAGGGGTCTACCTTAAGGACGATATAATAAATTGGAACGAATAAACCGGCGCACCCGTTTTCAGTTGATAGAAGGCAAAATAGAGAGTTCAAAAAGAGAAATGAAGTCTTTTTCCGAAAATGCGTTTGAAACAATTTCAATGATTTTATTATTCGTTGGCATAACAGTGTTATTTTGGAAGGGGTCTATCTTAAGGGCGATATAATAAATTGGAATGAATAATATATATTTTGTATGTTAATTATTAAATTCCGAAATCTCCAAATATTTCAGGTTTTTTTAAGTTTTTGTCTTTCACATATATTAAAACTTTAATTTTAACTATTTTCTCTACTTGTATGTAATTTTAATAATTTTGACATTTTCTATATTTTCGAAATATTAAATATTTTAAGTAATTTCTTAATATTTTTTAGCTTATGCCTGGATAATAACGTTTCGCCTTTACAAAACCGTCGTTAATCATTTCTAGTCCTCAGTTCCTTTGGAATTAATAATGATTCCAATTCTCAATCTTCGTATACTTTCGGTTTTTCACTACATTTCTTGTATTCGACATTCAAATTCGAGCGTTCTTCAGCTTAAACCATTCTCTACAGTTTCTCCCTTCTGAAATAATCTCACCATTAGCTTCTACAAGGAATCGAAGCGTGTTAGCAGCATCAGAATTCTCTAAATTAAAGAAATAAAGAAAAAATATCTGGTGCTGATACAAAATTACTAAATTTCACAATTATGGTTTTGCTTATAGTACCCTACAATATGATGTTTTACATCTGACAATATTAATCATAATTTATTGATGAAAAACAATATTTATGTTTTCGAAATTTTTAATGACTTTAATGTTTTCAAAATTTTAAAAATTTTTCAATATTGTCAATATTTGAAATGTTCCAAATATTTTCAATATTTTAAGTATGAGATGTAGTGAAGTAGTATCCACTAGTTTTGCATAACATTGATGGTTTTTTTTGGCTTAGTTAGTTAGTGACTCGATTTAGATCAAATATGCAGCGTTTGGTTTAATAATTTCACTGTACCTCTCTTACAAAAACACTCGCCTCTATTGGAGAAATAACCCGTTCCATTTGATTTTCACAACCTTCTATTGAAGCGAATTTTTCGGATGCAAAATCATTCAGGTGGTAATCACTCTAAGCTACGGCCGGACCACAACTCCCAACTAATCCCCATGGCGAGCCACTATTGTGGTGTGTAGCCTGGCCTTGTCCTGATGTGACAAAATTCCTCCTTTATTAGCCAAAGTTGGCCGCTTCTGGCCAATTGTTTCTTTCATACAGTCTAACTGTTAAAAATTCTGGTTAGAATTAATTATCCCTGGCAATCCCATCAAACACTCAGCAAAACTTTCCCGTCCGTAAATTCTGGTTTGACCGCTGTATTTAGCGACTCACTGCGATTCTACCACGACAATTTTCACTTGATGTTGGCATAAGAAACCCAGTTTTCATCGCCAGTCACCAAGCACTTTGAAAATAGACTGATTTTGTTGCGATTGAGCAGTGATTCGCAGATGGATATTCGGTCCATGAGATTTTATTTGTTAATACGCATGGCACACGTACGAGTATCCACGTACGCATCCAGCCTTATTGATATGGTTTGAAATGGTTTTTTGTGAAAATTTAATACCCGGATAATTGAAACAGTGCTAGCACGGTGGTCGGATGTGACCATTTTTGCCTATTGGCCTTCTAGAGCGTGATTCATTTTTGATACAAAGCCTACCTAAATGGAATCGGTGAATCTGTAATTTTTGCCGCCTGGTGTCCATATTTGATGCGCGCTCAAACAATGCTAAGTGAAGCAATCAGAAAACGGTATAAAAAGTTTTTTGAGCGCGAAGAATTGTTTTTCTAAAGCCATGTAGGGCAACTTGTTGGAGTACTAAAGCTATCTGAAGTTATCATCAGTTTCAATTTCTTTTTTGCAATATTTCCAACAGTTTCTATGTAATACAGGGTGTCCGTCGGGAAGGTATACTAGTTTGTTTTGCCGCCATTTTGGCAAACATTAGTCTTGTCAGTTCATATTTGGCAGTCATGAAGTAGGGACGTGGCAAATTTATTATGGAAAAATATTAGATAAACCAACGTGTTTTAGTCGTTAAAACATTTTACCAAAATCAGTCATCGATTACTGTGACGATGAGAAAGTTACGTGAAATTTTTGGGAGAAAAAAGAAGACGCACTATTTATAGTGTAGTAAATGATTTCGAAGAAAGAGGGTCTGTAGCTGATAGGGCCCAGCATGGCAAGCAAGATCGGCTGAAAACATTACTGCTGCTCAAGAAATTGTTCAAAACAATCCATCAACCACAATTCGACGCCGTGCTCAGGGGCTTGGTCTTCAAAGTACAACTTTGGCCTCAATTTTGCACAAGGATTTGCATTTGTCTCCATTTAAGATTCAGTTGAAAAAATAACTTCTTCCACAAGACTATTAACGCCGCCTACATACATACATATGTACGTCAACAGGATGTTACAGCTCGGCCATGACAACCCCGATTTTCATGAAAAAATCATAATGAGTGACGAGGCACATTTTCATTTGAATGGATATGTGAATAAACAGACTACTCAGTTCTAGGCAATGGAAAACCCTCAAATTATTCAACAGGAAGCTTTGCATCCATTAAAAGTGACAGTATGGTGTGCAATTTGGTCAGGAGGAATCATTGGTCATTAATTCTTTGAAAGTGAAAACGGCGTAACGGTAACTGTCAGTGGGGAGCGATATCGTGATATCATTGAAAACTTTTTAACGCCATAACTGCATGTTTTGGGCTTAATTAACATGTGGTATCAACAAGACGGTGCTTTATCGCATACAGCCAGGATTACAATCGAATTACTGCGAAACCTCCTCCCACAACAAGTTATTTCACGAAATAGTGATGTTGATCGGCATCCACGGTCGCCCTATATGACTGCTCCGGACTGCTTTTTGTAGGGATATCTGGAAAGCAAGGTTTATGCAAACAAACTAGAAACGCTTGAGCAATTCAAACAAAGTATTCGTGATGAAATTAATGAAATGCCGCGAGAAATTTGTGAGAATGTAATGAAAAATGTGGTCAAAAGGGTTCGCATTTATGAGGCTAACAGAGGCGGGCACTTGTCTGATGTTGTATTCCATACATAATTGCTGACATTAAATAAAACATTTATCAATACAAGATCCATTCCCTTTCATTTAATAAAAAATTATAAACAAATAAAATAGTATACATTCCCGACGGACACACTGTACGTATTGGCAAATTTCCAGTATTTCCAATATTTGCGATATTGTTAATGTTAAATTTACATTTTCCATTGCCATTGTAATTATAGCATTTGTTATTACTTGAGCGTGGCCTAAAGAGCTTATTGTCTTTATCATGGTATCACTTCAACGGTCACATTGTATTTTTGTGTGTGTACCTTTTCCCCCATAATATCTGAATAAAAATGCGTCCCTCGTAGGAAACATCCGTGCCATTGTTTATGTTGCGTGGAGATGCTAAGGCAGAATAGTCTGCTTTTAAGTAAATGTTTTTGATAGTTATTAGCCGTATCGAAGGCAACGTTTTATATTTTCTTACCTTCTGCCCAATTATATGCTGTAATCACTTTATATGCTCCAAAATCGTGGCAATCAGAGGGACATTGTAATCATAAAACTTTTTATAGACATTGCTGATTTGCATGGCTTTAATTCTTCCCAAAAGATACCCTTTACGTATATGTTTTCCACATGGATGTGTGTTAACAGCAATTGAGTTGTAACTCTTTAAACAATAACGAGTGCTATAAACAATAAACAGCTATATGTGTGCAAATGCATATGCTGTACTTAACCATGTAAACCTCACACACATACCTACAGACAAACAGCGCATAAAACATGGATGTGTATGTATAAATATCCAAAAGCCTTTGCTATACATGTAATGCTTGATTCTGTCATTGTGTGCACATTCATGAATATGTGTTTACTTTTACTTTTTAAGGATACTCGTATTAGTCTTTAGTAAATGTTTTTCTTTTGTTTTGTTGCAATACTATTACATTTTATTTCATAAGGTGCTAAGCTGCCTTAATTGCTTTCGGCTTTTTTTTTTTTCTTTTTTATTTATACATCCATACTATGTATGTACAATTTTACTTACGTATACATACATACATATATATATACCTATATAATCCTTATAAAATTTATGTTTTGCACTACGTTGAAGTGTCTTTAGTTTACACAACTATGACCATAAGAAAGTGTAATAACTAATAGTTCAACAATACTTGCGAAAATTGTAGTAGGTTTTGTTGAAATCATAAATTTTAATTGTGTTTTATTTATTTCATTTCTTTTTTTTTTTTGGTTGCCATTTGAAATTATAACAAATTATTGCATACTTGAACACTACAATTGCTGACATCGTGTTGGCTATCACAGTAAATCAAATTTATATTAATTATATTTTATGATGTAGAAGAGTTTCTAAATATGATATATGCCAGGACTATTTATAAGCTGCAATATGTGACCACTAAATTTTGTGGTGTTTATTGTAGTGTAGAAGCCTTTAGATTGCTTATTTGCTTTCGTTATTATAAGCCGATAATGGGTATGGGTTTTGTAGCTAAGAATTTTAGGTAATTTACTATGAGGTAGCTTCCTCCCCTTGAACTCAGGTAGAAGAAGTCATTCTAAGGCCATTCTTTTTGGCTGATTTGAATGTCAAACTCATACACCCATATCTCTATAAATATGGGGTGCGAACTGACCTTTTCTGCCATATTTACAGCGACCTTTAGGCGATTTAGTTTTTGAAGAAAAATCTGGTTTTTTTTTGGAATTATTCGCACAGTTTTTCAATTTACTGGTACCACTCATTTACACATGTTTCTGATAAATTCGAGCCACCGTAAGCCTTCTGCAACACTACACTAGCTAACAAGGTTTTGGACTGGAGCAAACAAATATCTTTCCTAGGGTAATTTGGGTAATTTGGGCTGAATTCGAATTTATAATTGGTTTTCTCCATCATGTCAGGTTTTCGAGTTATAAAAAAATGTTTTTATTTTTTTTACATAAAAAATCATTAGTTTATTTTCAAATGTGATTGGCGTTATTTTAACATTGTTTGTATTTATCTGATATCGTTGTTTTTGCATGGCAGAGGTTTTTTAGAAATATTTTGTCAATTCTTTTTGCGGCTCGCCTTAGTTGTCAGTGAACTAAACTAGTCTTTGATGTAGTACACAAATTATTATGCTTTAGTTTAATATAAATGAAAAAAAAATGAAATGAAGAAGTGAAAGGCAAAGAAATAAAAAAAAGAGTAGAAAAAATTTCGTTAAATATTAAATGACGCGATATTTGTTTCACGCGACAAACGTTCGCATGATCGTAGGTTCAATCCCGCACGCAGCAAACACTTTGAGTAGTCGAGTTGTGGATAAGTTTGGAAAATGCTTCTTAAACTGTAACGTTCGGAATCGTTGCCACACTGTAGGTTCCTTTGAGTGAGTCAGTAAATAAAATTCATGTAATTATAAGAAGCTTTCCCATATCTCATCCATGAAATACAAGGGGCTTTGTTATTTTCCCTCTGCGAACGCTAAAGTGCAGCTTAATTTCTCCTCATTTCCTTAAATCGTTACACTAGCCAACAAGGTTTTGGACTGGAGCAATCAGATATCTTTCCTAGGGTAATTTGGTGGGCTGAATTCGAATCTGTAATTGTTTTTTTTCCATCACGCCAGGTTTTCGAGATACAAAAAAAAACGGTTTTTATTCATTTTTTACGTAAATAATCAATTAGTTTATTTAAAAATCAATGAATTCTCAAAAGTGAATGGCGTTATTTGAATATCGTTTTTAATTTGTTGGTTCGGTTTCACGTATTAGAGTCCATTAATGTCTAGCAGCATGCTTTTGTCCCAAAATCCTAGATATTTTTTTCCAGTTTTCATTAAAACTTGGTGAACTCATTCGCTCTCCTTTTTTGCCGCTCACCGGACCTAGGTTTTGTGGAAAAAAATCTAAATGCGAATGAAGAAAATGCATTTTAAGTGACACTCGTGCACCTAATTCATGATAATTTTTCAATAATTCAGCAACAATTTGTCTGTGGTTTTCAATCTTATTGCTTTCAAAGAAAACTGTTCACGCTGCTTTTGAAATATTTCCAGGCTGCATATTCTTTCTCCAATAAACATCGTGAAAAATTGTCATCATTCAGTAGCTTCCTGATCTTAGGGCCAACAAATTTGCCTTCTTTGACTATAGCATATGAAATTTTAGGAAACCCCGCTAACAAATATTAAAATGCTGCACCATCTTTTTTCAGAGACTTGACAAAGTTCATAAAAAGGTCCAATTTTATATGCACTGGCAGAAGAAGAACGTCATTTGGATCAATTAATGGCTTATTTGAAATGTTTTGTTTTCCTGGTGAATACTCAGTTCTTTTCGGCCACTCTGTTCTGATGTAATGATGACATGTAGCGCGACTATCTCATAGACAAAGGAAACAACAATATTTTGTGAAACCTCCTTGCATACCAGTCAACAAACCTGAGATGACCTGCAACAGATTAATCTACAGTTTCTTACGGTGGCCTATACCACGTATAAAAAGAAATTTAAATCACCCACCTTAAGGTCCCCACAAATCCTCCATTTATTATCGTTGTATTTGAGTAATGTCAAAATTTCAGTCATTGTTTCGTAATTTTCCTTTGTATTTTAATGAGCAACTGGTATTTATGGTTTTCATTCCCATTGCGCAGAATAAGAGCCTTTAAACTGTACTTAGAGCCATCAACAAATAATCTCCATTTGGTTTTGTCATATGGTTGGAACATTTTTTGAAATAAACCATCAAAATCAATCAGTACAGTATAGAATAGAGTGTTTCTTTTCAAAATATGCAGCCAATTCCAAGCTTCTATCTCTATGGATTGTTACTTTTGTCCCAACTGGAAGACGTTTCCACTGCTGGATGCGTGAAGCTGGTAATTTTGCGTCTTGCTTCGTTAAATGTAAATCCCAAATTTGATCATTCAACTCAGCTTGAGGCACTAAATGGCGCAGATCATCAGCCTGATACTAACTGCCACTGCTAGTGAAAGATGTTTCGGACTCACTGCTCGTAGCACTGACTGGTAATGGAATGACTGGCAATGGATCACTTGGTGGACGTTGAACTGGTTTGGAAACCGATGGCACATTCGCGTAGGTAATATTTTTTCGATTTTTCATATTGAATCCAGCAACTTTTGTTAAACAAAAATATCAATCGGTTTGGTGGTTACTTGACTCTCTCCAAAGTATTGGAAAAAACTGAAATAGATTTTCTTGCCATTTGACCACAGTTCTGCAACTATTGCAAAACATTGTCGGTGTCCACGGATTGTTCAAGTTCCAGACAGCAAAACCAAAATAATATAAATATGCATATTTTAATGATTCTGATATTGCATATCCTTTTTTTCCAACCAAATATTCACCACACACAAAGCAAAAATAGCTTGAATCAATAACACACGATCTCCCTGACATGCTTGAATGCTAGTATAGGGTGTCCCAACAAGAACGCAAGATTTAAATTTGGCATCATTCGAAGTGTCATTGTTTGACATGTAACCAGCTTTTTCGTGCCTAGAATAGAATAAATGAATGTGGAGGGCATGTGGTTTCAACAAGACGGCGCCAAATGTCATACAGCCAGAGAAACAATTCAATTGCTGCATCAGTCATTTCCCGGTCGAGTCATTTCGCGTTTTGAAGACCAGAATTGGCCGTCTAGATCGTGCGATTTAACACCATTAGACTTTTTTCTTTGAGGTTTTTTGAAGTCGATGGTTTACGCGATTAAGCCGACGACGATTCAAGTCTTAAAAGAGAAAATTGGAAGCTGCATTAATGAAATACCGCAGCATTTATGCAAAACGGTCATTGAAAATTTCATCAAAAGATCGCGTGTGTGCCAGCAAAGCCGCGGCGGCCATCTGCCCGATGTGTTTTTCCATACATAACCCCATTCTGTCTACTTTACGATATAATAAAGCTTCGCGATTTTTTCTTAAATATCTGTGTTTTATTTAAAATTTACTTTTTGCGTTCTTGTTGGGACACCCTTTATTATGAAGGTTTAGAATGAACGTGGGCGTCTGTCAAATTAATAATTGTGAAATTGTAGTATCAGCATTGACTGTTTTACAGTATTGCCAGCATGCGATAACAAATTAGTCGTGATAGCCCAATTTGTATGCCGGATTCGAATTCAGCACACCCAGATTAGCTAAAAGACATGCTTCGTTTCTGCAGTGAATTTTTTTTTCCAAATTTCTAGACCGGTGTTATCAGCAATTCCGCATGCAAAATTCAATTTACAATACCAAATGTTGAAACAAATATTTTGTTTGATATTTTTGTCCATTAGAAAAATTTGCAAAACTTACTTGAGGATGAATTGATGAAATTTACCCCTGTATAAAAAAAAAACAAATGATAGATTATGCTTAAGCATCGTTTTAGTCTAGAAGGCAGTTGTTGCCACTTAGCGACAGAAAGAATTTTGGCAATCCCTTTAAGCGAACATTTCAAATGATGAGTTTTCGGTATTTTTTCGATAGAATATAAATCTCACGTACGTTTTTTAATTTCTCTAATGTCGCACGTAGCCCTTTAACGAAACTTTTGGTAGTATCAAATTTAGTTTTAAAAAATCGTATTATACTAAAAGTGATTTTATTTTAAACTAGTGAATTTGCATTATAAATAGCGATTGCAAATATTAATTATTCAACTACTCACACTATACTCTCTGGCTGCTTTGTAAATATAGTTCATGTCTTTGATGTTGAAACTGACATCCAAAGATAATATTTCTTAGAGACCAGTATAACTTTAAAACTTTTCCACTTTCTCTAATAGCAGCACACGACAAAGGAACTTCCTTGTTAGAACTAATAGATATTTTTCATCATTCTGTGGAGTTAATGCTTTTAAGCCTGCCAGGAAACTACTTAATACGTTATGTAGTTTCAGGAAACTTTTGCTTTTGTGGTTCGCAACAAAACTAACGCTAAGACCTTAATTGATACCTGATGCCTCGTAAACAGTTACTAAGTTTGCAAATAATACCAGCCCTTAAGAGAAAGCAGCTGAATACAACGCAAACTTTGCCTACACCCGCAGGTTTGCAAAAAATTAATTTATTGCACATTCTAAAGCATTTAAAGAAGAATTATTTTTTGTCTATCTTTATCTCTAGCAATTGCTGCAGAATCTCTTAATCCACCAGCACTTGTATTATAAAACTGAAATGAACTGTTATTATTCTTTCATTTCTTTTTCAAAATACATTAGAACAATTTATTCGTCTAAAGTCAAGGCAACCAACTGAATGAAAACAGCTTCTGAAACAGGAGAATAGTTAGAGGCAGCAGAGCGAAACGGATACGAGAGTGAGCTGCCGCCATAAGAAAATAAACTTTTGTCTTCTTAACCAATGACTGAAAAGGAAAAAATCTCTCTAAATTAGCGAAAAAATGTGGCAAAAAAAAGAAACGTTTAGAAATTTCAAAGCAGAAGTAGTAGAAAGCAACATAAAATCAAATGAATTATTGATGGTTTTCTATTAAAGTAATAAAAATTGTGGTATTTATTTCTCTTCAGACCATGCAAGAGATGCCCGGGTAACAAATAATTTAAATGGGAATTTCATAAAGCAATTATGTAATCTAATGAATGCGAGGAAGAGAAATGATTTACATAAAATTTTCAATCAGTGACTGAAAAATTTCCTTCCTGTGGATTATAAACCATACTTATTATATAAAAGTAAAATTTAAAAGGTTATATAGGGGATTGCATGGAGGAAAGATTAGATATTTGTTTGCAACTTACAAATATGTATTGTAAGATACCGATACACCGATGAGTTAGAAGAGGACAAAATGTATTTTAAATGGTAGACAAAAGGATGTTTGTGAGCCCACTTTGGAAGAGAAGGTTTTCGTTCGAACTTAGTAGTTTATTTATTTATTTACTTTTATTTGTTTTTTTTCCAATTTTTGTACTCTTTCCTACAAGCATGGCATTTTGAATAAAAACATCTAATTTTTAAGTTCGAAATTGGGCAAAACTAGACCAATATGAAAAAAATTATACAGGGAAGGTAAATTACTTTGTTTTGCCGCCATTTTGTTAAACATTAGTCTTGACAGTTCATATTTGGCAGTTGCGAAGTAGAGACGTGGCAAATTTATTATGGAAAAATATTCGATAAACCAACGTGTTTTAATCGTTAAAACATTTTTTCAAAATCAATCATCGACTACGGTGACGATAAGAAAGTTACGTGAAATTGTTGGGAGAAACAACGTGCCATGACAACCCCGATTTTCATAAAAAAAAATCATAATGAGTGACGAAGCAAATTTTCATTTGAATGGATATGTGAATAAACAGAATAGTCGGTTCTGGGCAATGGAAAACCCTCAAATTATTTATCAGCTTTGCATCCATTAAAAGTGACAGTCTGGTGTGTAATTTGGTCAGGAGGAATCATTGAACCGTTGATGATTTTTTGAAACTGAAAACGGCGTAACGGTAACTGTCAATGGGGAGCGATATTGTAATATGATTGAACACTTTTTAGCGCCACAACTGCATGCTTTGGGCTTGATTAACATGTGGTATCAACAAGACGATGCCACATCGCATACAGCCAGGATTACAATGGAATTACTGCGAGACCTCCTTCCACAACAAGTTATATCAAGAAATGGTGATGTTGATTGACCTCCACGGTCGCCTGATTTGACTGCGTAGCAGAAACGCTTGAGCAACTCAAACAAAATATTCGTGATGAAATTAATGAAATACCGCATGAAATGTGTGAGAATGTAATGAAAAATGTGGTCAAAAAGGCTCGCATTTGTGAGGCTAACTGAGGCGGACATTTATCTGATATTGTATTTCATACATAATTGCCGACATTGAATAAAACATTCTTTCATCAATATAAGATCCATTCTCTTTCATGTAATACAAAATTATAAACAAACAAAGTAGTATATCTTCCCGACGGACACCCTGCAGATACAAGATATGAATTGCTTTCTAAGGAGTATGACTTTTTCACGATTATTTCAAATTTATACCATTTATTAAATAATTAAAAGAAAATCGTGGCAGTACTTTAAGAAAAATGTAAGGAATCATTTCAACTTATCTACATTTTCAAGGGAATGTTTTAGCCATGATCATATTTAATGGAAATTAGTAACAAATAATACCCATTTTCAATGGAAAGCAATGAAAAACAATACATATGAAAGTAGGACATTACTGCTTGCCTCCTCATCTTGCAATTAGGTGGTACATCATGCTTTACGATATTGGTGATATCGCAAAAACTTACAAGTATTGTGGTAGATGATCGATGCGTGAAAGAACAATTATTTTGTCTTGCGGGAACACCTTTATTTTGCGCGTAGTTAAAAAAATAATATTAATAAATGCTATAAAAATAACGCCCAAAAATCACATAAATTCTACATAATATGAATAAGAAGCAGACGATTTTGACATGCCCACTTAGCTGCTTTTGCATCAGTGCATAAGACATGAAATCCTGCTAAAATGAGCCACTCACTTGCCCATACAAAAAACAAATGCTTATATAGGGTGGCGCCTAAGCAACGTTAAGATTTTATCAGTGAATATATTTTTTCTTTAAGTGTTTTTTTCGTTTCTTTACAGAATTAACTAAATAATACTTGGGAAATTAATGATGGAAAGGCTCAATGTTGAACAAAGAACCAAAGTTGTTCAATTTTACTTTGAAAGTCAACATTCGATTATTCAGATTATATTGAAATTTGTTTCATGTTCGAAATGCTCCTAGCGCTCCAACAATTTACCGATTGGTTCAGCGTTTTGGGCAACAAGAGGCTGTCTGTGAAATGAAATGACCATTGCTCGAGTGCAAGCACGTAGCATTGAGGAAAACCCCGAAACTTCCATCAGGCGACATTCTCAGCAGTTAGAGATGTCTAGGCGGTCTTTGCAAAGGATTTTACATATGTTACATCTTGTCATATATAAAATGCAATTGGTTCACGAGTTAAAACCAAATGATGCACAAGAACGCATTCAATATAATCGCCGTTAACGTTACTTATGTGTCACCCTTTATAATTATTGAAAGAAATTTGTTTTTGGAAATGCTGCTAACATTTTTATGATTTATTTGACAACTGAGTGACCGACCGCGGCGCGCCCCTTATCGACCATTATTCGCATGATTGCGGGTTCAATCCCGCATGCAGCTACTTTTCACTGTTTGAATGGCGGTCAACTCGATGTGTTTGATCAACACTTTGAGTAGTAAAATAATCGACAAGTCCTGCAAATGCTTTTCAAACTGTGATTTTCCGAATTTCCGATATTATGAGAGGTCCCCTAAAAATGCGCACAACTTTGGATGAATTTCCTAACATAGAACTACCATCATTCATTGCTTTTAAGTAAAGTTAATTTGTAAAAAAATTCTGAAAAAATTTCAATGTTTCTGGATACTGTTTAGTCCTCCTCTACTTGATTGAGTTTGCCCAATATCATATTTATGATATTTTTGTGCAAAATTTTGGCTCACCAGTTCAGGTAATCCTACAGTATACACCTAAGCTTTGAGCATCAAAGAGCGCTTCAATTGGCAGTTGCCTTATATAAGACGAATATATTGTAGATATACTCGAATATTTATTATCTCCATTCCCAAATATATTTTCCGTTCTTTTTTTTTAAAGGAGGTTAAAGAAACGGCATTTATTTTATATAGACTTTGTCTTTTGTTTCCAGTGATAATAAGTATTTTTAGCATTTTTCGTAAACAACGTCCAATCGATGACTAACAAAAGCGTGAAAGTGTGACTTAGGATGTTTCTCTTTATACTTTCTGTATATTATCATCTTATATTCCTTTTAATCGACAAAATTGTCAATAAGTTTTAAAAAATGCCAATTTTTATAGAGTTTTTATGCAGAAAATGTTTCCCAAAATGAACTGCAACTGCTACTTTATAATATTTTTGTGCAAAAACGTCAGCATCTCATCTCAAACGGTTCGGAATTCCATTGACATGTGGTCGTAGTAACGGCCGTGCTTAATCCAACATTGATTATCAGTAAGATCAATAATATACATATATTATATTATGGGAGAATTCGTTTCTAGATAAAAGCATTTTAAAAATACTATCTCAACCCTCTGAAAATTGCATGTAAAAAGTGATAGTTTACCAATCTACAGGAGAGTTCACACCAAATGATAGCGCATTTTGTTTGTTTGTTTATTTACTTAATAATATTGTAATTTAAAGCCTCTTGACCAATATTAAGTAAATTACAAAATACACAAAATAAATACTTCTCCAGTTTTTGTGCAGCATTTCAATACAGCTGATTGAAACGTTAAAAAGAAATGACACCGAAAAAAATTCTTCAAATTTTCAGGCAAAATGACTAATTTTGGGCAAAAAACTTAACATTTCTGCGCTTTTACACTCCGATATTTTCACAAAACGAACACAAAAACCTGCATATTTTCCAGAAACAAAATACGAAAGTGCCTTTTTCGGACAAAGAGCAAGAAAAATGCTAGAATTTTTCTCAGAAAATAAACCATCATCAACCAGAGATTACCGTCAGGAATACTTTCTCTATCTTATGTGCTAAATAAATTTAGAGGAAACAAATGAAAAATTTAATTGCAACCAGAAAATAAATTTTGAATCTAAAGTAACATTGGATTAATTAGGTCACCAGACTGAAATTTATTTAATCCCTTGAACATTTGAAATGTATGACACACCAACATATAGGACCCTGTTTGAACCAACAACACATCACCCCTGTATGCGAAAGAAGTATTCAACATAATCTTTATTGCATTCTCATTATCACAAATGTGTTTGGTTTAACAAGTTCTTAGGTTAATAACGATGGTATTATTTTTTTTTTTTTTTAATAAAAGCGTTTGTTGGTTTGTTGCTTTTTCCCGCTGCTTTGAATATTTTGCACAGAACGATTTACAAATTATTAGCATAAAATTAATTTCAATTCTTACCACCTCTTATCATTCAGGAAAATCTTTTAAAACAATTTGGGAGCTCCCTTGCTTTGAAGTGTTTACTTAGACAGCAACACCAACAAAACGTAGCTTTTTGGCTCCATTCCGCCAGAAGAAAACCGAAGAAAAAAAAATTGCGATAACACGCACGCGGCTCTAAATTTGTTCCCTGCAAATATTGAGAATGCGGTTTCAAATCTTTAAAGACAATTTGCTGAGGAAAAAAGTTAATACAAACACAAAAAACACCAGGATGCGACAGGAGGACACACTGTGAAATTCTTCCTGGAAGAATTTCAGAGGGGGAAATTGTCAATTTATGATGGGGAGTGGAGAATACGTGATTTAATGTGAATTGCGGAGTTTAAAAAAAATCAAAACAAAACAAAAACAAAAAAAAAAAACTATATCGATATTAATACAAGTGTGCTGCTTTAAGGCGGTGCACATCAATGTGCATGTTAGTGGTTACCAAAGACCGCTTAAGAATGCAAATACAAATTGTGGAATTTGTTATCGTTTGCCTTTTTAAAATTCCACACATATTTATTTTGATAATAAAATATTTTAGGCAACCGCACAACTTATAGCCACCCTCTTTTCACAAGCAATTTTGCGGAGAATCAATTTTGCTGTTGCTGTCAAATGAAAAGAAAGTTTTTGTTATGTTTGTTGCTGTTGTTGTTGATGCAGCTAATGCTCAATAAGTGATAGAAAAAAACCTATAATTAAAATCGCGGATACGGAAAAGGATATAAGAATATTCCACTTTTTCATTTCGTTTGTTCTTCCATATGTTCGTTCGTTCATGTTTCTGTTCATCTTCATAACATCATTTCTGTTCTATTTCTATAGTGTTATAAACTGCTAGTAAATAGCAATTATCTTATCTTATCCATCTATAGTAACTCCACCTTCATTATACAACGCGAGATTTAGGTTATCAAAGCCATCTATTGGAGAAATAGTGAGTTTCTTTTTGTACTATAGCGTATACTCGTATAATTAATTCCCAATGAAATATACGACTTTTAGAAACGATCAAACCAAACTTTGTTTGTATACTGTTATGAGGGTTATAACAGAACGTAGGTCGCTATTGTCTATTTTTAATGGACTATGCTAGTATGTAAGAGAATGGTATCAAAACTAGCCAACCTAACAAAGAAGACACAAAAAAGTTGGGAACATTTTTCTTTATTTTTCGA
The DNA here is from genome assembly GCA_019455685.1 of Philornis downsi. Taxonomy (NCBI): domain Eukaryota; kingdom Metazoa; phylum Arthropoda; class Insecta; order Diptera; family Muscidae; genus Philornis; species Philornis downsi. The sequence continues at coordinate 102,892 of JAHXMU010000573.1, forward strand.
CCTTAATCCACTTTTAGCTCGATACACTTTTACCAACGATATTCAATAGTTTCTATACCTTGTTTATAGTAAGAATTGTCAAACTCCTTTAAATAGCCTACAATCGCTAATTCCACCTCTTCATGATGGTTGACAAATATTTTACAACCGAGCCCTTTTTTCAAGTTTGGAAAGTAGTAGAAAAGTAGTAGTAGAAAGTAGTCCGAGGCACCTAAATCTGTCACATAAGATGCATGATGAAGCTATTCGAACTTTAATTCATTAATTTTGGCCATCACAATAGAGGATGTGTGAACCGGACCATTGTCTTGATGAAACAACACTTTCGTCTTCGCCAAATGCGAAGCGATATTGTAACCAATGAAGTTCTACTGACTGCGATTTTTGCTGGTTGAAAACTTTCGTCTTCGCCAAACTGAGGAGCGATTATTGCCGCCAAATGCGGCCTTTTCCCATAATTGCACCACCTAAACGCTGCAATAAATTAGCAGATTATTCGCCGTTGATTGGTTTTCCTTTATGAAGATAATCAATAACAATAATCTCATGTGCATCTTAAAACACAGATGCCATGACAATGACGTCTTCACCTTCTTTGGACACGATTCTCTCATTCCAGTCCATTGCTTTGACTGTTCCTTTGTCTCAGAAGTGAAGTGGTGAACCCATGTCTCAACCATCGTTATAAATTGGTGGAAAAATTCGGCTTTGCTGCGTAAAAACGTCGCCAAACACTCTACTGAAATATCTTCATGACGATCTTTTTGCTCTAGGGTGCAAGCGCGGCACCCATTTTGCGCACAGCTTTCTTATCTTCAAATCTTCGATCAATATATGATGTATGTATATCCATTTTCGATATGCCTATCATTTCAGTTTTGGGTATAGATGTTGTTGCATATTGCTGGAAAAAGTGTATCGAGCTTAAAGGAGATTATGTTGCAATCAAAGACAACTTTTCCCGACTTTTTTGTGTCTTCTTCGTTACGTCGGCTAATTTGACGCCGTCCTCGTATATATTTGTAAAAATAAACCAGAAAGAAAGATGTTACTTGCTGATAGGGAGCCGAAAAGGGATCCGTAATCAGCAGTATGCATCGTTTCAGATTACGCAGCCATAAAAAATGGTTTCAATAGACTGTACATAACGTGGTTACTTCATGTTTACCTACTTAAGGTGTGAAATATTATAGATGATTTTGTTTTCTGTTTTAAATTTTCGGACAGCTTTTTGATACAGTGTAATGCCAATGGCAAGATTGAATGAATTAAATATCACATATTTATGTAAAATATTGATTTTATCACATTCTCCATGCTGTAGTCAATACATTTTGCTCTGAAGAATAAATGTTGCATATGTTTAGGGGTTTTATTGGTATAAAGATTTTGCATATATTTAGACTGTTTCAAATTTGCTGCCGTTTGCTGTGAGACCATTTCCTAAAACTTTGTTGACGTGAACTGTGAGTAACTTTATTGCATCTAAAAGCGGTTTAGTTAGAGAATACATGTTCGACATATTATTGGTCATAGAAAATAAGTTTCAGTGAAGGACAATTAAGCGTAGCATCTGTAATTAATTGACTGGTGAGTAATTTTCCTAATATAGGAAGCCAGACGAATTTATGACACTTTTCTACAGAAATTGAAGGCATATATTTTGCTTTGTTTACTAGGTATAATAATTACGATAGCAGGGTATGCATTCATTATTCGTTTCGGCATTCGTACGCAATACGTATTTCGGCCTATTCCTTGCCGTCCTAGTATTCTGTTAGGGGTGCTCTCCTTATATTTGTTTCTTTATTTATTTAAAATGATCGTAAGACCCTGCACGGTGTGTTGCTATGTTTGCCTTTAAACTTACAATTCAATGTCGTTTTTTGTGCATGTTAAATGCGGTTAAAACACAAACGAGTGCGTTTGAGTTCTTCCGGTTATGTTCGTTGAGAGCCCCAACAAGCAATTTGTAAATTGGATTTTTGTTTGCTCAAAAAATTCTTTACACAAATGAATTTTCAGCCTTCTGGCATTGTGTTAAGAGCGCACGAACTGTTATTTAATGGACGCCCTTTGTTTTATTTCTGTAGCATTCCGAGTACTGTGAAAAATGATTTTGAAGTAACATCGTTTGAATTGAAACTATTCGACTATAAACAATGATGTTAACCGGTAATTGTATTTTTGAATCATACCTGTTCTTTTACAGATTTCTCACAATGAAAACAATGAACTAGGGAACTTAATTAATGGTATGAAATTGTGGGACTGTTGAACAGTGTCATTTGTAACGTTTTATGACGACGACGGTCAGAAGACTTTACACTTCTTCAGATTGGGTGCCGAAGATATCGCCTAAATATGAGCAGTAAAACCAATTTAAGTTTTTTTTTTAATATTTTCCGCAGCATCACGTTTCAAAAGAAAATTATGTAATAGAACATTTTTTAAAACATCCAAATTCTCTCCTCTTAGGAATTTTTCAATGGTTTCAAATAGTTTCCATAATATCAACATTTAAAGGATAACATGCTTCCCCTTAGCAATTTCCTCTCAATTAAGCAAACATCCTGAGTTAATAAATCTGCAAGGTAATACCGAATGAAGAAGTTGAAGTTGAGCTGCTGCGAAAAAAAAGACATGCAGAAAAAGTCTACTTGAAAGAATGATGAGTTGCACTAATGCAGAGAATTAGTAATGAAAATCCTATTATTTTCTGAGGAGCTTTACAGAAATTAGTTGGAAAACTAAAACAAAAGAGTTTTCTGCGTACGCAGAGATGCAAACACACAGAGTGAAACACCCGCGTTCTTGTTGCAGCTAAATAAAATATGCAATACTTTTCATTTAACACAAAAACTCCTCCGCCCATTCTTTAACTCGAGGCGAGGGCAGAAGAAATTTCATTTTTGAAAAGGACTGAATGGATGAAATGGGTGAGTAAATGAGTGAACATGAAATAGCTTTTGTTTGTAAAATGAACACGAGTTTTTCGCAAACGGGGTGATGAATCAGTCTTTATACCTTTGTGTGCAGGTAGTTAGCGAAAAGAATTAATGTATCTCGTCCATGTTTGCAAACTTGGAGGCAGGTACATCATTTTGCAACAAAATAGAACCCCAAAGGGAAAAGCCAAACATAGAGAGTAAGCAGTTGTTGCTTAGTGCTGTTGTAGGACCTACAACGTTTTAAAGCCAAGTCTTAATTAAGGTTAAAATACAAAGATGGCTTTCAGGATTAAGGATAAAATGAGAAAGGTGGCTTTCAATTTATTTCTTTGTATTGGTCCAGCACTTTCAATGTAAGTAAATTAAAACTTTTTCAAAAGTGCTTCTAATTCTATACGAACCAACACCAGGTATTGTTTTAACTCTTTATTATCAGGTTCTAATATTGTACTGTGCTAAAATCTAATTTCCAGTTCCGCCGAGTGGTCGTATTGTTTTAATTTAGTTTTAACTTGAAGGAAAATTCGTTATGTTATCGTTAATTTGTTAAAATTCCATTGCGCAAAGATGTTCACGCAGATTTGTTAATTAATTGTACCACGACCGAAACTCCGACAAGTATGCAGCACTAATTTGAAAGAAATGATGAGGATGTTTTCAACACTACAATAATTGCACACTTTTAAGGGCTGATTACAACACCACAATCTTGCCGTAAATACCAGTATTTAATAGGAAACTTGCTACGAAGAACGAAATTGCAAATGGCAATCACACCGAGTATCTTGAGATATTCGCATCTAATTTCCTTGCCACTTACCACAAAATGCCGCAGATATTCAACGAAATGTGGCAATTATCTAGGTAGATAACGTGCCATCACCCACTGAGCAATGCGTGTCATCGTCGGATCTGGCATTTAGTTAGACGCCTAGAAAATACTAATTGCGCTGTGAAACAAAATAATTGCATACTTTGGCTTTTTAATTAAAACTAAGCAAAGGTTGCATAGTTTACGGGGCGAACGGAGGAAGAAACACACACATAAAAAACTTGTTACAAATGTAAGAAGTCATTAGTTATCTTGCGGTTATGTGGTTTAAGTCAATCAACAATTTAATAGGATATTTCTGTAGGTTAGCGCTGACAGGCAGATAGTATTTAAAACCCGAAATAAAGTAACAATAAATTTGAAAGGTTCGTTTGCATTAAGTGTAGAAAATAATTTCATTGAAACCTACAAATAATGCAAATTAATCACTTTTAAAACCCGATAATACGAACGCATATGAAACTTGCTTTTAAGTTGTAGTTTTTCCTCTAATAAAATCATGAATCTTGAATGTAGCCTCATATTGCCGCCTTAAAAATTATTTGTAGGACATTGCGAAAACTATGGAAAATGTAATGAAATTTGATAAAAAAAATACATTTTGTGTCACGTTGAAATATTATATAATATCTCGAAAAGTAGCAACCAATTTTACAATACTGCGTAACATTTCTACATTTTGGAAGAATTTTTTTTTTTTTTTTTTTTTTTTTGTGGGTATCTGAAAATTTTCAGGTACTCGTTTTTTAAGTCATCTTTTTCCGGGGAACGAATAAGTCTGGTTTTGCATAGAGTATATTAAACAATTTTCGGCAAATCTAGCAATTCTCTGCAATTCCACTTTTTATTTCCCTTTTCCCGGAAACAAAAAAGTACCCATAAATATTTTCTAAAAATGTGTTTAAATATTTGCACTATCGTGGATCTTATTGTTTCAAATTATTGTTTTCCACATCTGCCAAATTTTTATTTTATTTAGAAACAACGTTTGCAAAATAATGCTCAATATTACAATGTTGTGGCCGGATCGACTGACTGTTTTGAATTGTAGTTCAGATATTTGAAATAGATTTGTAAAAATCTAAAAATTTATAGCAAATTTAAAAATAAAATACATAAGTTCTGATGTCATTTTCAGATTTAGATGTTCGAAATACGCTACAGTGCAAGTCACGACCTCTACTAGAAATGGCTGCTGCTTTTAAAGATATGTCTTTTTATTACCTCCATGATTTCGCAAAATGTACGTCATGCTTGTGCGCTCTTGATTTGCATAAGCTCAGGCATTACAATTGTTGCATACTTATGGGGGTTCACTCACAATATTCTGCTTGTGTTCACAATATTCTTTTAAATGTCATATTACCTTTTCAAATTACTAGATAATTTAAGTTGTCAATAAAATATTGAATATTAACATTTGCCCAACACACTCATACCATGTATTAGTGATAACCCATTTAAATTTCTAATTTGTCTTTTCTTGGAATTTTGTGTACAATAAAATTCCTATCAATATTACAGAAACACACACAAGTTGGTGTCATGATCCCTTTTCCCTTTTCTCCAGAAAAAACAATTAACTATGTTCGGATGTAGAAAATGGCACAATACACCATGTACTGTAATTTACATTGATTTCCACTTTGACAGACATTTAACATGGTCAATTGTGCAACTGACAGAGAAAAGCAAAGAGTTTTTACGAACATCGACCGGCAGACAGATTCTTATACAAGCACAGATAGTAATGCATGCATATAAGTGCCACTATATACATGAATTGTACATGTAAGACTGCCGATATTTAGAAACTAAGTAATCCTCATAAAGAACACTCTGTGATGTCCAAACACCGGCCCCAATGCAGTTTTAATACGTTTCTTTTGAACAGTTAAGGGATTATGTAAGAACGAAATGAAATGGTATGAAAACTGTTGCATATTTTACGGCAGACTCACAATGCTTTAAAATTAATAATTAACAGTAAAGGATATCCCAACAAGAACGCAAGATTTAAATTTGGCGCCATTCAAAGTGTCATTGTTGATATTTGAAAAATTGTTATCGTCTGCTAGTAGAAGGTACGAGGTTAGTAAAAATGGAGCGCTACACGAATGAACAACGCATTCTCATTGTGAAATTGTTTTAGAAAAATGGTGAAAGTTTTGCGGCTACAGTTCGCAAATTGCGATCAATTTGGGGTCACAATAATGCTCCAAAAGAGTCAACTGTAAAGAAATTAATGGATAAATTTGTCAAAACTGGCTCTGGACAACAACGCGCCTTCGATCAGGTCGATCGACCGAAAATGTCGCAGCTGTACGTCCATCCACCTCAATTCGATACCGAGCTCAGCAAATTGGTGTCTCCAAATCCATACAAAGTTCATGCATACAAAGTTTAATTGACTCAGGAACTGAAGCCAGCTGACCATGGACAGCGAAGGGAGTTCGTTAATTGGGTATTGAAGAGACAACATGAAAATGCTGATTTTGCCAATAAAATCATCTTCAGTGACGAGGCCCATTTCCATCTTGATGGCTTTGTCAATAGGCAGTATTGTCGCATTTGGGGTGAGGAAAATCCTCGAGTAATTCACGAGAAGCAAATGCATCCTCAACGTGTCACTGGACCTTTTTTATGAAAACGAGGCATGTCAAGCGTAAACAGTCAATGGTGTTTGGTATCGTGAAATGATAACCAGTTTTTTCGTGCTTCGAATTGAAGAAATGAATGTAGAGGGCATGTGGTTTGAACAAGACGGCGCCACATGTCATACAGCCAGAGAAACAATTCAATTGCTGCATCAGTCATTTAAATCTTGCGTTATTGTGTGGACACCCTTTATATATATATTTTGTTTTTTTTTTTTTTTTTTTTTGGTACTCAGGATCTGTTATGTATAAACCAAAGTCATTTGCTCAAAGTTAACTTACTTACTCGTACAAATTTTTCCATTTTCTTATATAGTATATATGTAGTATCTATAGAAAAATGTATGTATGGTAATATTATTTGATCGTTCATCACCAATTTGTAGAAAGGGAACGTTAATCATTCTGTGTAACCATTTATGAAAATTTTTACCTGTTATGTATCAGCAATCGAACTATAATATATTGAGCATGCTTTATGGCAGCAGCTTAATATCCACTTCATCCTGCGTCTGATACAGAACTAAACCCAAATTAAGAATAGAACGCAATATGATACATTCAATATGGTCTATAAACACACCAAAATAACCTGTGCCATATTGTTTTGGTAAAATTTAGTAAGTCACAATATTTTATCCCTTTAAACACGTACGTTTTTGTTTTCTGGCATGTACTTAGTAAATTTGTTCAAAATATATACTACGAAACATATTTATAGGCTACTTGCTCTCCCATCCAACGGGATATTAAGCAAATTGTCCAGCATCAAAAGCAGCAGCATTATAGTTGTTTGTATAATGTACATTAATTATAGCATACTTTTGTGAACACTTCGATGAACAAAAACATTTTGAGGTACGAAACATCGTTGGCTTAGCGATAACCACAAATGTCTAGACTGCTGCAAAATTACTGTGAAATTCGAGTGAGTAAACAACTCATTGAATGAAAATTATGAATGTTGAACAATTTAAGAAAATTATATGCGACGCTTGAATGACGTTCCAAAATGTAAGAATATGAAAGCATAATCTTAGGAGTTTTTAGCTACTTATAGCTTAAGTTAATTGTTTAATTTGTGAATAAATGTTGTTAAGATATATGGTGTGTTTTGTTTACAAAATTGCGATACATGCCCTCTTGATGTCCAGGTGTTAAGTGGTAAATTGTAGCTTTAACGTAAAAGTCGCATTCTTTCAGGCGCCTTAAATTATGTTATTAAATATAATTGTTATTTTCGAACTTACGTGGCTGTCTAAACTATTTTGATAAATTCATAGGGGTTTTATATCGCTTGTAAGTTGCTTATTGTAACAACCGATAAAAAATTGCTTTTATAGGCTCAAGTAGAAAATTATTTAAATTTTAGTATAGGCTTAGTTAGATCAATTATGATCATACACCCTCATAATCCCTTTGTTTTGAATACAGATGTTGATTTGGGAACTAAACCAATTTCGTACAAAGAGAGTAGCTGCTTAGTGTCTCTTACCAAGATGTCAGCTAAAGATGTTGAATGAATTTCTCATTTCAAGATCTCTTTCAATAATGCTGTACTGCGTAATCGAATAATCTTAATACTATGTTAAATTTTGGCGCGTTTTATAAACGCACTGAATTGACAAAAATCCGAAAACATGAAAAATTGAAAAAAACACCATATTCTGGAAGTGGAGGGCTCAAACTCAACTACTTCATTTATCGAGAATTTTTTAAGCGGACGTCTTTCATATGCTGTTATTAACACCTACATAAAAAATCGGCAAAATCCAGAAATCCAGAAACCACTCCTCGAAATAACATATTTTTCGCTTATTTTGAGGTTTGAATCCGGTGAAATTACCAATCTGACGTCAACAGAATTATAAGAAATTATTAAAATAAGATAGAAAGAAAAGCTGAAATTAAAATGCGATTAAACTTCAGAATTAATTAGTGTTTATATTTATACATTTTGAGTTCAGTAATATTTCTAATTTTGCAGATTTTTTAAATTTTTGATAATATTTTAAAGTCATTCTATAGCATAAACTATTACAAGATGAAAATGTCATTATTTTTTCGTTTAGACGCTGCATTTTTTTGTTGCAAATAAATTTTGGTTTTAGCAATTTTACCATTTTGGTAACTTTGGAATAGTTTTTTGACACCAACAACCATTTGT
>JAHXMU010000573.1:111598-141932 GCA_019455685.1 Philornis downsi
GATATTCTGTTTGAATAAAATTTTCTTTTAAAATATCCGGGATTAGATTGCTTTATTCCAGCGTTTTCTACTCACCAGCAAGAATTTTTCCGATCTCGTTTCACAAAAAAAAAAAAAACGGAAAAAAGAGGAAAGAAAAGGAAAGGAAAGGAAAGGAAAGGAAAGGAAAGGAAAGGAAAGGAAAGGAAAGGAAAGGAAAGGAAAGGAAAGGAAAGGAAAGGAAAGGAAAGGAAAGGAAAGGAAAGGAAAGGAAAGCTATCAAGTTCACATATTTATATTTTCGTTATTTAGTTGACAGTTGTATCAGTTATTCTTCGTCTAATTTTAATATGGTTTTGATAAGAATTCTGATTACTCCTTTTCCAGATTTGCCATCTCTGTTCACTTTATGATGTTATGGTTGCCTCTTGAATAACTGTCCCGGCGTAAGGAACAACAACTTTGTTTCCTTTGCAGAACAACAGCAGCAAGACCAATAACAAATTGAACAATTTGCAATTTTTGTGGAAATATCTCAGACCCCTTTCAGTGCAAAAGTTGCTTTTAATGCAATCATGTTTTGTTGCAACATCAATGCTATTGATATCCGTCGTGGTGTTGATATTGTTTCAACTTTTCTCCAATCTAGACTGAGTTGAAATCTTTGTTTTTCTAATTCCCAGGCCAAAAACGTGGCATCATGGCAGAATTTCAAAATCCTGAAGTCTAGCACAGAAGAAGAAGAAGAAAAATATCCTGCTCAGCTTTTGTTTGAATATTGAGTGGAGCCAATATGCAGGAAAAGAATGCTAATAGCACCATGATGTAGTTTCTGTCTTCATATCGACTTAAATATTGATACCCTATTCCCATGAGGTTTTATGAGTTGCCTTCAAGCGCTTGTATACGATATACTTACGGATATGTTAGATGCATATAAGCGAAGGTAATTTCAATTTGTTTAAACAATCTCATTGTTTTTGTTACTAAGTTTGTGCATTAGGTTTGGGATTTGATATGTGGCTATAATATGTCTGAGCAGGGGTTTCCAAGGCATTAAATGATGTAGACAAAATGAGATATAAAAGAAGAAGTTTGAGGAACACAATGCCTGATTGTGGGCTTAGTAAAGTCTGTGATGAAAAGTCTACCATATATTCCTGTTTAAACTACATAGCTTACAATAGCAAATGCTATGTAATGTTATCCTGACTAAGTTGTTCTCTACGATTGCTAACTAGCTATCGTACTTTATGCCACAATTAAAAGGATATTGATATCCTATTTGCATACGCCTTCCTCACCCCTTAATTTTATCTTGTTTCCAATCCTTATTACTCCATGGGATTGTGTGAGTATATGTTTGTAATATGATCGCCTTGCGTCCGAAATATGCTTGTAATACTTACTTACACATATGTATGTAATAACAACACACGATATACACAATACTTGCATACATACATGTGATAAAGAATTTCTCAACATATCTATTAAAGTTTCTGATTGATTTGTTAGTAATGACTTGTGGCTGCTTCTATTGCCGACTAATACTTTTGGTTTCAGACGGGATTATCTTGTCTAAAACAAAAACTATATTATAAATTTTTAAAGAAGAGAAGCCAGGAAAAGTTTACAAAACTTGATTTTTGCTTGTTTTATCAACGAAATGAAGCTGATATATCGAATTATGTCCAGGTTCTCTCATTGAAGAGGATATGAAATTAAGATTTACATTAGATAGAACGATAAATTTTCACATCATATTTGAAGACTATATTTGCCGATAGCACTTTTGCAATGGCACCTACTGCCATAAGTATATTTATTTATTTATTTATATAAAGCTAACTTAAAGTTGAAGAAACTTAAGGCTAACTATATTAAAAAAAAAAAGAATTAGCCATGGCTACCAGGGCCTTCAGCTAATGCCATAAGTATAATTTTATGTAGTATATTGCAATTCAAATAAAAATAATTATCAGCTATATGAGGTCATCAGTAGTGTTTGAGATACCACCAACGAATTTTTAAAATCATTAATGTTTTGCTTAAAATTGTGAAAGTAAATTTTGTTACTATTATAGATTTTTTTTTCTACTAATTATATCTACTAATAAATGAAATGAAAAAAGTAGCAGTTTCTTTAGTAGTGGGTGCTTCCGCCCTGGTTGAGAATACATTCATATATTCTGTTCTTTAAGGAATCATACAGTTTTTTGATTACGTCCAACGAAATACAGCCCTGTTTAATTCCATTAATGAGTTCACTTTTGCTTGAATATTGCTTGCCTGATTCATGCACCTTGCGTACTAGCCATCTCCAGACGTTTTCAATAATATTTAAGTTAGGAGAGTGAGGCAGTTCCTGTACCTCAGCATTTTGGCTTTTAATCCATGATTTGACGACTCTTGCTGTGTAGATTGGCTCGTTGTCATGCTGGAATTTCCATTCCAAGTCTCCGAAAACATTTTTAACTTCAGGAAATGCTTTTGCCAGCACGGCTTTGTACGAAGTCGCATTCATTTTTGCAGAGAGAAACTGGAGCTCTATTGTGCCATAATAAAAGATCATAACTCCCCCTTCCCGGCTGTGTAATCGATTGAGTAAGTGTTCCTTATTTCGAAGATCGTGAAAGTAGTAACTATATCCGTCAGGACCCTCTAAATTAATTTCTTTTTCGTCGGAAAACATAATTCTTCTATTTCACTCTCTACTCCACGTCATAGTCGTATGACAAAAAAGAAGGCGACGTTCCTTACGGAGATTGTCTAGCGGTAGTATTCTTTTTTAGGTCTCAAGCGTTGCAAGTGTGCTGTTTTGAAAATAACTCTTTTTACCGTTGATACACTTGCGCTTACGCCAGCTTTTTCCTTGATTTTGGCAGCAGAGTAGTACGAATTTGAGGCATATCTCAGAATAGCCCTCTTCTCAGCGGTTGTAATGGCACTTGCTGTTCGACCTTTCATATTATTTCCATAGCCTTCGGTGTCACGTAAATGTGTCGATATAACTTTCCGACTTCTATTAGTTTTCCTGGCTATTTGATGAATAGAAAGTCCACACTTCTTGTAGGTCTTAATTTTGGATCTATCCTCGACACTCAAGGATTTAGCTCGGCCCATTTTACTTGAAATCGATTGTTTTATACTTAATTTTACACAATTACTGTAATCCGATCTGATTTATGATGATCTGATCTGATCTCACTGATTACCACGTGAGGGATGCTATTCAAATGGACCAAAAAAGAAGAACACATTTTCACTCATTTAAAAGAAAAGAGCGATTTAAAATAATGAGACACTTCCATGGCTTGAAATTTTTTGTAGGTGATGTGTGGAAGTAGGAGAAGCAAATTAGTAAAAACTAAACCGTTATGTGAAGGGTAATTTAACTAAAGGGTGTCCCAACAAAAACGCAAGATTTAGATGACTAATGCAGCAATTGAATTGTTTCTGTGGCTGTATGACATGTGGCGCTGTCTTGTTGAAACCAATTCAATTTTAGGCACGAAAAAACTGGTTATCGTTTCACGATACCGAACACCACTGTTTGCGCTTGACATGCCTCATTTTCATAAAAAAAAGGTCCAATGATTCCTTAAGCCCAAAATCCACACCACACTGTGACATGTTGAGGATGCATTTGCTTCTCGTGAATCACTCGAGGATTTTCCTCACCCCAAATGCGGCAATTCTGCCTATTGACAGAGCCATCAAGATGGAAATGGGCCTCGTCACTGAAGATGATTTCATCGGCAAAATCAGCATTTTCATGTTGTTTCTCCAATACCCAATTAACGAACTCTCTTCGCTGTCCATGATCAGCCGGCTTCAGTTCCTGAGTCAATTGAACTTTGTAAGCATGAAGATACACTCGCTGCATAGTGCATTTTGAGACACCAAATTGCTGAGCTCGGTGTCGAATTGAGGTGGATGGAGTTTCAGCGATATCATCACGTACATACAGCTGCGACATTTTTGGTCGATCGACCTGGTCGAAGGCGCGTTGTTGTCCTTACATCACTAACAGACCCAGTTTTGGCAAATTTATCCATTAATCTCTTTACAGTTGACTCTTTTGAAGCATTATTGTGGCCCCAAATCGATCGCAATTTGCGAACTGTAACCGCAAAACTTTCAACATTTTGGTAAAACAATTTCACCATGAGAATGTGTTGTTCATTTGTGTAGCGCTCCATTTTTACTAACCTCGTACCTTCTACTAGCAAACAATAACAATTGTTCAAATGTCAAACAATGACACTTCGAATGACGCCAAATTTAAATTTTGCGTTCTTGTTGGGACACCCTTTAGTAATCACTATTGTTAAATGATTAGGGGGCGCTATTCAAGTGAGCGGCAGTGTAGATCCTGTTTTAGAACAGAGTTCAATGTATACCTATACATAGACAAATCTAGAGGGGAACATTATTTCGTACATGCACTTGTCGTGACAAACTATATGACAAATGAAATACCGGTGGACTGATCAATAACAATAACAAGAACAGACTAGTTGAATTGAACTAAGCGGTTCACTGCGTGTTGCTGCTGCTACAGTGATAGTTCGAGTTAGAGCAAAGTATAGTTATGACAAAAATTATAGCAGAATAGAATAAATATTAAATAGACATATAAATTCAAATTAATTTAAAACAAGACCTGTTTCATAGAATAACATTTCCAACAGTAGGTTCTGGGCATAAACAACTTTTTTATGTCACTTTTCTCAAAAACCGGTTTTCGAGTAGTACAATTTAATTTATAAGAAGATCAGTTTCACTTTGGAAATTATTAAGAAATCGCTTTAAGCAAATTTATTCTTCAAAATTTTCCATCTCCATTCAGGAATGAAAAATAGTGAGTTTTTAATCGCTAACAAAGATTTGGTTTCAAATAACGCCCCACTGGCATTTCGATAATAATGTTTGCATTACTTCTCTTAATAAAAGGTCTGATGATTCGTCTTTTTATTGCAGTAATTGCAGCAATTTTATTTTAAATGATACTTGACTTGCCCTCACATTTTACCTTTATCATGCCATGGCACACTGTGGTAATTCACAAATCTTGCTGGAAAAAAATAAAAAAAAATGTGGCAACATTCCTTCTGATCGTTTAATGAGCGTCTCAATACAATAGGTAACTGTAATTCAGTTTTTGTTTGCTTGTTTTTAGCTCTGATTAGGAAAAATTGAGCTTTAAAGTCAGGTGCATTCAGATTTCAAAGAGAAGCGTATTATTTGTAAGACTTTGTTCTATAGGTATAATTAACAAGTCTACGGTGATTTTATTGTCATAATTTTTTTTTTATTATTATTAAGCTTTATTTCAAGAAAATAAATTACAATCTTCATTTAAATATTTCCATTGTAAGTATTAAAAATTTTTTTTTGAAGTTCGGAAGAAGTTCAAAAAGTGCAAAAAATAAAATATTTCCTTTTTTCAAGTAGAGTTAAAGCTATTTATTCCGAATAGTTCCGGTGTAAATCTATATTTTGGTTAATTTTTCAAGTATTCGCTTTAAGGTAAATCAAAAACATGTTGCGCATTTTTGCGACTGCCATATATTTTTTTCACTTTCCCAGTATGACTCTTTCGAGAAAGGACATTTTTGATGAATGGATAAAAACTCCCAAAATACATCGCAAAGACACCTTATTGACATTAATAATGGTAAGATATGGTCTTCAAGATATACCAGAGGACGTGAAAAGAAATCTTAAGGCAAACATAATTATAAAGCATAAATATAAGGCAAACATAAAGCTCGAGGACCGGAAAATAAAGCAAAAGTGGCTAAAGAAAAAAAAAAAAAAGATTCAACAGAGATTTCGAAATGAGATGGGGTTGCTTGTAGACATTCCAACACAACAAGGAGGTAACACGAATGACGGCAATACTGCTAGACGGTTCTTTAGAGCGGCAGAAAAGAGTTCAGAAATCACTGATATCAATAAAAAAAATAATTGAAAGGTTTTATATTGTTTTGGAAACTTTAGGTAGTGGTTACCCTATTAATGAAGATGCTTTTGAAAGTTTTATTATTGTCACACGAAATTTATACTTAAACGAATACCCATGTCAGTTTGCGTCCATAAAGTCCTTTTCATGGAAGGATATTATAAAGTCTTCCATTCTTCCTATAGAACAGCTGTCAGAAGAAGCTCAAGAAGCAAGAAATAAGGATACGAGGAAATTTAGAGAGTTGTTTACGAGAAAAACATTGAGAATAGACACAAATACAGATCGTTTCAATCGGCTATTAATTTCTTCATATCCTTTTATCGCAAGTTTGCGTCACACTCCCTTTCGAGTTCGAAGTTTAATAACAAAAGAAGTTCTTTCATTATTATCTGAAGAATCTTTTAACGATGCATATGAAATTGACTAAATTAAAATCTCTATGTGTATTTATGTGCTTTATCTGTAATATTAATGTAATAAAGCAAAAACAAGTGAATAAAACAATTGCTATTAAATATTTATTAAAAATATTAAAATTATTTTAATACTAAAAATGACTACATCCGACTCTTTACATAAAAACTCACCTAATAATTTTATTATGTGATTAATTAGTTGTATTCAACGTAAATATTAGTAAATATATAACTAAAAATAATCTCAGACCATATATTTAAAAAACCAATCTTTTATCTTAAAAATATATTTTTTGTTGACAGTGTGAACTATTTACTTTTTGCGTCATTTTACTAAAAAAAACTTTTTTCTAAAAAAAAGTAGATTTTTTACAATCATTTTTAAATTTGAACTCATTTTTTGTTTAATACATAAGTGAGAAGTGAACGCTACGCCATTTATTAATTTTGTCCAGTTAGATTTGTGATCTACCACACTGTGCATGGGTTACCTTTTTAGAAAATAAAAAATTTTACCCAAGTCGTGTTGCACAGCAGACATTCCATTATAGAGAAGCATAAAATCTGTCTCAATAATATATTTTTAATTAACTCATATTCTCAGAAAGCGCTCACTTAATCAAGCCGAACTATTTTCCCTCAAAGCCGACCATGACATGCTGGTTGTTCTTACAGCTTTGTTATCTATGATTATATTATATGTCAATTTTATTTTTATGACATATTGCTGCTGTAGTGCATTCTCTTTCTTTCTCTCTCTCTCTCGTCGTGTTGCCTCTGTCACACAATGTCCTGGGCTAACGTTGACCTGCATGTGACATCAAGTGCATACAATAAACTTGACAATATATTTGATCTTTCGCCACTGCTGGTACCAAAAACGTTCTCAACTTTGTTCATTGTTGCCGAGCAGCAACAAAATGAAATTTGCATGCAACACTTTGAATGTCGCTTAACAATTTGGCCAGAATACGAGAACAATTTTCAATGCAATAAAGCATATATGCATATGCGAAAGTATGCTTGTGTGTGTGTGTGTGTGTGCGTGTAGGTGCACTATATACCCATCTTACCATATCCTTTCATTTCTCCTGTATCGCAAGACAAAGGCAAACTATTCGCAATTGTAGCGTATTGTTTAAAACAGAAAATAAGCGGCAACAAACAAAACAACACAACGGTTGCCGACATTGGTGTTACCGGTGTTACAACGGTTTATGTATAGCTCGTGTGCCTGTGTCCGTTGCCGGTTTATTCATGTATTTCGTACATGCTTCATAGTGTTGCATGTTTTCCTTTTGTTCATGTACTACATATTCGTACATTCTCGCAAACACTATGGGTTTTTGTGCTGCCACTGCATGTGAAAGAAGTGATGTTGCAAAGTTATTGTTTGATATTGTTGAATACAGGTGTATTGTTTAGTTATAACTTTACAGGTTGTTAAATATTTACACACTTTAAGCACTTTTGTGTACGTTTTTCTTTGACGAGTGAAAAACGAAAAGCAACAAGAATAACTTGAAAAAAAAAACTACTGTTTCTAGCTTAAGTTTTCTTTTTATTTCCTCCTTAACAATGCCATCAAAATGTAACTAAAGACAAGACACTGTCGTTTAGAAATGAGTACAACTAATTACGGTTAAGTGCTTTTCTATGTTAGATTTTAATAAAGGAATATTGTGTTGTATGCTAATAACTAGAAGAACTAGTGGACTAACTAGCACACTGTAGATAATCTTTGGAAATCTATATTTTTGAAGAAAATATTTGCGGGATTTCGTACTTATTAAAAATTACCCCGATCTACAAATTTGGGAAAAAACTGACTGCAGAAACGAAGCAAGTTTTTGAACTAATCTGGATGCACTGAATTCGAATTTGGCTTAGAAATTAAGCTATCACGTTTTGTTAATTTTATCGCATGCTGGCAATACTGTAAAACTGTCAATACTAACACTACAACTTCACAATTATTAATTTGACAGAAGCCCACATTTATTCTAAATCTACATAATAGTAGCGTTTAAGCATGTCAGGGAGATCGTGTTTTACCGATTCAAGCTCTCTTTGCTTTGTGTGTGGTGAATATTTGGTTGGAAAAAAAGGATATACAATACCAGATCCATAAAATTTGCATACTCACATTGTTTTGGTTTTGTTGTCAGAAATTTGAATAAACCGTGGACACCGACAATGTTTTGCAATAGTTGCAGGGCTGTTTCATACAAGTGGTCAAATGGCAAAAAGATCTATTTCGATTTTTCAATTCCAGTACTTTGAAGAGAGTCAAGTAACCAACAAACCGATTGGTATTTTTGTTTAACAAAAGTTGCTGTATTCGATATGAAAAATCGAAAAAATATTACAGACCCAAATATACCATCGGTTTCCAAACCAGTTTAACATCCACCAAATGATCCATTACCAGTCATTTCCAGTGCTACGAGCAGTTAGTCCGAAACAATATCTTTCAACAGCAGTGGTAATTTGTATTAGGCTGATGATGAGCGCCATTTAGTGACTCAAGCTGAGCTGAATGATCTAATTCGTAATTTACATTTAACGGAGTAAGAGAAGAGCAGCATTACTAGCTTTACGCATGCTGCAGTGAGAACATCTTGCAGTTGGGAAAAAGTAACCATCTGTAGAGACAGAAACTTAGAATTGGCTGCACATTTTGAAATGAAACACTCTATTCTATACTGTATTGATGTTGATGGTTTATTTCATAAAATGGATATATGAATGGATATTATTTGCTGATGGCTTTAAGTATAGTTCAAAGGCTCTTCTTTTGCATAGTGGGAATGGAAAACCATCCATATCAGTTGCTTATGCCGTCAATTCAAAGGAAAATTACGAAACAATGACTGAAATTCTAACATTACTCAAATACAACGATAATAAATGGAAGATCTGTGGTGACCTTAAGGTAGTTGATTTAAATTTCTTCTTATACATGGTAAAGGTCGTCGTAAGAAATTGTAAATTAATCTGTTTCAGGTCAGCTCAGGTTTGTTGACTGGTATGCAAGGAGGTTTCACAAAATATTGTTATTTCCTTTGTCTATGCGATTGTCGTTAGAACAGAGTGGCCAAAAAGAACTGAGTATTCACCAGGAAAATACAACATTTCATATAAATCATTAATTGGTCGAAATGAAGTTCTTCTTCCGCCGCTGCACTTAAAATTGGGTCTTTTTAAGAACTTTGTCAAGGCTCTGGACAAAGATGATGCAGCATTTAAATATTTGTTAGCGATTTTTCCTAAAATTTCATGTGCTAAAATCAAAGAAGACATATTTGTTGGCTCTCAGATCAAGAAGCTATTGAATAATGACAATTTTTCACAATATTTATTGGAGCAAGAATATGCAGCCTGGAAATCTTTCAAAAGCATCGTGAACAGTTTTCTTTAAAAACAATAAGAGTGAAAACTATAGACAAATTGTTGCTGAATTATTAAAAAATTATCTCGAATTAGGTGCACGAATGTCACTCAAAATGCATTTTCTTCATTCGCATTTAGATGTTTTTGCACAAAACCTAGGTGCGGTGAACGACGAAATAAGGGGAGCGTGCTTACCAAGCTTGAATGAAAATTAAAAGAAATTATGAAGTATGTTGGGATTAAAGCATGCTGGGAGACTATTGCTGGACTCTAATACGTGAAACCGAACCGACGAAATACAAACGATGTTCAAGCAACGTTATTCACTTTTGAAAATTCATTGATTTTTAAATAAACTAATGATTTTTTATGTAAAAAACGAATAAAAACATTTTTTGTTGTATCTCGCAAGCCTGACGTAATAGAGAAAACCAATTACAGATTAGAATTTGGTTTGGTTGCTCCAATCCAAAACCTTGTCGGCTAGTGTAATTAGTGTGATTTCCTTACTCCATATCTCTCCATATCTGCCGCAAACGCCGCCAACTTAACACTGTTTCCACATATTTTTGACCTTTTTAGAATGTGCGGGTCTCACCTCCATCTATCTGCCCTACCTTTCATAGGGCTGTTTGGCTTATTTCAGCCGTCCTTTACGGCATTCCAATGCCGCATGCGTTATGGCTGGCTATGGCATCGTCACGTGTTCAACAAACTTTTCTATAGACTTTATGAGACTTTGTTTTATGGTATTGTTGCAGAAATTTGCAAAGACTATACCGAAGTCATTCAGCTTTCCGATGTCTATCTATATTTGTTTTTGGTTAATAACATTCGTCGATCTGCTCAAGATAGTATGCATTTCAATGATGATCCGAGTCTATGTTAAAAACACATTACATTGGCAACGTAACTTATACTGCATTTTTGCAAAAGGTGCCTGGATACAAATCATTCTTAAGAAATTCTCGCATTCAATGAAACTCCCTTCAAAGAGGCCATAATTGTTAAAAATGTCATCGACAATTAAAAAACCAAAACAAAATTAATATTTCGATTTTTAACAAGATTTTGATAAAAAATTTCAGCGGAAATTTCGACCATAGCTTTTCAACTTTTTCCCAATACTTTTGATTGAGTGATGCTTTGGAATTTGAAATGCTAAAATTTTATGAAAGGAATTCTGACCCATCAAATTCAAATTACTGGTTCATATACGGTTTACTATACTGAAGGCCTCATATTCCATCCTGTCGCAGCCTGCGCCTAAATTAGCATGATAAAAAAAAATTTAGTTTGATGCAAATTTTGGCTGTTTGCTAGTTTTTATAAGTAAATGGCGAAATTTGATACCTCATCATTTGCCATTTGTCCAATTAGAAATCTACATTCATGTGCATGCCTAGCAGCTATAGTTAGGTCGGTGTAGCAGTCTGAGCAAACAGACTCACTTAGACTGTATAATCCATTGTGATACCACGAAAACTAGAGATATGAATGTCCCTAGTTTCTGCCGTTGAACCATCCTGAGCACCTCAAGAAGCTCTTAAATCGGTCAATATCTATATCGTCCAAATCTCCTAGGTCCCTAAAGATATAAGAGCCCAGTATTGATCCCCGCCTGTTTGCCAAGGCGGGGCAATTGCCCCCGCTCCAGCAGAAGTAACTCTTTCCAACCTTCAATCTTTGTGGATGTTTTCCAATCAGACAGTGTCTTCAGGTCTTAATAGCGACAGCAGCGGTGTGTGTGACCGCTTCAGATTTAGGCGAGGCCACATCCATTTGCCAGCAGACGTCACAGTGTTAACGTCTAGTGAATCCTTGTTTTGCCTATACATCTGTGGGATATTGATAATGTTAGCCTTATGCTAGTCAAGAATAATCTCTATCGTATTTCAGACACATATCCTTAAGTCATGGCTGGTGTAATATATGTGGAATCGACAACAATGGGAGGTTGGATTGTCCAACACTTTTTCTTTTAGTTCTCCTTGTTAGTATATTACTCGCATTGATGACGTGTAGCAAGTCCAACCAACAGGCAACTTTGACTCTGAACAAAAAATGGCATTCGGATGTAATTCACATTAACATACACAAATATATTTTTAGTCCTTTTGACCCAAAACGTCGACGAGTGAAAAGGTATGCCCGAAAAACGCATGTGGGCTGGTTATTTGTGACTAAAATTGGTGGTTTCATGTATCCATGCCAATAGAGTTATTGATTTATAACAAATCATTTGATGGTTACCTTAACCATATTCTATTCCTTCTAGTGCTTCTCGGCACATAATAAAACTAATGATAATGATCACCTCGAAACATGAGATTTAGTTGCCAAAGCATTAAGAGTTTATGTCGACATGAAAGGAGCTTAATCGAGCCTAAGAAAACATGCGAAAATAAAAACTTTCTAACAGAGATACCATAAAGTTAGATATTAAAGCCTACTTTTATCTGGTTGTGATTCATGTTATTCTGTAGATATTTATAATGTTTGTTGTTGTATAACGTAATCACAGTTTGGTTGAGTTTGGTGACATTTCCCAAGAGCAACGTCAGGACGTTTGACCTTTCAAAAGTTTTGCTGCTATGCAGATAACGAAACAGCGAATTAATAATACGATAACAAATGCCAAGAAACGACAAGTAACAAGTAGAGATACTAAGGTGATATGATTTCGTCTATTTGAAAAGTTTTATTTGGAAAGATTTATCGATAACATTGATATATATTTTGTACAGGCGATAAATTTTGATACGCGTTATCTGAAACTGTTACAATAAACTCTAAACGAAGCTGATATTAAGTGTGTAGGGTTTTGTCAATAATTTCTTTCAAAATTTGGCAAATTTTACAACATTTTCAATTGAAATTCGAAGAATTCTACTTGGAATTCGAAACACATCAATTAAAAATCAAAATTTCTATTTGAAATTCAAAAGACATCAACTGAAAATCAATATTCCCATTTGAAGTTTAAAAGAGATCACTTGAAAATCAAAATTTTTTTTTGACGGAAATGTTGCTTTAATTGAAACACCGTGCCGAGATTGGTTCCGTCACTTAATAGATAGTCATTTTGATATTGACGACCGTTTGTGAAGGAAGACGAAACCCCTTCGAAGACACTGAATTGACGACATTGCTTGATGGGAATCCGTGTCAAACGCAGGTAGAGCATACTTCATTATTAGGAGTTACCCGCCAAATCATTTCCAAGCAATTGCGTGCGTTGGGAATGATTCAAAAGCAAGGAACTTGGGTTCTTTATGAGTTGAAGCCAAGGGACTTTGAGTGTCGCTTTTTCGCCTGTGAACAACTGCTTCAGCTTCCAAAAAGAAGGGTTTTCTTCATCGTATTATAAGGGATGATGGAAAATGGATTCGTTACAGCAATCCAAAGAAAGGAAAGTCATCAGGGCTGTCCGGTCATGCTTCTATGTCATTATTTCGGCCGAATATTCACGCTGCGAAGGTTATGCTCTGTACTTGGTGGGTCTAGGTCGGTCATCACTGGGGATCGGTATCGACTTCAATCAATGCGATTGAGCCGAGCTCTGCGCGAGAAACGTTCACAATACGCGGAGAGGCATGAACGAAAAATTGCTTTTTCAGCATGACAACGCTTGGCCTCAAGTGGCCGAGCCCATTAAAACCTACCTGGAAACGCTGGAATGGGAAATCTTACCCTATCCGTTATATTCTCTAGATAGTGCGCCTCCCGATTACCGCTTGTTCCGGTGAACAGTGAAAAGTTTTGCCATGACGGAAGTTGAGCTTTGCCAGAAAGACGGAAAAAGTAGTAGCTATCCATGGGCAATACTTTCAGTGAATCATTTGTAAACGTGTTTTCATATCAAACACAAAAGCACGAATTTATGCAATTTCAATCTCTTATTGGTGTAATATTTCGTTTAAAAATTCGAATTCTTTACTTTTTGCGTTTTTTTTTTTGACTGATTTTCAAAATAAAATTATATTATTATGACTTTTTGTTTATTTATTGCATTGGATTGCACACAAATATATTTTCTAAGTATAATCAAGTTTTTAGTTGCTCATTGTAAAGCTTTCTATTTGTCTTCTCTACCTGGACACACCGATATTTCATATTTTAGCTTGCAGTAGTACTGTGTTACTTTCCCAAAAGCATACCTTAGCTTTCATTATAAATATCTTTAACTAAAATTGTGTTTTATTCCACATGATAGCTTATTAAAAAAAATCGCATTTTACAAAGCTTGTAACTCTATTTGCTCATTTGATTCAAGGGAATTACAACTGTTGCATTAGATTAACCTTCTCCAGTAAATAATAGATTATATAACTTGAACTTTTCTTTTTTATAAACCTACAATTCCACACGATGCACCCATTCCCTTGCTTTTGCTACAAAAGAAGTTGTTAGCTACATTAAGAAATCATAAATTTATGAACTGTTTTATTTTTGAGGTTCCTTCAGATTCGTCCTTCCGCCTGCAATGGCTTACTTAACTGTTTTGTTTGCCTGGCCTTAGCATTTACTTGACCAACTGTGGTTTATAAATAATAAATCATTGTTGCTTGTCCATTATGGTTTTGGTCAATACAATTGCTTAAGACATTACACACACACATACACACCGATAGACACACACAAACACATATACATGGTCGTTTTTCCTACAACCCTTGTGAATGGCAGAAAAACAAGTCAAGTCATTATCTGCTTTGCAGTTTGTTTTTAAACAATTACATACATTTTTAAACGTTTTTGCTAATAAACAATATCACGTCCATTGTTGTTAAGCGTTTTCTTACTTTGGCTATGTCAGCGTTTTCTTTTTTCATTCTTCACCTTCCTCTCTCTCTCTCATATCCTTTCTTGTTTATATTTCCGGCTTTTTATACGTTTTGTTTATACTTTGCCAGTTTACACTCAATTTATCTTAACTCAGGTTGTGTATGCAATTTTTTTGAGATAAGGTTTTGTTTTCAGTTCACTTTAAGTGAGCAACTTTTCCCGGTGATTTCTTTTTCTCCCGGTTTTCATTCGTGTCCGTCTTCCCTATGTAATTTTAAACATTTAGTATTAAAGTTTTCTTATAACTGTTTAGAAGTATGTGCGTTTCATTGTTTCTATTATGAAAAAGTATGAATTATTGTTTACAAAAAGTTTAAGAGCTAATAGCGGAAGTTCCTCCATAGCTCAGAAAAATTAAGAAAGTTTTCGAGTGCATTGCAAGGGATTAATAACATAACATGGGTAATTAGAGAACAAAGATGATCATAGCTATTACATAGATGATTGTGAAATCAATCATAATTTTATTATGCGGAAAAGATGAGTAATCTTTATAACATGCAAACGATAAGAACGCAAAATCGCTCTAATTAAAGTATTATTTTTTGTTTTGCTTTATGAATTTCTACGGGATAACAAGTCGAGAATTCTATTAGAATTCTATTAGTAAAAATACTGTAGCTGTTAGTAAGCCAAGCTTTAAATCCTTATCCTTCACTGCCTTCCTTGACTATCGTCTCAAGTCAGTAGAATCGAGAGGGTCCGATACCTGATCGGTTGGTGTAGGACTCCTAGCGAGAGAATCACGCGAGTTTGTTGACTGAAACCCGAAATCGCTGTTAGAGTCTTCACACTTGAATGTGAAGTTACATTTCAACAGGGTGCTACATGGAGTACTAGAGATGATGGGATAGACTTCACTTCCATTAAAGCGCACATGATCAATTTGTTATCTATCGGCTAGAAGAAAGATCAGAGATTTGCCGTAACTTACCCCCAAAATTGTTGATTCCAATTTCTATATACATAATTAAGGCAGACGTATTTAGTTTAGTATCTTCCGGCTAAAAGAAAGAGTCGAGAGTTAGCGCAACTTTCCCTCTAATTATTGGCCTAAATAGTTCAAGTCCTCCTGGCTGTCATATGGGGACACTGCTAATCGCACTGTTTGGTTAACACACCATAGGTAAAGCTTTCATTGCAAAGCTTATCTAAAGTTCCCGTGGATACTGTCAAATTTGACGTAAGCAAAATGTAAAAAAAAAAAATTCTAAATTCGTATTAATTTTGCATATCAGCATCAGTTGCTATTCTACCATAAAAGTTGTCATTCAATCCCAAGAAACTGTTGAGAAATTGTAATTTAGTTTTTTTCTAATATTGCGATCTAAGACTTTGTTTGTTGATTTTCGAGGTAAGAACCTGATCAAATACATTTATATAAACAATGTGTTGGTCCACAACATCCAAAGGCATTTCATTGTTCAAAACTTATTTTTTTGTATTTCCGGCCAAATCACTAAACTGCTGTAGAAATACGTTTGCTCAGCTATTTGGTCCGTCTGGCAGCAACTTTACAAAACTCGTTGCATTCAAATATCACTGAAAGCATGCAAACAAAAAGACAATTCCAATACCCTTTTATAAAACACATTTCAACTGGTGACGAGATATGGATTTATGAGTCTGGCATACGAAGCTGCCGGCAAGCTTAAGAAGACCGCCTTTCAAATAGGCGGAAACCGAAATAACCATGCCAAAGGATATCTTTGACTATATCGATATTGAGCGCTCGAACTTCTTGCCAGAAAGTCAGATTGTAAATAAATAATATTATCTGATTATTACGCAGCGTTTGTAAGAACAAATTTGTTGCAAAAAGTCACATCTGTGGAAAGAAAACTGAAATCACCCACTGTGCTCGCAGTTTGTTGACCGGCCGGTGTGTTAAACTTGCCTCGTTCCCGCATATCTTTGAAGGCCTTTATAATATGGAATTTAAAAAAAAAATTCAAATCTTTCGGAACTAAACAAGTGGCATCCCGTTTTGCGCCCAAAGAGTGCTGTAAAATAACAAAAAATTGTCTGTGAGACCCAAAAATTCAGCTTCTATCTCTCTCGAACTTGAGCGATGATTTCCATTCACCATTTCCTTCACTTTATCGATACCATCTTCGGGCAAAAACATTGATGGCCGACCAGAGCGAGTCAAATCTTGTACCATATCTTGATCGCTTCGAATGCACTGTACCACTCATATGCTAGAGTTTTTGATCGATTCATAATAGTCTCAGCGATTCAGTGCACTGAATTTCATCTACAGTATAGAATTTAAGATAAATTCTTTGTTCAATGTATTTGTCCATTGTGGAAATCGCAAAAAAAAAAAACTGACAAAATCTAGTGCTGTAAATAAATTCAATTACAGATTCTGCTTAAAATCCGCCTCAATGTAGAAGACAGTTGTGATATTTTAGCGAAGAAAAAAGAATTTTGACAATTTCTGTAAGTGAAGTTTTCGTATAGAGTTACACATTTTTACGTTTTCAAGTAGAGTTAAATAAAGCAAACATGAAGATATGATTTCAATCACCCCTTAATTTCATTATAATGCTTGGACCATACTATTATGCACAAAATACACTGTCATTTAAATGACCGCCTCCGGATTGGTTGCAGCAGTGAATCGTTTTGGGTAATTTTCGAAAAAATACGTGTCAATGACTCACCAAGCAGTCAGTTTCCGACTGCAATAACCTTTCCACAATCACTTCTGGATTCTCCGAGACCCGAGCCTCGAGAGAGAGAAATGAGCTTCATCGCTGAAGAAAACTTTATTCGATTGAAAGCCCACTTTAACATCACCACTTTTTTTATATTAAATTTTAATTATTTTTACGCGTTCCCCGATTACTAAAAGATCCACATTCGTGAATGGCAAACCTTTCACTAAATAAGGAACTCTTCAGATGACAGGTATATAACTTTGCCAGACCGACGGTTTTGAAACCAATAAATCGATAACCCTGTACAATGAATTCAATTTAATGTTGTATGCACATTTTCGTATCGGATATGCATTGCCTTTGTTTATAGGCTCACGTAAAATATTAGGTGCATAACTAAGTTTGCGCTGTTTGTCAATAGATGGCGCCAGTCGGTTGTGCTAGTCGATTCTGCCACAACTTAAACGTCATGAGTCAATCTTAGGCATATGGTAAACATACCGCCTCGACATAATGGTGATTTTCTTTTGATGTCATATTTTTTTGGTTGTGTGAATAAGTACGATGTTGTGCAAATAATCGTCATATACGAGAAATATGGATTTTCTTCTTTCAATCAAATAAAACGGCAGCTGAAGCTCATCGAGAGCTTCAAAACGTTTACAGAGATGCAGCTTTAAGTGAAACAACGTGTCGAGATAGGTTCCGTCACTTTAAAGACGGTGATTTTGATGTTGATGGCCGTTCGCGTAAAGGAAGAAGAAAAACCTTCGAAGACACTGAATTGACGTCATTGCTTGATGGGAATTTATGTCAAACATAGGTAGGGTTTGCTTTAGTATTAGGAGTTACGCTCTAAGGTATTTCCAAGCAATTGCATGCGTTGGAAATGATTCATAAGAAAGAAACTTGGGTTCCTTATGAGTTACAGCCAAGGGAAGTTGAGCGTTGTTTTTTCGCCTGTGAACAATTGCTTCAGCGACTAAAAAGGAAGGGTTTTCTTTATCGTATTGTAAGGGATGCTGAAAAATCAATTCATTACCGCAATGCTAAAAAAAACATGGGTGTTGCTCGGTCATGCTTCTACGTCGCTGCCTCGGCTGAAATTTCATGCTGTGAAAGTTATGCTCTGTATTTGGTGGGACCAGGTTGGTGTTAATTATTACGAGCAGTACAAACCAAACGAAACCTTCACTGGGTATCGGTATCGACTTCAGTTAATGCTATTGAGCGATTGAGCGCGAGAAACGCCTACAATACGCGGAGGGGCACAAAAAAGTGATTTTTCAGTATGACAACGCTCGGCCTCACATGGCCAAGTCTGTTAAAAATTACCTAGAAACGCTGAAATGGGAAGTCTTACCCCATCGGCTATATTCTCCAGATATTGCGCCGTCCAATTATCGCTTGTTCCGTTTGATGGCACACGGTCTGGCTGACCATTAGATCCACTCATATGACGACACCAAGGAATGGCTAGATTCGTGGATAGCCTCAAAGGATGAACAGTTTTACCGTGATAGAATTCGAGCTTTGCCAGAAAGATGGGAAAAAGTATTAGCTGGCGATAGGCAACATTTTTAGTGAATCATTTGTAAATATGTTTCCTTAATAAAGTTGAATTTTTATAAAGAAAAAACAACTTAGTTGCGCGCCTAATAGATGCCCTTCGTAATTAACTCTGTCATCCCAAAACCTGTTTCTGAATGGCTCCCCATTGTACGGTTGTCTCTAAATGAACTTTAGTAAAATTTAACACCACTTTCAAAGAAAGATAATAATTACGATTTTACCTAAACCATCAATAATCTTCATCTGGGACCTGCTGCATTCAATACCCTTGATAAGCGATTTATCACACCATAATGCTATTATCCACCTTGTTAATATACGTGCACACAAACTCTAAAAGACAAACACATACACACTCAAATACAAGAGCTTACTTATGCCTATAGACGTTTATCATTAGACATATTTGGCGAATAAATTTTCTGTAGTTCATTAACCAAATAATAATTAATAATTATGGCTGTTTGCTGGCCATGATTATGATCTATTGTTCGATGGTTGATCATAAATGTTGAACACGCAGATAAGTAGGTAAATAGTTGTGCACACACACACTTTTCTCCATTGGCACTCATACTTATGTATGTGTAGTATGTAGTGTATATGTGGGTGGGTGTGCGCGAACGACTGTTTGTATTAAATTAGGCTAAGACATAAATTTCAAATCCTTTGGCTCCACTGCTAATCATAGAGAACTGGTTATTATAACAATTGTTGATAATAGAGGCCATTTATTACTCATGTTGTAATTTACATAAACAGTATCGTTATGTATACATATAATACATGTATGATGATAAATGAATTTAATCGCATTAGGTGTGTCCATTAATAGGTAATTGTGGGGATGTGTACGTTATCATCTCTGGCACAGTGATTGATTCATTGAGAATGGAATCGGTTTGCTTGTGACCCCTAAGTTGGTTTGATATGCAAGTTCGCATCATTTCCGTTTGTAGTCGATGAGCTGGGCATTAGCCCACAATCGGTTTCTTTTTGCGAATGTGGAAACAGATAATTATTTGGAATATGTCAGCATATTAGAGAAATTGTCAAAATATTACATAAGTGACTTACAAATCATTGCATAAACAATGATTTCAAATAAAACTCTAAAAGTCGCTGACATTTTGATCCGTTTTCGTGTTCAGCAATAAACTAAAAAAATTTTTAAAATTTTTTGTTAAAAATATCAACCCCAAATTCGAGTAATAACAGATTGGTGAACCATTCATGTATAGGTACTCTACTATTGCCCTCATTTTACATATTTCTACACTCTTTATCCAGATTAGCTTCAATTGATAACCTATAGTAAGGTGAATTTTCAAATTTCACGGGCTTCGTACATTCAATCGAAAGTTGAATTATTAGTTGATTATTACTAATTTTTTTTTATGTTGGTACAGTCGCCTCGAAGATATGTTGACATGGAACCGTCAACATATAGCATGTTTAGTTTGTTTGTGGGAGGCATAAATAAGACAAGTGTTTTGCATGTTCGGCGATTTTCTGCTGTCGAAAAAAATGGATCAAAGAAGTTGCATCAAATTTTGTGTAAAAATGGAATTAACTGCTCAAAAACACTTGTGGCATACAGTGCGAGTACTTTGAGTAAAAAAAATGTTTACGAGTGGCACAAGCTTCCCACAGAAGGTCTAGAAGATGTGAATAACGACGCTCGCTCTAGACTCCCCAGCACATCAACAACCGATGAAAATGTTAAGAAAGTGAAGAAAATTGTTACGAATAATCATCGAATCACAATTAGAGAAGTTGCTGAAGATATCAACATATCGGTTAGCTCATGTCATGCAATCTTTTCGATAATTTTGGGCATAAAGCGTGTTGCAGCAAAGTTCGTTCCAAAATTGCTGAATTTTGACCAAAAACAACGTGACATGAACATCGCTTAGAAATTGTTGAATGACGTCAACGATGATCCAGATTTGCTTAAAAGGATCGTTACTGATGACGAAACATCGGTGTATGGTTATGACATCGAAACCAAAGCCTAATCGTCCCAATGGAAGAGTCCAGAAGAGCCAAGACAAAAAAAGGACGACAAGTTCGATTAAATGTCAAGGTTTTTTTCACTGTTTTCTTCGATTACCATGGCGTAGTACATCATTAGTTCTTACCACAAGGTCGTACGGCAAATAAGGAGTACTATCTTGAAGTTATGCGCAGTTTGCGTGAAGCAATACGAAAAAACGCCCGGAATTGTGGAAAAATTTTCATGGCTTTTGCATCATGATAATGCACCGGCTCACTTACCTTTGCTTGTGAGCGATTATTTGGCCAAAAAACAACATCGTTATCATGCCTCAGCCAACGTATTCACTAGATTTGACTCCTTTCTGCTCCTAAGATTGAAGGGATCCATGATAGTACGACATTTAGCGACGATTAAGGAGATAAAACCGAATCGCTAAGAGAGCTCAAGGACATACCAAAAAGTGCATATCAGAACTGCTTCGAGGATTGGAAAAAACGCTGGCACAAGTGTATTATATCTTAGGGGGACTACTCTGAGGGACATAAAATAGAAATTTATAAATAAAAATATTTTTTGAAAAAAATGAAATTTTACCATATTTTTGGAACACACCTCGTATGTATATAATATGATATATGCTGCACAGAAGCAAAATTTGTATGAACTGGAATTGTGCAAAGTATTGTATTTCAGAGTAGATTTTACCAATTATGTTGAATGGATATTCATATATATTGAATATTATTGACTGAAATTAAAATTGCCCGTTTCATATTCCTTAAACTCATTTGCCTCGTTATTTTTTCCTCAAAATATCTGTTGCCTTTACTGAGGTATTTATTAAAGGTATACAACCATGCAGTACACAGAACTTGAGTTATTTATACCACAATCAGAACTTATCAAATTCACAAAACCTAGATTTTGCTATGAATTATCTTCAAACTTATAAAGAAAGATAGCATTAATCCTTTTTAGCAAAATATCCTTTGAACTCATCCCTTTCTTGTTCTGCTTGGTTTAGTGTAATAAATTGAAAAGGTGTTTGAGTGGTAGCGAAATTTCCGCAATCGCTTTACATCACTGCCAGACTTAGATAAATCTTCTCTATTGATGATGTTCATAACTACTAATTTGTTATTTTTATGGGATGATTGATAGTAAAAGGTTTTCAGGTCTTGCCTAAGGAATCCTCTGCTTTATGTAATAATGCAGAAACCGGAAATGGAGTCACATAAACTGTATTACAGTCATAAATCAAATTCCCTAAAAGTTTTACAAATGATTTTTCATATTTAGTTTATGACATCGTACCTTTCGTATGCCAACGTAAAGGTCTTAGTGAAGCCTATTTAACCGCAAACGTTTTAAAATTCGAAAAGCGCCCTGAGTGAAGTAAACATCGGTTTGCCTTAAGTAAGTGGTTCATAGTTCCTCGAAATATACATATGTTGCCCGAAGATGATAAGAAATGGAAAGTATGAATTGACACTTGGAAGCAAATGGACCATACAATAAACTTTACAAAATGCTGTAGAAGTTTCCCCTGTGATAATCCTTTTAAATATTCCATGCATACAAATAAACGATGAATGAAAGGAAACTGTAACCAAAGAGCCTACAACTATCATGTGGTTCATTACATAAACCCATTATATTTAGTAATAATCTTTTCCGTAACATTTAACAAGGGATGGACCTTCGTGGGATGACCTCTTTCTGGGGCATTGTTTCATTTATATTTACTGTTATTATTATTGTAAACCTCAGGATAAGTTTTAATATCCTGTACCATAGTTCGATACGTGTAAACAATATGAATTCTATCTTGTATTAATAAATTATGTCACTGTCATGAAATGTATGTAAGACAATAAAGAAACAGTTTTCATACATTTTCTTCATTAATTTAACAATTTTTGTTGTCATTGTCACCCCCCCTTTACTGTTATGAAAGAGAATTAAGGAAATGAAATTGTAAATTAGAAGAGCGATGAGAAGAGACCAAAACGTCTCATATAAATGTAATTTGTCAGCTTGTAATAAAGCCCTACAAGATGTTTGAGAGGAGGTTAGATGATTATTTAAATTAACGCTTTAACATAGCCAGCCAACCTAAAGAATTTGGGAATCACTGCTTACTATTAAATTCATCCTTGGAGTTTTGTGATGCAAAATTGTAAACTTCTACAAAACTAAATAAGAAAATTATCTGACATGTATTAGCGCAGTATTACTTTTGCCTCAGGTGCAGCATTTATTTTCGTTTGACTAACCAAATTTTTTGTTTTTGGATACACAAGGAGTTTCCAAATAAATTTCCCATATTCTTAGGCTTATGCATATGTTTTTCAAAGTAGTGATTAGTCGCTAAATATTAGATGTAAATTTGTTTTTTGGTGAAAATTTCCAAAAATTCTATACCTATATCAAGTTTATTCAACCTGCATTTATTAGACGCTAAATTTGGCGCATAAATTAATCTCAATTCAATTTCTAGAAAAATCGAAACCTTCTGAGCTACTTTGACTAATTACAGTCTTCCAATCAAATTGCAAGATTTTCGGATTTGCCTTGCTTAAGGTCTATTCTTTCTATGGGAGGGCCAGTTTAGTGGCATTTGGCAAGCTCACATATATATAAAAATTCATTGATTTCTAAACTTTTCCCAAGTGATTCCAAATTCGCGTCTTTCATACAATTATGTGCTTATTTCAAGAGAAAAACGCTTCCAAAGTTTTCTATACTTTTGATTTGAGTGTCGTATTTGTGGCATTACTGAGTATTAGATGAATTCCTGTGTCAAACATATTGTTACAGATTTCTTATAATAAATAACTAAACACTCTGAGTGATTGTGGAACACTAAATGCTTTATTAAAAACACTTCTAACGCACACTTATTTTCATTTAGCTAACCTAACCTAAAGATGGAAAGAGAAAGGCCAAATTCTCCTATCATAAACCACACTTCTCAATCCATTCACTGTCATCAATTCAACACTGTCAATCAATTCTTATCCTATTTTTTGTTAAGATGCTACATACAGCAACACGCTACAAGAGACCATTTGCCTTATCTTTATTACTTTGTGTGAGTCTCTGTAGCGCCCCATAAGGGAATAGTCACATGCAGTGTAGATAAACCCATGCACACAGAAAAAGAGCGCATTTTCTTCATCGCCACTTGAAGGATACACATATCATCTTGTCATCACCCGCGTGGTTCTTTACATCCTAAACCACTCTTCTGATAATAAGCAAGCAAGACGCTACCAGAGACCCCATGTCTTATCTTTATTACATTGCATCATGTGCGTCTCTGTGGCGCCCCATAAGGTAATAATCGCATGTAAACATTTGTAAACGCATGTCAAATATATCTACTCTAAATAAGTTTATACTTTTCTTTCATTGAATTTCTGAACATAGCAGTTTTATGCAATTGAACGTATACATAATGCGACATATTTTGTTGTATCTCATATGCAAATAATTTATATTTGAACTGAAACGATAGTACTCTCTCTCACCATTCCCTTTGTTTAATCCATAATTTGTCAACGTTCTATTGAAAAATGTGGAAAACTGTTTAGCAACATTGTATATGTTTGTTTATGTTTGAACTGTTTGGAAAATGTATATCTAAAAATTACAGTTTTCTATGCCTCAGCATGGGTAGAATGGCCTTCATCGGCTTCGGTTTTCTATACCCTTTCTCCTAATCGGCTATCAAAGTTATAACATAATTTCAGACACCAGGTATTTTCAATGAAGTCAACAATTGTAAATATAAATAGGTTCTCTTCCGCCACATATTTCGTGAATAATTTATTTTAGAAATTAGTTTTGTCTAGAAAACTGCTTATTTTGGTCGATTGTTTATTCTTTTTCCATGAAGAAAAAGGACGTAAGAAAATTGAAAAGAAAGAAATTTGGATTTCGAACTACTCTTGTTATGAACTGGTGAAAGACTTTGATCTTCCAGTTAACAACAACAAATACATTAAGTATTTATTTGTCAATTCTAAACTCCGATTTTCTCAACGAACATGAGAAATTCTTCCCCATCACATTCATGACTTAGGTTAGGTTAGGTTTGGCCAGTGTGGCAGTCTGAATAGAAAGACTCACTTAGACTGTATAGTTAATTTTAATACCACGGAAACTAGAGATATGGATGTCCCTAGTTTCCCCCATTGAACCATCCTGAGCACCTCAAGAAGCTCTTAAGTCGGACAATATCTCTATCATCCAGATTTTCTAGGTCCCTAAAGAAATAAGAGCCCAGTGTTGATCTCCGACTGTTCGCCAGGGCGGGGCAATTGCAGAGAAGATGGCCTCCAATCAAACAGAAATCAAAATCAGGACGGATACAAGCAATGAGACGTCGGGTTAACAGATCTGCGGCAATTCAGGGCTGATGTTGATTTCAGGAGGGCAGAATTCAGGGATTTAATGGCAGCTTGACTCTCAGAGAATATGTTAATCCCCATTGTGGCGAAGACGTTATATCTCAGCTATTTTGCCACTTTCCCAATGGCCGAAATCTCAACCTAATATGCACTACAGTGATCAGGTAGCCTTCTTGCTGTACTTAGCCCTAGGTCTTTGGTGTAGACCCCGAAGCTAATTGAAGCCGTCAGTGTAGAAGTCGACATACAGTCTTGTACCAGCAGTCCTACATTTCCACGTGTCTCTATATGCTATAAGTATATGATGCTTCTTGTCGAACAGTGGTTCGGCCAGAGTATAATCAATAGTGCCTTTTATATCAGACACCATGTTAAGGATCATAATGTGACGGTAACCACTGTTTTTTTACCACTGTGACAGCTCTCTTCATCTTGCTTCATGACTTAATCTATGAAAAAGGTTTACTTATCAAACTCACTTGCGTTTAAGATTTCTACTAAACCCCACGTCTGTTTGTGCACGTATTTACCATAAAGAAAATCCATGTAGGCAAAAGACATGTTAATAAATCACCATAATTCCTGCTTAAAGTTAATTGTTCCTTAATCCTTGACACACATTCACACTCCAGGCGTGGAAACGTGTCATCACTAACACATCTGCGCATTTTCTTTTATACCACCTTCATGGCCCAAGCCTCTGCTATTTTGTTTTTGCCTTTTTCCGAATATTTCAACATAAAAAGTTACTGCAGAGTGAGTGTTCATTTGTGTAATTTTCACAGAATTATTAATTCATTCATATCAGTTCAATTTCTTGCTGTTGTTGTTGTTTTTTTTTTTAAATTTATTTTACTGCTCTCTTGTCTCCACACGAAACTGGAAGGAACTCAAAAAATCTTAAAGGAAATTAAAATGACGTATTTCTTGTCACTTGGCAGTGGTGAGAGTAAGTGAACTGTTCGTTTTTTTATTTCTTCTGTTTATGGGTATTATCCTTATTGTATTTGAGTAGGCTGTGGTAGGTATTTGAGTGCTGTTGCCACCCCCTATCCGCAATAAGGATTTCACCACACCGTAATGTCCTAGAGAAGGGCGTGCAATTTGCTGGAATATGTCACATACCTTCATCATTTAATTAATTTAACAATCAATACAGAATTTAACTATAACATTTGTGTGAGCCTTCGAAAGGAAAATTAATTTGCCTCAAACAAGAGCTAATATACATATATGTGAAGGGGTTTATTAAATAGTTATAGTATCAGAGTGAGCAAAGAGATATGTTTTTTATAGAGGAAATGCATACATGAATATACACTCAGCGAAATCCAATTAAAGGCATCCACTTTTTTTTAGATTATTTGAAACTTATGCATGGTGGTAAAGTTTTTCGTATTAAATCATATGTTTTTAATTCACTTTATGTTGAATAAAAAAAAAATCGAAAATAAAGCGCGAAGTTCATTTAAAGGCATTATGTTCTATGTTATAAAAAATCAAAAAAGAAAACCTCAAAAAGACTCAATAATGTAAATTAATAATGTGTCCATCGCCCAGATTCTTGAATTACTTCAAAAATTCTAATTGGCATCGAATCAATCATTTTTTGGCACTCGTCCCGTGGTATTTGGCCCATTCCTAAGATACGAGTTTTCGAAGCTCTTCCATCGATTGTAATTTTCTCCCGTTAGCATAAACCCGACGGTCCCGGTTGCCCCCCATGTTTTTAATAGGATTTAAATCCGGAGATCGAGCAGCCCCCATGACTTTCTTTTCATTGGATTGTTGTAGCTAATTCATTTCTCATCACCCGTTAAAATACAATGAAGAAAACCCTTCTTTTTTTGTCACTGAAGCAGTTGTTCGCAGGTGAAAAAACTACGCTCAACGTCCCTTGGCTTCAGCTCATAAGGGACCCAAGTTCATTGCTTTTGAATCATTCCCGACGCATGAAATTGCTTGGAAATGGCTTGGCGAGTAATTCCTAATACTGAGGCAACCTCTACCTGTGTTTGACACGGATCCCCATCAAGCAATGCCGTCTATTCAGTGCCTTTAAAGGTTGTTCGTCTTCCTTTACGCGAACGGTTGTCAATATTAAAATCACCGTCAACACATTGTTTCACTTAAAGTAGCATCTCCGTTAACGTTTTGAAGCTTGCGATAAGCTTCAGCTGCCGTTTTCTTTGATTGAAAGAAGAAAATCAATACTTCTCGCATATAACGACAATTTGGTACAAAATCACGCAACCCAAAGAACATGACGTCAAAAGAAAATTACTATTGTGTCGAGGCGATGTGTTTACCAAATGTCTAAGCTTGACTCATAACGTTTAGGTTATGGCAGAATCGATTATAGACTAGCACTTAAAGCTGGCGCCATCTATTGGCAAACAGCGGGAACTAAGTTGAGCGCCTAATAGTTACTAAAAGATGCCTACTGTGGTTTCCTTAATGCATTTGTAGTTGTTGTAAATTGTTAAAGTGAGTAAATTGTGCTTATAGTATTTTTAGTAACGACTTTTTGGACTCATTGATAACATAAATTGTGATTAATTTTCAAAACTGTTGCCAATGCTAAGAGTATTTGCAAATTAGTTGTTTTGGTTTAACTATATCTTGAGGACTAGTTTACAAAATTAAATTACTTTCTAAACATGAATTGTAATTTAGAAATTCATATTGCCTATTAGATTATTAAAAATAATTGTAGGTAAATTAACATCACCCAGTATGCTTATATATTTTATAACAGAAGCTAATGAGTAAGCCTACTAGTAGGAGACTAATTTTGACCACAATTAAAATTATGTATATTAATGTAAAAATATAATTGTCCTGGCGTTGATCAAACGTTAATATGAAAATATATGTTGAATAATAATAACGAACATGT
Source organism: Philornis downsi (assembly GCA_019455685.1). Classification (NCBI taxonomy): domain Eukaryota; kingdom Metazoa; phylum Arthropoda; class Insecta; order Diptera; family Muscidae; genus Philornis; species Philornis downsi. The sequence goes on from JAHXMU010000573.1 coordinate 139,760, forward strand.
ACTCGAATAAAGGCTGTGAAATTTTCCTAAAACTTTGAATTTAATCAAACGATTTTTCTCCAAAGGTAGTTTTCTATCACAAAAAACAGTCAAATGGTATATTTTCGACCAAAATTGTGATCTGCAGTGATGCCCATTACTGGCTTAGTATTGCGTACATTAATAATAAAAAATAACGTATTCGGGCTGAAGAGCAACCTGATGATACAAAAAAGCTTAGTTATTGTATGTGGGTTGACGCCATCAATATTTATTGAATTGCTAGTAAAGTACAGGGCTATCCATTTAGGGATTTGAAAACCACCGATCTGGCAAGGCTGTCAGCTGTTAAATACATGTCATTTGAAGTGCTATTTATTTAGTGAAAGCTTTGCCTCTATAAATATGGATCGTTTAACAAGCGAGGGACGCGTAAAAATAGTTAAAACTTACTACAAAATTTGTGATTCAAGGCTCTGGGGTTAAACTTATACAAAATTCCGGCCGATTGTCCGAATCGTAATCGTTTCAATCTTTTGGGCCCTTCTTCAATATTTTCGACTAAAATTGTGATCGGCAGTGAGGCCCATTACTGGCTTAGTGTTGCGTACATTAATAATAAAAGATAACGTATTCGGGCTGAAGAGCAACCTGATAATATAAAAAAGCTTTGTTATAATGTGTGGGTTGACGCCATCAATATTTATTGAATTACCAATAAAGTTCAGGGTTATCCATTTAGTGATTTTAAAACCGCCGGTCTGGCAAGGCTGTCAGCTGTTAAATACCTGTCATTTGAAGTGCTATCTATTTAGTGAAAGCTTTGCCTTCTATAAATATGGATCGTCTAACAAGCGAGGGACGCGTAAAAATAGTTAAAACCTACTACAAAAGTTGAGATTCAAATGTGATTCAACATGTGCGATTTTCGCTTTATTGCATGAGAAGTTTCCAGAAAGGGTAGTGCTACGTTTTGGTGACATCAATGGCCACCAAGATCATGAGATTTGACGCCGTTAGTTTTTTTTTTTTTTTTTGTGGAGCTACCGAAATGTGCAAAAAGTTTTCGAAGACTACCTGAAAAGGATCTAGTGCTGCAACCAATCAAGAGGAAGTCATTTAAATGATATTGTATTTTGTACATAATGGCATTATAGTGAAATAGAAACTTAATGGAAATCATAGCTTTTTGTGTGTTTGTGTGTTTTAGTTAACTTTAATTTTGAGAGCAAAATATGGATAACCCTGTATTTCCAACGTTTTTGCTCAAATTGAACATAAAGTACAATCTCGTATGTGTTATTTTGTTCAATGGAGATGACAGCAGAAGACGTAAATGGTAACATTAGTAAATCATTAGGATCTTGCATCGTTAGCTGAAATGCTGAAAAAATTTAATGCAGTACATAGATTTTTTTTGTTAATTTTTCTAAAATAAAATACATAGAATTTGCCGTGAAAATGTAAAAACTTGAAAGGACTGGACTTTATTCGAAATATATCGTTATCAATCTAGGAAATAATATTTAGATTTTTGCTAGTAATTTTTGCTAGTTAATTTATTTAGCAATCGATTTTGCTTTTCCGTAAAGCATTTATTTATATATCGATTGGAAAACTCTCCATGTACATTTAATGACTAACGTATATCAATTATTATGATAAATCGAAATAATATATACGCTCGCATAAGGATGTCATTATTAATACTTCTTCAACCATATTGTTTTGATGATACTTTCGTTTAATCTTCTTATAGTGAGTGGTTTCCTCTTACCTTTCGATGCCTTTACTTCAATTTACTATGCAAATTTGTGTAATGAATTTAATGTTGAAAAGCATAACCTAAATATTTACTTTTGCGAAAGTTGTCCTCAGTGATTTCAAACACTTTTGCTAATGAAAATGCAAACAATTTCCGGCATTTCATAATGTAGAATTTTCTTCAAAAATTACAACATTTCTGTGTACACAACGGGGGATGGCTGCCACAAAACCAGTTGTAAGTAATCTAGACCACGATGCTCGCATAATAATTTGCCTCTGTCCACAAAAACACGACCTTTTCCATATAAACAATTACACATTTAAGGGAATCGAGGAGAGAAAGACTGATTGTCAAAAGGTGTTGTTGCTGTTGTAAGTGGAATGCATCTCGGGTTGAATATATTTGTTGGTAACGGCGACCTTTGGT
>JAHXMU010000573.1:147927-159728 GCA_019455685.1 Philornis downsi
TGAACTGAAACACGAACACGCTCCACAATGTCGGCTGATCTTGCAGAAACTGGGCGACCACGACCCGTAATTGGTACTGTTGAGCCGGTTGTTTCGAACATTCTGATCCATTTTCGTATCACATTGGCGCTTGGAACTTCACTTAAATCGTGTAAACCGTGTTCATGCCGATAAAAACGTCGTGCAGTAATCACTGATTAATTGTTTCCGTAATACGCTCGGACACAAAATGCACGCTGAAGAATTAAATCGCCAACACTCATATGGCTCACCCTGTAGTTTACAAGACTCGTCCAATACTCGACTACACGAAGTGTTCGTCAGACAAATCGGGACAACCGCCTCTCAAAGAGAGATAGATGGCTGTATCGGAACTAGAAACAACGACCAGGCGCAGGATAGTCGCTTGTTGTAACCATCAGACCATGACAGGACACTGAAAGTTACTATCGAATGTGCAGAATTTCTCCATTCCGGGTATATGAAAAATTTTAAAGTTTCGTTGATTATTTTTCTTATTGTTTTGTTGTTGTTTGTTGACAAAAAAAAATTAGAAAAAAATGATTTAAGAAAAAATAAGAAGTATACTTTCTTCTTTCTGAAATCGTTGACATCATTTCAATTTTGGTTATTACTAAGGAGATTGGAAAAGGTGGAGCCTTTCAGATGAAGCTAAAAACATAAAACACAACATTTTGTATAACTCAGCAACTGAACTTTTGATCGCAGAAACCATAATAATAATAATTTTTGAATACCAACGGCTAAAATCGATCCTACGACATCAAAATAATATCAACAAATTTTCAAAAAAATTGCTAAAAAAATAAAAGCGCTAATCTCAGAATACGATTTCGTTTCGTCCTATATTTTAGTCATATTTTATGTTTACCTATGATTTCGATTATATTTTAATTTTTTGGTAAAACATTGAAGTCATTACATTGTTCATGCTCTGTAAAAAAATTAAAAATGTCATAATTTTAGCGTTATGAAATTTAACTCAAATGAAATATTTAAATACTCAATAATTTTATTGTAATTATAATATACGGGGACTGTTGTATACCATGATATCCAATTAAGATACGTCTCTTGTGTAATCTGTAGCTTGGTGTGCTGAAATTCATTATTTCGCTCGTTACTTTAAATTTCTTTCTTTCTTGTTTCTATTTATTTTTAAAATAAAAAAATAATATATAATTTCATAGGCGCTAGAAAAAAGCTTAGAATGTATGCAAATAACATTATTTTTACTTTTAATTTTACAAAACATTTAAATATTTATTAATTGTTTTGAATATAAGTTGGAGTCGTGTAAATAAAATCGACTTCTACTCTTACTCTGATTTCGGCAAATGTGCTGAACTCCGATTTTTACTTCAAACAACTTGGCTCTCATTTATAATAATAAATGAAGAATGAATGCAAGCAAAATCGAAAATCACAAATTGTGTAGAACTGAGCTTTCCTTTAGACAGTTCATGTGATGAAAGTATTCACTACAGAGACCTTAATATCCCAGAATTTGCAAATGGTGTGAGGAACTCGATTTATGTTAACACATAAGGATATACAAGTACAGTTGTCTTGCATGTTTTTCAGAGGCAATGGGATGTTTGACAATATCAAAAGCATTGGCGGCTTTCTGGTGAATTTGAGAAATGTACGTTAGAGCGTACATAACGTACAGTTGTGCCGGAATCACCCTTTATGTCCTTGGTTTGAACTTTATTGCTCGTCATTAATGTAACAGCCATGGTCTTATGTAACTTCTTTTGTTTCTTACAGCCGGTCTTGACGACAACCTTCTTGTCTTTGGTGCAAAGTCTTAGGGGGCCTTCTTGTTAGGAATTGCTCCCTTGGCTGCGGTCTTCTTGGCTGCAGTAGTAGAAACTTTTAAGCAAAGAAATTTTTTGGCAGCAGAGGGGTGAGCGAATCGGGCTGCAACTTCATTTTTATGGCCAGTAGCTGCAGCTATGATAGATTTCTGAAAGGTTTTGATGATTTGCCATTTTTCCCAGCCTTGGTGGCCAATTCCTCGCCTGAAATTTTGAATGGTATGCCTATCAAGAAGTTCACAACAACCGATAACAGATTCTACACCACTTTTGAATGAGCTAAAAGTGATGAAATAATCTATCAAGTTTGCTTTTTATAACTTCAGATCCACCTTACTTTACGTGCACGGAAACTAGCTAACCAGACGCATAGGTGATGCAAGTATTTTGAAAAAAAGATTATGTTTGTGAAAAGTGGCAACCTTATAAAACATATGTTTTAAGTCTCAAGGGCCCACGTTGTTTAATATTTATATTTGAACCATCAAAAGTAAACGATTTTAGTTAATTTGTAAACATGGAAAAAATTGGTCACCGTAATATATGGGTTGTAGTTTTAAAAATTATGTAGATTTTAGGTCTTTGCTGTTATTTTATAAAGTTGTTCGACTGTGTAGTCCTCAATTTCTTTTTAATTCGTATAGTATTTCACATTCCACTCGTAATAAGCAGCTTCTTATTCCTAAAATAACCACACTCATGGGTCGTGCTTTTGTAGTAAGAGTAGCTCGAATTTACAATTTACTACCAAGCCATTTAAAAAGTTTTAAATTATGTCCTTATTCTTACAAAAGGCACATTCTACAACACTTTCAGACTTTACTGTAAAATTTTGTTTTCAATTAAACTGTGAGCAGCCTTTATTACATACCGATTATCTTATATTTCAAGATTATATTCCGATTAACTTCTAACTTTTGAATTAGTCTTTTTTTCCATACTTTTTTTTTCTTCAATGATTATAATGTCATATTATATTATTATATGTCATATTATATTTTTATAAATTTTATATTTAATTTTTATTATGATGAATTGTTGCATATTGTAATTTACTTATAATTGGCCGGAAGGCTTTAAATTAAAAGCCAGAAATAAATAAATAAATAAATAAATAATTTAATATTTCCGTCTGAAAGATCTCAGTCCAACCAATATTCAAGGAAAGCTAGATTCTGTTCTGGGAGAGTCTGCTCCATCGTTTACGACTATAAACTATTGGGTAGCAGAGTTTAAACGAGGCCGTACGAGCTGCCGAGACGATCATCGTAGTGGTCGATCCATTAAGGTGCCCACGCTAGATACGGCGAAAATCTACAAAATGGTATTGGATGTTTGCGGATGGTTGGCTGAAGATGCGAGAGCCAGCTAAAATGATAGGCATTTTAAAAGGTGCTGTACATCGTATATTGACCGAAGATTTGAAGATGGGAAAGCTGTGCACAAGATGGGTGCCGCGCTTGCTTTCAATAGAGCAAAAACAGTGTCATTCAGATTTTTCAATAGAGTGTTTGGCGATGTTTCACTACAATAAAGCCGAATTTTTGTGTCGATTTATAACCATAGATAAAACATTACTAAACCTCTTCACACCTGAGGCTAAGGAAAAGTCAAAGCAGTGGACTGGAATAAAAGAATCGTATCCAATTAAGGCGAAGACTGCACCAACTGCAGGCAAGGTCATGGTGTCTGCTTTTTTTTTTTTTTTTTGGAAAGCGCATGCGATTATTTTTGTTCATTATCTTCAGAAAGGAAAAATCATCAACGGCGAATATTATGCTAATTTACTGCAGCGTTTAAGTGATGAAAAAATTCCGCATTTGGAGAAAAAGGAATTTTTGTTTCATCAAGACAATGTCCCAGTTACCACATTTACTATTGCGATGGCCAAAATTAATGATTGAAAGTTCGAATTGCTTTATCATGCGTCTTATTCGCCATATTAACTCCCTCGGACTATTTTCTATTTCCAAATTTGAAAAGATGTTTCGGTGGTAAAAGATTTGCCAACATTGAAAAGATGGAGTCTGCGGTTGATGGATGTTTCAATGAGTTTGATAGTTCTTACTATAAACAGGGCATAGAAGTTATTGAATATCGCTGGAAAAAAAAGGTGTCCCAACAAGAACGGAAGATTTAAATGACTGATGCAGCAATTGAACTTGAACTCGAAAAAATGCTTCGATGGTAAAATATTTGCCAACAATGAAAAAGTGGAGTCTGCGTTTGATGGCTATTTTAGGGAGTTAAACAGTTCTTACTATAAATAGAGTATGGAAGCTATGATCAATATCGCTGGAAAAGGTGTATCGCGCTAAAAGGACGTTACATTAAAAAATAAGGAAAGTTTTGTAACAACCTTTTTGTGTCTTCTTTGTTAGTTTGGCTAGAATTGCTCTCGTACTTGTGATAAATTCCATTGAATAAGGAACAGAGTTTTCTTAATATGTGTTGGCATTCAAAAGTCTTCACAATATTAATTATTAAACTGTAATAAAATATAACTTAGATATTCCATCTTTTTATGGTGTGAATTTAAAAGTTAATATTCCCCAGTTTTTTTGCCTTATGTTATTCGAAGTAATGTAAATATTTCATTATTTCGTCATTATTGCCCTCAAAGGACGTTGAATTCTCTGATTTGTAAGATCAGACATGACAGCGTGTAACTGTTAAGCCATGTTTAAGCACACCAACAGCACTCTCCACTGTTCGTTTGTATCGCAAAATATCTATAATGAAACAACGGACGTACAAAACGGTATACGAGTATATCTTCTTTGCGCTTTATTTGTGTGCGGAAAAATTTCCGCATAGTGCAGGGGAAGCTCATAAAAAAAAAACAAAAAAAAAATCCATGCTCAGACTTAAAGGCAAATAAAAACAAGGGAAAGCGAAGTAGAAAAGTCAATGCAGCGTAAATTGTTTCTTATATTGAATAAGTTATTGTACCAGTCAAGTGCAAGACTTCACCCGATGTTCTTTTACCCCATTGTCGCTGCCACTACAACAGATATTTAAACAATTCCTATATAAAGTAAAGAAAGTTACACGTTTGTGTCTGTGTGTGTATTTGTGTTTTGGGGAATTTCATTTAGCACATGCACACACACACGCACGTACGTACGTAAGCGCTCAATACAAATTACATAACCGTACATGGCTAAGTGTGTGTAAGTTTATAGAGCTTATGTATGGGTAAGTATGTATTATATAAACCCCAAGTATGCAATTTAAGTAAATAAAGAAACGCTAAAGAACAATGATTGTCAATGGGGACGTAAAGCAACAACAGCAACAGCAACTATAACAACAATCACTGCAACAACAACAAGTAATAGAAAAAATAGTAATGTTTGCAGATCCTTTTCGTGGTATCGTTCGCACAAGGGTTTATGTAAATATTACACTACGGAATTTTAATTGAATTACTGTATAAACAATGCCAAAACACACTCGCACGTTCACATAATAACCCCTATAATAAACAATAAAGAGCAATTTGTTTAAGAGTTGTTGATTTTTTTTTTTTTTTTTTGCTTAAATAAATATCTTCCACGGGATAAGGTGAATGATCGCTGTAGGACAAAAAGATATGAGTATGGATAAATTAAATCGATTTTTTAAGATTCGTTTAAATTTACATGAAGACATTTAGTTGGTAATCTAAATCAAAGATATAAAAAATTTTGTCTTATTTAGTAGATGAAGAGAACTGTTATATATCAAAATTGGAAAAAGCATTACTAAGTTTGTCATTTTTAATTTGGGGTTTTTCGTGAAGATTTAAAAAAATGAAATTAGATTATCAAAATTTGTTGCCATAATTTTTTATCAACATGTGATAACTATAATATAGTGCGCCCATCAACTGTCTTCGGCTTTTGCTAGCAATAAAAAATATCGGGCCATCATGTTTCGCTCCTTTTCCGAATTTAATCGTGGTCGTAGTTTGCTTTACGACAAATTTCGTGAAGACAGTTCCCAAATACGTCACGTTTTTTGCCAAATTTTTTAAATTGAAAATCTTTCCTTCTTTGCTATTGTTAAGCTCCACTGTGCATGGTTGTTAAATGACGAATAAATGAATTTTTGCAAAGGTGGATGAAATCATTGTGCGGGTAGTCTTTTTTCCTAATGAACCAACTTTCCTCATTTATGTTACACCCTGAACACAGTATCTTGAACGATATGTAAGTAAAATGTAATGACCCATTGAAAGTATTGCCCATAGCTGCTACTACTTTTTCCCATTTTTCCGGCAAAGCCCGAATTCTGTCATCTTTAGAGGCTATCCAGAAACCTACCCCTTTCTTGATGTTGTCTTGTGAGTGGAAGTGCTGGTCAGCCAGACCATGTGCCATCGAATGGAACATGCGATGATCGAACGGTGTAATATCTGGAGAATATGGCGGATGGGGTAAGACTTCCCATTTCAGTGTTTCCAGGTAGGTTTTAAGGGGCTTAGTCACGTGAGGCCGAGCATTGTCATGCTGAAGAATCACTTTGTTGTACGTCTCCGCGTATTGTAAGAATTTTCTCACCCAGAGCTCGGCTCAATCGCCATAATTGAAGTCGATGCTGATCGACAGTTCCACCAAATACAGAGCATAACCTTCGCAGCTTGAATATTCGGTCGAGGCAACGACGTATAAGCATGACTGGGCAATGTACCTTGGCTTTAACTCATATAGAACCCAAGTTCTTTGCTGTTGAATCATTACCAATGCATGCAATCGCTTGGAAACGGCTTGGAGGATAATTCCTAATACTAAAGCAAGCTCTACCTGCACTTGGCATGGATCCTCACCAAGCAATGCCATCAATTCAGTGTCCTTGAAGGTTTTTCATCTTCCTTGACGCCAACGGTCGTCAACATCAAAATCACCATCTTCAAAGTGACGTAAACGTTTTGAAACTCTCGTTGAGCTTCAGCCACCGTTTTCTTCGGTTGAAAGAAGAAAATCAATACTTCTCGCATATGACGATTATTTGTCACAAAATCATACAGATTCACACAACCAAAAGAATATAACGTCAAAAGAAAATCACTATTGTGTCGAGGCGGTATGTTTATCATATGCCTAAGCGTGGCTCATGACGTTTAGATTATGGCAGAATTGCCTAGCACTTAGAGCAGGCGTCATCTATTGCCAACATCAGGAACTTAGTTGTGCACCTAATAACTAGCACATAAAAGGGCGGTTCAACATCATCTTGTCTTATATATAAAACATCAATTTTACACATTTTTCTGTAAAAATTCGGAGTTTTGCATATAGAAATAACTGTTTTCTCAATTAGGGTGATGAATTATAAGTGTAAATATGTACTTTATTATGCTTATAGTTAAATTAGAAGAGTAAAATTGTTGGAAAAATTTTGGAAACTTTCTAGAGGTAATTTCAATCTTGTGTGGACAATTTTTATTCTATTGAATCAGTTTTGAACTCATCTTGTCTGCGACTGTTGAATGTTTTCTGGGAAAATGTAAGCCTTATAAGCGAAACGGCTCGACCTAATCTGTTAGTAACCAACAGGGCGATACGCTAGATTTTAGATATATTTTTAGAGGGACTAAGAACATCGTATATGGCCATAATATGGTGGAGGGTGTAAACTGGTCAAATTAAAATAATTACCAAATAAAAGGGCGGGTCAATATCATCTTCTCTTATATATAAAATGTCAATTTTTATATTTTCCTGTAAAGTTTTTGCATATTGAAGTAACTGTTTTCTTAATTAAGGGTTACTCCTTATAAGTGTGAACGTGTATTTTATTATACTTATAGTTAAATTAGAAGGATAAATTTTTTAGAAAAGTTTGATAATTTTCTAGAGGTGATTTCATTCTTGTACGTATAATTTTTTTCTATTGAATCAGTTTTCAGGAAAAATCTGAATATTAGAAATCAAATGGCTCGAATCCTAACCTGCTATTAACCAACAGGACGGCACACTAAATTTTAGATATATTTTCAGGGGAACAAAGAACATCGTACATGGCCATCATATGGCGGAGTGCATAAACTGATCAAATTACTACAATTTTAATCGACTGTGGTTGGGGGAACAAAAATTCTGTTGCCGTTACTAATTTCATGCCCAACATACGCTATTCTTCGTGATATTATTGTGTGTTTGAGGCCCAGTAAAGTCACCTAATTCCCTTTAAGCTGATGTCAATTGAATGAGCTGACAAACAATTCAAATATTCGAGCAATCGACAATTTTGGTTAAAACTTCTCAAACTGGTGTTCGCCGACATCAGAGGCAATTAGATATCATTCTGTAGGTCTAGAAATAATGCTTTCTAATGCTTAAGAGTTCAATGAATGTGGGAAACTCTCTTAAATCCTATTTGAGAGTGCAAGGGAATTATTATTTTTTATTTACAATTGTATGGAAAATTCTTTTGCTGCAAAGATTCTGTTAACGCGGCCAACATCCTCAGGTTTAGCTGAATTGCTGTTTGCGACAACCTCATATCGATCAATAATTTCTGTTTGTGTGAGAAATTGAGTTTAAGTCATTGATTTGTATTAAACAGAACTTAATGTCAAGAAGGCGAAACATTTCCATTTTCTTAACAGCCTGATATGTAGGGTTGAATTTGCTAAAAAAAAATCGTAATGATTTTTTTGTACCAGTCTTACAACAGTAAAATGTGTAAAGTGATTTGTCCTTCGTCTGTTGTGGGTAAAGTCATGGCCAAAGTATTTCTCTTAAGCCGTAAAGTCTATTTTACACGTAAGTACTTATATTCGTGTATGTAAGGCTATTACACACTTACTTTTGCTATTTTTATTGTTATAGCCGTCTTTGTTATTGCCTTTGTCGGTCGTGTTTTGTTAAGCTGGTTATATATTGAATTTTTCCACACATGCCAGACACAATTATTGTGGGTTTTTAGACAATAAAACAAGCACTGTGAAACAACAACTATTATCGCGACAACAGCAGTTGCCATAAATACTGTATGCTATAAAAGCTGCAAAAGTATCAAGTGAGAACGTAACAACAGCTGCGTTAGCCACAAGTGCGACATATTAGGGGTTGTACTTAGTTTGTCACTTGGCCGAAAACTCAATATGAATTGATTAGAGGTATAAGCTGAATTGCTTTGGAATTGAAAAAGTATACGGTGGATAAATGTCAAATACTCGTACATAAAAGTTAATGCAAACAGTGTTTGTCAAAATCTTTCAAAAACAATGTTGTGGCTAAACTAAAACGACAGACTTCACTTGGTCTAGAATGAAAGTAAATTTGAATCAAAAAATAATTTAAGAATACTGTAGAAACGTTTTTATACCTTAAAAAAAGTGATAATTAGGTATTATTTGATATGGAGTGTAAAAATTGACCTATTTGATATCGTTGTTTTTGCACGGCAGAAGTTATTTAGAAATATTTTGTCAATTTTTTTGTGGCTCGCCTTAGTTGTCAGTGAACTAAACTAGTCTTTGATGTAGTACACAAATTATTACGCTTTAGTTTAATATAAATGAAAAAAGAATGAAATGAAGAAATGAATATAAATTTTCCGTGACGCGACATTAAGTTCACGTGACAAACCTTCGCATGATCGTAGGTTCAATCCCGCATGAAGCAAACACTTCGAGTAGTCGAGTTGTGGATCGGAAGATAATTCTCATTTCTGGCTATTTTCGGAGAGTCCAAATTAGTAAGATCCCATCCTCTTTATTAGACACATTTAATAAGAAATGGATATTTCCTTTATTATGTTGAAAAAAATTTTCAAACATTATAAGATTTAAAATGGTTTGACATCAAATGGATTAAATCATTTTTAAAATTGTTGTTTTCACATCTCATATCATCCTATATTCCCAATGTAAATACTCCCTATACCGCTAGCAGTTGTAACCAGCTCCAACCTGGCTGTGTATCGAGTGCGCTCGTGCGTTATGATGTTGTTTTTAACTTTTTGTTATTTTGCCTTCATTTGGAAACGTTTATGCCTTCATATACATATACACCATTACATCGATATATCCGCTAACCTATACTATAGCAAAAATTACAGTGCGGATGATTGTGAGCAATACGGCGATATGTAGGTATAGCAAGTGTTTAAAGTGAAATGATTTGTATGTAGTGGTACTATTTATAGATATGCTGTTCTAAAGGTGCTGGAAATTATGGATATTCATGGATACAGGAGCTGAGCTGTTGCTGTTGTTGGAACTTACTACGTTTAACAATTTTTTGTACATTATTGCGATATTTTTAGCGCGTCTGCATAGGAATTGACGTACACAGATGCCCTATAACATAGCAGAAGGCTTAGAAGGCGCACTAAATCCAGTTGAGGGTTGCCATATAATAAAGTGCAAATATTTGGAAATATTATATTTATTTCAAACAAGATTATTAGAAAAATTTAAACATATTAATTATGATTTGTAAGGAAATTTTAATATGCGAAGAATGAATGGGGAATGGGAAAACCTGAAAGAATATTTTCATATTTAACTAAAAATTATACATTTGTGAAAATTTATCAAATATTTGTGTTATTGACCATCGCTCCTCTGATATGTAGGTTAACCCACAAAGTAAAATCAATTTCCAATTCTCAACAAAAAAATTAAATTTGTGCTTGCTAAAGAATATTTTGAATATATCTCAGGATTGCATTGCAGCTAAGTGCGTTCGAAATCCCACAAAATCATTTAGTTTTTTTCGGAAAGTTTTTTTTTTTAGTTTTACACTATTACTGTTTTTAGTATTATAACTTTTTTTCACTATTCTTTTTCGTCGTTCGAAAGTTCTCAAATTGCATTACCTATCCTTCTAAGCGAATTGTAGAACTTTTATCGTCACTTTCAAATACTTTTTAATATAAAATTTGTTATATATTTTGTTTGAAATATTTTTAACCGAAGAATTTCAGCCTAACACGATTTCTTGTACTTTGTCGATGTTTACCTCCATAAAATTTTTGTCCATAAAATTATGGGCAATCTCAATACAGATTCACAAACAAATTGTTACCATAAAAACCACAGTCGTATCTGAGTCTACGAACATGTTGGAAAACAAAATAGCTATCAAACCCTTCAAAAAATGATGGACCAGTGATAGTCAGTATTTGGAAAGATTATTTGATTATTATTATTTTATTTTTGAAGTTTGTTTTGGAAAATTGCCTACAATTTAAACTTCCTATTGAAAATGTACAACACAGTACACAAATTTAATGGAAGCATCTCGAAAAATTAAATCTAATGCACAATTTTCATTTCATCTATAATAGCAATCTTCGTTTTTGCTTCTTCATATTTTGAATTGAAGAAATACAGGGTGGCGCAATAGAACGTGCATATTGCATCATCTTTTTTTGCGGGGTAGAAAAGGCGCGGGCGGGGGGCGCCTACATCGTTGGGTTGGCGGGCTCATGGAGTTTTAGTCGCTATGAATCACTTCGACGGGAAGCGTCGCGCATTTTGCGTGCGCGCATTTTACGAGAACTCTCGTTCATATATTGCTACTAGGCGACTATATTGTGCTGAATATGGACTACGGCGAATTAGTGAAGCTCCGAGTGCTAATTTAATTAAAATATGGGTAAATCGTTTTAAAGAGACCGGTTCAACATTTAAACCACAAGCAAATGGTCGCCCAAGAACATCTAGGACCGAAGACAATGTTGAGAGAGTTATGGAGTCAGTACGAGGAAATCCAAAAATGTCGACTCGCAAGAGATCGTCTGTCTTACAATTATCGTGACGAAGTTTGCAACGAATTTTAACATTAGATCTTAAACTGCATCCATATAAGCTGCAATTAACACAAGAATTGAAAGAGTCTGACTTCATAGCAAGGCTCGTATTTGCTAATGAAATGCTTAATCGATTTTAAAATTTTGACAATATCCTTTTCTCCGACGAGGCTCATTTCCTGATGAATGGGTTCGCAAACCGTCAAAATT
>JAHXMU010000573.1:171972-229934 GCA_019455685.1 Philornis downsi
TATTTATTATTTATTATTTATTATTTATTATTTATTATTTATTATTTGTTATTTATTATTTATTGTTTATTGTTTACTATTTATTATTTTTTATTATTTATTATTTTGTACGGTTCTGGCCATATTTCTAAGGTGGATATAAACTGAAAACTTTCAGAAATATTGCTTCTTTAAAGTACGAAAACCACTATGAAGAATATTTCAATTTCAACCGTTTCCTAAAGTATCGTCCGAGAATCCACCAATTTGGCAAGAAAAAAAGAAGATCGTCTTTCATTACACCCTAATGCACAACTGTAAATGTACAAATGAACTACTTCTGATGTGGAGCAAATTATAAATAACCTCTAATTTAAATGTGGTCGTGACGGTGGCAAGAAGTTGGTCGATTTCGATATGTGGCCCAGCGCATGTGTTCGTCTGAGTTTGAGTCTTGGCTCTGCAGAACTTAAAAGTTGTAATTGCCACTAAGTGTATGTTTGTGTGCGAGATTGTAACTGTATGTGATTGCCAGTTTGTGATGTTCATAAAGCAATTTGTAGTTTCATTAAATTTCAAGTCAAAATGCTTTAAATACTAACAATTTCAGTCTCAAACAGGCCATAGTTATTTTCTTGCTGCATGTTTTTGTTGGCGCATTTAACATTAAATTATTCTTAACAGCTCTGTGTTTGAGTGTGCACATTTCTGTATGTAGTTGAGTTGTTAACAAAAGAAAATAACTTTAGTTTGCTGTCGTGAAAGTTTGTGAGAGCTCGTACAATTTCACGCATACTTATGGCTTTATTATACACTGCACTATGTGCTGAAATACTGAAATATGTTCATAATGCTATTAGTCACATATTGAAGTATGCACCCTAAATCTAAATGATATTTGCAAGTTGAATTCTCTTGTAAGATTCTTCGCAATCTTCAACGATGTTGAGGCAAAATCCTTGAAATAATGTTCCGGATTTCTAACAATAAATCTTCATAAGTAAATGAAAAAATTAATTATAATTTAAAATAATTTAGAAATGTTGTCGGAACCCGCATTGAAATTGTATAGGTATATAGTTTTACCTTCGTTTCTGGAATGGTCACTGATTTTCTACATTGAAACGTATTGAAGGTGCGACCTAGCCCAATTTTAGCGTACCTTTTATACGTGGTATGATAAGATGTTGCTACAATAATCGGCATCAACTAACCCGTCTGCACGTTAGCGGCTGCCATCGATTGGGTTGGCTTGGTCGGCCACATTCATGTTCCAGACTGGGTTTGGTTTTCCTTTTTAAATTTTTTGCTTTAGTTTGTTTGCCTTTCATGTTAACTAATTTTATGCAATTTTCATTTAATTTTTGTTTGTTCGTTTGAAAGTATCATTTTTGTTAGCTTTTTTTTCTTTTTTGTTGCTAGACTTTTCTAGAACAGGAAATTTATGGTAATTTCAAAATGACTGCAGCAGGTTGGCCCAAACTCAAATGGTTAGGAAATTATTGCAGTTTGGTTTAGCTATATGAAGATTAGTATTAAGATTAGTAATTGTAATTGCTACTGGCTGCCCTCAAGCGAATGAATACGAGCAATGGAAATCGGACTGGCAGATTGTGATATGTAATGTAATGTTTTGTGTTGACACCTTTATGTCTTAATTAGGGTGGGTTTTAGCAATAGCACAGTGGTTTGTGAAACGAGAGAAGTGTTATTGGTAACGACTACATGATGAGATACTTGGGAAGAGCAATAATGCTTTCAGAAAACACATTTTTTGGGCAGTGCATGATAATTTATTTTTAACCAAAAAGTTCCACAACATATAAACTACAGGATAACGCACGAGTCGTGCTACAAACAAAATGTCAATTACAATGGGGACCGTTATATAAGGATGATGAAGGAATTTTCTCTTACCCAGAACTGCACCGAAGATCTGTCCGTTTCAAAAGCATTTGGATGCAGCAAGATGGAGCAACTGCACACATCCCAGACCTGTTATAGCGGTAATCCAATGAAAATTCCCAAACAAATCAATATCCAGAAACTTCACTTTCCACTTTACGGGGTTATGTCCAGAGAAGTTCACGAGGGTTTTACCTCAGTCTCGCCGTGAAGGCCTTACGCATGGTGTGCGACACATTGGGCATATTACAATGAGATTGCCAACACCCCCCTGGGATAACCAAGTAAAACTTGGACTATCTAGGAAAAGGGACTGTCAATTTTAACTTTGATATCCTTCTTCTTAAGTGGCGACTGGAATAGACATACTTATCTATTACACGCCGGCCGTAGAAAATAACTCCAAACGCTTCGATCTTCTGCGCTTCTCCGCCAATTGGTCACATCAAGTTTCGATAGTATTTTAAAAGCTTGTTCCTTCCAATGGAGTTTGGTCGCTCCTCTCCGCCGTCCATTGAGTTTGTTGTCGAAAACCTTCCGTGCCGGAGCATTTGGGTCCACCCGCACAACATGACCCAGCTAACGCAATAGCTGTATATTAATGCGTTTGACCACGCCGATGTCGCATATAGTTCATACAGCTTATTGTTCATGCGACGCCGATACTTTCCGCTAACGATGATAAGTCCATATATTTTCCAGAGCGTTTTCCTCTTGAATACTGTCAGTACTGATTCATCCGCTTGCGTGATCACCCAAGATTCTGCGCCATATAACAAGACAGGTACAACCAACGTGTGGTAGTCGGATTTTTGTTTGTCCAGAGAGGGTTTTATCATTGAATTGCTTGCTTATCCTATAGTAACATCTGTTAGCAAGCAATGCTCTCTTCTTTATCTCCATACTGACATCATTCGTTTTGTTTGCAGCGGAACCGAGGTGGATGAATTATTCCACCACTTCAAAATTATAGTTGTCAATGTTCACACAACGTCCCAAACTGGTAGATTCTTTGTTCATTGAAACCAATAACTTTGTTTGGTCCTCGTTTACCACCAGACAGGCCGATTTTCCCTGCTTTCTTCTCGATGCTTGAGAAGCCTGCAGTAACATCTCGCAGTTTTCTGCTAATGATGTCTATATCATTTGCATATGCGAGTAACATATGGCTTTTATTAAAGATGGTACCAGACGTGTTAACAGCATGCCCAACAGCATGTTGAAGAGGTCGCACGATAGACTGTCGGCCTGCCTAAATCCTCGTTTGGTGTTAAAAGGCTAGCCTAAATATTTGCCTATCTTTGCTGAAGACTTCGTGTCGGTCAGCGTCATCCTACAAAGATGTATAAGTTTCGTAGGAATTCCATTCTCGGACATGGCCTCATACAGTTTTTGCATTATCGGTCTATCGAAGGCAACTTTATAGTCGACGAAAAGGTGGTACGTGACGATCTGTTTTTTTTTTTTTATTTCTTCTCCTGGATTTATCGTAGTGTGAATATCTGGTCAGTTATTGATTTACCAGGTCTAAAGCCACACTAGTAATGCCCAATCAGGTCAATTAGAATCGGCTTTAGTCTTTCACATATCACACTCGGCAGGAGTGTGCAATGGGTAAAAGAATGACGCCGCGATAGTTTTTACAAACACTTGGATCGCCTTTTATAAACGCAGGATGCAAATTCCAATCATCGGGCATGTTTTCCTCAAGCAAATCGTATTTAGGAGCTGATGCAGGTTGTTTGTCAGCTTATCGCTACCAGTTTTAAACAGCTCTACTGGCAGGCTATCAGCGCTAGCAACTTGTTGTTCTCAAACCACAATATTGCTATTGTGATCTCTGTTTGGCTCGGAGCTGGGCAATTTATGCCATCGTCGATAATTGGGGTGATTTCCTCACTCGTGCTGCCATCCTGAACTAGAAGCTTATAAAAAATGCTCTCTCCATAGTTGCAGCACATTCTGCGTATCTGTGACCAGATTTCCCTCGCTCTCCTTACAGGAGGGGAGCCCTGTTCCATAACCTGTACCTCTTATCTTTTGGTAGAATTTTCGAGCTTTAGCTCTATCTCTGTACCCTTCTATATCCTCACTCTCGCGCTCTTCCGCCTAAAAAGGTGGTGTGCCTCTCTTCTCTTCTCCTTGTAACGTTCCCTAACCTACAATTGGCTGCAACCTTGCCCTGATATTTGCTTATTTGATATTAACTTATTATGTTATTGATATTAACTTTAGTCGGTGGCAGTCAAGCGGATGTTACTCTAATTGTTTGACAACACCTACTTTTCCACTTTCCTACTGTCGCCTATTTGACTCTCTGAACTATGAAATGTCGGAAAATCCCATTTGAAGTGGCGTATGCATCCTGATAGCAGTTCGCATGCTGTAATTAAATTTTCAATCATTTGATAAAGGTGCCCACTGGTCCTCCGCCGATTGTATTTAAAAGTACAGGGCGCATTTTAGGGTAATATCAACTTATCAACTTATCACCAACGTCTTTAAATAACTCTGTTTGCCTGCTTCTATTCTTAGAGGAGATCAGCGCACTATCGCTATCTTTATCTTTTGATATAACTTTCGGGCTTCAAATCTACTTTTTAACTCCCCTTACAGCTTTCTCCAGCAGATCTGTTTTCATTAGACCTTCTATGTAAAGAATAGGGCCGTTCCACCTGCAGATCTTTACAACTTAATCCTTATCACTTTTACGGTGTGATCCGGTTTTGGCGGTTTCTCGTCCTTGTGATTTTGTAATATGTTTTCTTAAGATGCGTGGTTTCACAGCCTCCTGCAATAAAAAGCTGAATTTCATTAACAGATATTTCCCATTTGACTAAGGCTTATCGAGTATAGTGCACTATTTAAGTTACCAAACGGGACGCCCTCCAGCTTAAGTACGGCCGGTAGAGGTTCGATAGCATTACAAGGGTACATTTCACCATAGGTCGGAAAACGTTTTCTACTTGGTAAGTTCTGCGAAGAATGTAAAAATATTTATTTTAGAAAAAGTAAGAGCTGCTCTCAGGGATTCTGGTTATAGTTTTTGTTCCGAATGTATTTAACAAAAATTCAAATTTTTCCAATTACCGCATATCTAAGAAATCTGTCTTGCAGTTATAGCAGTTTCCAAGTTAGCGTTAGTAAAATATGAATCCAAAAGTTATACTTCCTCCATTTCTTTCTGTTCAACCTATGTAAGTAACAGATTCCATACAACTGACCATAAAAACATAATTTATTGCCCGTTCAAATAACATGATGGCTTTTGCATTTTTTCTTTTTGTGTTTAACACCTTCGTTCTCTGGCCACGAATGCCAATAATTCCATACCTTTTCTAAGGGGGTTTTTGTATTGCATTGACTTTTTGTTCCACTCTGGGCAGAATTAGTTAACTCAACCACAAATAACTTAAGTTTAGTTTCTTAAGCTGCATTCGGTCGCTTACTTAATTGTTGTCTATTTTTAATCCTCCTCCAGTTTAATGGACGATGTCAGACTATCAGCCAGATTGGTGGGTGGGTGGATATGGAAAACTTCGGGCTCTTTTTACCAGTAATTTTTGTTGTATTTTCTTTCGGTGAGGATATTATACTCTACGATTGCATGGCATGATATTGTGTATTTTATGCTATCCATTCTTTGCAAGTTTTCCCTTTTGTTTATACACACTTGCGCAATTTCCTTCGGTTTCTTTCCTTTTGTTGTAAGCTTTCTTCCTTGTATTGTGTTGCATCGCATCGTTGCATTGTATTATAGTTGGAGATGTCTGTGATCAGAGTTGGTAATTATTGCTTTGTTCGACATAAACTTTTCCCCCTAGATCCGTTCAATACTCCATTTAGTGTTCTTTTTGCTGAGTTTTGCTTTCGAACTGACATCTTTAATACTTACTGTTTGTATATTTGAATGTGCTGGTGTAATGTTCTTTTTTTCGTTGCATACTTTTGAAGGCAATCAGGAATTATATGAGAATATCGAACAAATATTTTATTGATTTTTTCACTACTTTTTTCACAACTTTTTTTGATGGAGATGGTGGGAGGGATGCTTGTTATGGAGTGTATTGCATTTAATTATTGCGATTCGTAATTGATGTTCGTCTTTAGTTGGGAATGTGTTGGATTTCGATTTTTTGTTGTGCATTTTTTTGAATCTGTAAGTGCTATGTTGTAGAATGGCATAAAGCAAAACTAAAAGGAAAATGTGATAATTGGAAGATATGGAGGCAAACATGATTTTCTTACAATTGATAGTGTAGTTAAAGTAGAGTAATGTGAGAAAACCCTATGGGGGAGGATAAAGAAAGGAAGAAAAAAGAAAACAAAGTCTAAGTGCGACAAGATTAAGGAGCTCTTAAAATAGTTCGGTGGATACTGGTAGTCATAACAAGCAATACTTTTCTAGCCAGCGTTATAGTAGTTGGTGATTCTCTGGAAAAATAGGTATCGAAATCAGTTCTTTTTACACCATTCGTTTGTAAGAAATAGTTATAAGAAAGCGAAAGCCCTTAGCAGGGGGATACCCTATTATTGGCGCTGTTTTAGAGCCATGATAAAGCGTTTAAATTTGCACTCATATAAAATTTACCTGCTTGAATTCTCTTTGTTAACAGAAATTGGTATTTGCTTGTTAAAATGTGAAAAAGGACAGGAATTTAAAACAAAGTGAGTGACATCACACATGCATACCAAACGTTTTTTTTTATTTATTTAATTATATGAACCTACTAAGGTTTCATTTTTTTTTGAGCTGAGAGCGTTATGTAGGGGGTATCAAAGCGATTTTTTATTAAAAAATTCAAAATCTTCACTTCATTGTTGAAATAATAGTGAATATAAGAACGGTTGCTACGGCAAATTTGGCGGACAACCTCTTAGCCGATATACGAACAACTGTTGTAATGCAGCAAAATTAATTCGCATACAGAACGGATGTGAAAATGGCATTATCCTGAAGTTCAACATGCGCAGTTCAGTCATACTTATTGGAAGAAGATTACATATTTTTTGATTCGAAAAACGTCTGCTTCTTCTCAAACTAAATTGCTTCATACTTTTTGGGTAGTTTAAAATAAAAGTAAATTTCGTTTTTAATTCAATGTTAAGTCCGTATCCCAATAAATAAATATATGACACGTGACTTTTATCAAATTTTAAAGGTTTACGGTTCTAATTGACTAACTGAAATAGTTTTCAGGGATTTCAATCAGATGCACAATCAGATGCGCTCCTGTCTTATAAACAAATCTCAACCTCAAGAGTTCAAGCAAATTATGAGACATGAAATTTGATACGTAGTAACGCGGAGAAAATATTGTTTCAATAGGATATTGCTCATAAAAGTAAAAAAGTTGCAGAATATTATTCAATATAAATAATATTAATCATACGTATTGGTATATCCAGTACTATCACATAATTTATGTTAATCATACGTCTGTCAATTGCTAGTAGATTTTAGAACAGTTATTGCTTTATGGGCGATGTGTCTTTTGAACGAAAGTTTCATTTACTTAATTTCAGTCGATTAACATTTGACTCAAAGTTATCAAAACATCAAACAGAATGAATGTAAAAAAGAAAATAAGATATACTTTTTCTGCTACTATAGTCCTGGGAAGATCTCTGACGCATGCAAATGAAGAGCATTTAAAAATTTCAGCTTCTGAACACTTCGATAGCGTCCTAATTATGCATTCTTTACTAGGAGCAAACATTTCACTTGTAGTAGGTTTTCTCGTTTAAAATTCGTTACTATTTGTAAGTCCAATTACGAAGAAAATGTGATAGTCATCACTCGTTCTTAAATATACTCAACCCCAATTGTAAAAAGCATAATTTTGATTTTGCAATGGTTTTCTGCCAGAGTTTACATTTGACTGTATTTCGCTAAAAAATTAACTTTTGATAACTCAAAGTGCCAAAAGTTCCAATTTTTACTGAATGAGAGATATCTCAACACCAACGTGGCTTAACATTTTTTTACAGAGACATTTCTTTAGTACCATTATTTTCCCCAAAACATTCACTTGTAATACGTGTAATCAATAACTTAAATTTCACTTCAAGTTAAAATGTATATTGAAGAAACTCATAAATATAACCAACGCCCTTTACTTTCCCACTCAATACAACTATGACATCTCTTTAGAAAAATATAAGTTAAAAGCATCTTCTTCAACACCACCACCTGCCTCAAATCAGGTAATTTGAACTCTATCCAAACTAATGCCCACCAGCAGGCCACACTTAACCATAGATCTTGTAATATAAATCTTATCTTATTATTACAAATCTTTACAAATCCTATGCATTTTGTAGCTCTACAGACACGAAGAAGCTTAAAACAGAAGGTGATAATTACCTCATAGATAATGAAAACAAGGCCATGCTTTGAGGCATTGCAATTTTGCACATATTGATCAGTAGTCTAAAAGTAGGCAGCGCACTTAAAACCGAGCAGAAGAGAGAATATAATAACGAAAAACTTTAGGTCTTCTGCACGGTTGGATGGACGAGTAAGACTATGAGGATAACAACAGTGATACATAGATTTTATAGAGGAACTGTCGGGATTAAGTGTTCAACGTTGGCAATTGAAAGCACTTGTGTGTTACTTTGTGACAATTAAGTAGTTAATAACATTTTCATCACCACTTTTTTGTTGCCATCTTCTCGGCCGTGTCCAAGTGAAATGAAGAGATTAAAGGAATTCTCAGTCATGAATTAGCAGAAGCAGAGGCTCCTGGGTGGACCGAGGATAGTAAAACGGAAACAATATGGTTCGTAATGAAGGAATGTGATGCGACGTTGAACATAAGTTGCCAATCACTAAATAGGTAATGCAATTAAACGAAATTCCGGATGTTGGAGCGACGTATTGGGAAGAGAAGAAAATATGTGTGAAATACATAGTTAATGAAATTACTGGATTACCCATCTCTTGTTTCGTGTTGCACGAAAGTGCCAATTGGCAGCTGATAAGGATGTCTGTCATTTACAATGTCATTTAAACGAAGTGAAGTGTGGCCGTTTACAATCTTGGACAGATTAATGAACGAAGTCCCACAAGTGTAAGGACATTTTGTAAAAATAGTGACATCGCTGTTGATATTACTCACTTTATTTGAAAAATCATATTGCAGAGATATTTTTCGAACTGATTGAGAAAATTTGATATCTTTATTTGAGCCATGACCAAAAGTAAACGATCTTAATACATCAAAACATTTGAAAGGTCCCGGTCCAACCAATATTAAAGCCGAAATAGATTCTAATCTGAGGGAGTCTGGTCCTTCATTACGACTGCAAAGTATTGGGTAGCTGAGTTTAAACGGGGCCGTTCGAGCCTCTAAGACGAACACCGTCGCTGTTGACCAATTGAGGTGTCCACGCCAGACACGTTTAAGACAAATGGTATCGGATGATCGTCGGCTGAAGGCGCGATGAAGGATGCTAACTGAAATGATAGGCATTTCAAAAAGTGCTGTACGTCGTATATTGACCAATGATTTAAAAATGAGAAAGATGGGTGCCGGGCTTGCAAAAATAATGTTTCAGTAAAGTGTTTAGCTTTGTTTCACCGCAACAAAGCCGAATTTTTGCGGCGATTTGTAACCATAAATGAGACGAGGATCCAACACTTCACACCTGAGACAAAGGAATAATCAAAGTAGTGGACAGAAATGGGAGAATCGTGTCCAAAAAAGGCGAAGACGGTTGAATCAGCAGGCAAGGTCACAGCGCCTGTTTTTTAGGATACGAATAGGATTATATTTTTTGATTATCTTCAGAAAGGAAAACCCGTCAACGGCGAATTTTATGCTAATTTATTGCAGCGTTTAGGTGATGAAATTATGGAAAAAAGGCAAGTATTTTATTAAGGCAATGGCCCAGTTCATACATCCACCATTGCGATGACCAAAATTAACTAACTAAAGTTCGAATTGCTTCATCATGCACCTCATTCGCCAGATTATGTGTAATAATAAAGACAATTTCACAAACTTTTTTGTGTCTTCTTTGTTAGATTGTCTAGTTTTGGAACCGTTTTTGTAATCAAACGTTCGATATTATTCAGTTTTATATTATATTGTTTCCTTTTCCTTACTTTTCGTTCCTTTCAATCATTTAGTTGATAATTAGGTATATTTGAGTCAAACGTGGCATTCAGGAGGTCAGTAGGTCTTTAGAGAATTTATGAAGGGTTACAACGTAATAATGATTTAAAATTTTTGGGCGGACGTTCGCGAATTTTTTACATTAACTGTGTTGATTATACGTATTACCTAAGAAATTTTAATTTATTTTCGTTATAAATCTCTAAGGTTTCGGATAAATTTAAACAAATTCAAATATTTTATTTCACATACAGCACTTGTAATTTGTGCCATTCGAAACGGCTGGTTGTGGTTTAGGTTGAGTATGCCAATCACTACAGCGCATTGTAGGATGTGTATCCAATTAGGTTTCACATGAACCATCATTTGAATTGCAGCTAAATATAAATATAGAGTTATTCATTTATCAGTTTCAAAAGTAATATAAATTTGAATGAAGCTATGATTTTGACTTCGATTTCATTATTCATTTATTGTAATGCTTGGACCTTGCCATTAAATGGCATTTAAATGACCGCCTATGAATATATTGCAGCAGTGGATCCTTTTGAGGTTTTTCCAGAGTCATTTTCGAAAAAAACGCGGCCCAGTGATACCTCCAGATAATAATAATCATAACGCGCACCAAACAATCACTTTTTACAGTTGTAGTTGCTTTTCCACAATCATTTATGGGTTCTCGGAGCCCCTTGTACATTTCCGATATTACGTTTGGCAATCCTCCACATGTTCTCAATCGGGTTGAGATCGGGAGATTGAGGTGGCCAAGACATAATCTTGAGTTGATTTTCTTCCAGTCAGTCCAGTAGATTGTGGCTGTCATTGTATAAGTAATGCGTTGGATTGGACCTATTCCATATCCCTAGAAACATCCCCACATCATGATATTTCCTCCTCCGTGCTTTACTGTGGCAGTTCAGGATATCGTTTGATAGTCATGCCAGCGGGTGATTTTGCTTGCTTGCATGCCTGTATGTAGAACGGTTTCCACGGATGCTCTGCAGGTTTAGATGGGAGCTGTCCCTCTTGACTTGGAGGTTCTGCGTCGAGCAGTAGACTTCCGGGTGAACAGAGGGTGCTCTGTGGCTGCTATAGACCTGGTGAGGGATGTACAGGCCATTGAAAATCTGAGTAGGGCAGAACGCAAGGCAGTATTGAGGGAGTATGTGACAACCAGATGGCAAGCCAGATGGGATCAGTCACACAAGGGTAGAGCCACGTACGCTTTTGTGCGGGATGTTTGTTTCGTCAATGGGAATCCTGACTTTAGTTTTAACTTGAGTCTGGGTTTCATATTGACGGGGCATGGTTCTCTGAATGAATTTCTGCACAAAAGAGGCCTGGCTGACAGTAGTGCTTGTGACTGTGGGCATCAGACAGAGGATTGGAAGCATGTGTTGTGCGACTGTCCTCTGTATGATGATATTAGGAATTTGGACGCATTAGGGATTGTGAGGGCTGGGGATAGTTGGGACGTGACGGACATGATATTGTCAAGGGATAGACTGGCTGGAGCTCGTCACTTTGCAGGCAGGTTGTTTGCAAGGCGCCGGGCTAGGAAGGAGCGTTAGGGGTTGGCTTTGTGGGTGAATTGGTGTTAGGGATTGGGGGCTCTGCTGTGAAGATGCACTGTCATGTGGGTTGCGCAATGTGCAATGCATGTGGTGGTATGTTGAAGCAGCATCCCTCTGTACTCTTTTATCTTTATTTTCTTCCCTTCTCCTATTCTTCTCCTTCTTTTTTCCAGTTTTGTACAGGCGGGTACGGCGGACGACCAGTTCCATGCGAGGTATGATGTAGCGAAACTGGAGCAGCTTTTGTCTGCGAAACCCTGACCAGAGGGTTTTCATTTTCTGGTAGTACGGGAGACCAGGGGCGACAGGAACATTTTGTTCTTTCCTGGTCGTGGCGTAGGACCCCTTGTTGGAGCATCATGCTGGCTGTGGTTGCCCGAACATGTGTTTCTACGGATCTTGCATTGCTTCAGGATCTCCTGAAGGTAATGCGAGAACTTGGGAAACACTGTTCTTCGTCTATCCGAGGTGTCTAGATAGGCCTCACTCCTACCCGGGAGGAAGTTCACTTCATACTAGTGACTTCAAAGGTACTTTGGCAGAGAGAGGAAACATGCTCTGAGGAAAATCTTCCAAGGGGACCTTAGAAGAACATTGGCTCTTGCATTTGGTTCTCGGAGCTTAAATTTTGAATCGTCAAATCATAACACATTTTTCCATTGCTATTGAGTCCAATTAAAATGTGTTTGAGCAAAGTTGAGGCGAGCTCTACGATCTTTTTGTGACACAAATGGTATTTTGGTGCACCTGTAACTTCTGAGAACGTAAACTCGGGCTCTTCTTTATATAGTGGGAAAATTCACATCTATGGGAATTTCTGTTTTAGCTTCTCTGGGAACAACTTTTGGAAATGTCGTAAAAAAATTCTAGATTTTCCGTTGTTACATGGGAATTTTTAGTTGTTACACGGAGTCTTCCACCTTTATGAACTGTTCGGACGTTTGTATGATAACTATTAACCCATTGTTAACTGTGCGACAAACCGTCGATATATGACTACTATATTTTATAGAAATTTCTTTTTGAGAAGGCTCTTTTTCTAAATTTCTTAAAAATCTTGCTTTTAATCCCGAACGGTATTTGTTTCCAACCATTTTTCTCAAAAATTCGTAAAGCGAAGTAAATCTTTTTAACTCCGAACTAAAACTGCTTTAGCAAAACAATAAAAATGCATTTTTTGATAAAATTCCAATACGTAAATCATAAATGATTAAAAGGAATATGATTTAAGTTATGTCCTAGCATTTGTTAGTGTTAATTACATAATCGAAAATAAGAGAAAGGGAGTTGCAAATGTTTTGAACACTCAATTTCTATTGCCTATAGCAATTTTGTTTTCTTATTGTTGTAAAGTAATGGAATTGTTTTTCTCTCCTTCTTGGTTAAAAGTTAAAGTTAAGAAAACAACAAAAAGTTTCCATAAATGAGAAATTAAAACAAAAAAAAAAGAAAAATAAAAATGTAAACCGTACATGTCTTCTCGGTTGCAAATATTTTGACCACTACTGTATATTTGTGGGTACTAATTAAGAATGTTATTATAATTTATTTTTTGGTTGAGTTCAAAAAGAAATCAAGTAATTACTAAAAAATTAAATATCATATGTATAAATAATCATACGAACACACAACACAATCAAATTCTTAAAATTCTGCTATCAACCAGCAATATTAATGCCATTTTGGCAATTTGCAATTACGTTGTGGTGTGAAGCGCAAAACAGAGTGCAATTATGAACAGTCAATGCTTTTCTCTATAGAAATTTTCTGTGCAATAGAAACAATAACTACAATTGTTCCGCGAGCAACCAATTTAGTTAGGTTTAATTTTAATTCTTTGCATTCTATTGTGTGAGTAGTATTTCTGTTCCATTTGCTCCAATTTACTCAGAACAAAACCAAATTTATTGGCGGCATTGATATTGGAGTTTTTATATCATAGAGCACGTTTGTTTTCTAAATGAGTACGCTCATATGATTTGGCGTTTAGTGAGCACTAAAGAAATTTGTTGGTTTACTTCGACCGTTGGCATTGCTGGTTACTAAAGTCTGAAAGGGCAAATGATTATACTTTGCAGAAAAAAAAACCGCCTCTTTCTCTGCAAAATCGCATTTTGAAAGAAAAACTGTGCGCCTACACTGGTACTGCATAAGACAAATTAAGCCCGGGATTTCTGTACATTTAATATAATCAAGGAGACTGAGATATGGCAAATTTCATATGCTCAGAAAACTGAGTTTGCATATAACTCGGAGATCCATTTATTACAAACAAAACTTAAACAAAAAAGTTGTTGCTGTGTTTAAGCAACTTTCGGTGTAATTTTGTTTTCTTTTCTTATACAGGGTGGCGCAAGAGAACGTGCATATTGCATCATCTTTTATTGCGGGGTAGAAAAGGCGCGGGCGGGGGGGCGCCTACATCGTTGGGTTGGCGGGCTTATGGAGTCTTAGTCGCTATGAATCACTTCGACGGGAAGCGTCGCGCATTTTGCGTGCGCGCATTTTACAAGAACTCTCGTTCATATATTGCTAATAGGCGACTATATTGTGCTGAATATGGACTACTGCGAATTAGCGAAGCTCCGAGTGCTAATTTAATTAAAATATGGGTAAAGCGTTTTGAAGAGACCGGTTCAACATTTAAACCACAAGCAAATAGTCTCCCAAGAACATCTAGGACCGAAGACAATGTTGAGAGAGTTATGGAGTCAGTACGAGGAAATCCACAAATGTCGACTCGCAAGAGATCGTCTGTCTTACAATTATCGTGACGAAGTTTGCAACGAATTTTAACATTGGATCTTAAACTGCATCCATATAAGCTGCAATTAACACAAGAATTGAAAGCAAGGCTCGCATTTGCTAATGAAATGCTTAATCGATTTTCCAATTTTTCTCTGACGAGGCACATTTACTTATGAATGGGTTCGTAAACCGTCAAAATTGTCGTTACTGGAACAGTGAAAATCCCAAAATCAAACACCAGAAACCATTGCATAGTCCTAAAGTGACAGTATGGGCAGCAATCTCTGGCAGAGGAATAATTGGTCCTTTTTTCTTCGAAAATGCGCGGGGCGAAAACGTCACGGTTAATACGGAACGCTATGTTGAGATGTTGGCTCCAGAAATTGAAAGTTCAAGAATAGTGAATTCCAGAACTTGGTTCCAACAAGATGGAGCTGCCTGTCACACATCAAATGACTCCATGGCGGTGGTGAAGCAGATGTTCCCTGGCAGACTTATTTCGAAAAGACTCCATGGCCCCCACGTAGTCCAGACTTGACGCCTCTTGACTTTTTTTGTGGGGATACCTCAAACACAAAGTCTACAGTAATAATCCAAGAAACATCGCTCAGCTCAAGGAGAATATCCGTGGTGAAATGGCAGCCATTACACCAGTATTACTGAAGAAAGTTTTCAATAATTTTCGTTTGCGGTTAGAGGAGTGCCGTCGTAGAGAGGGTCACCATTTAGATGATGTTATTTTTAAAAAATAAACTCCATTTATTACTCTACAATGCCTTAGATTTAGTTTAACCATACCTTTTGTATTTATTTTTTAATCTATTTTTTAAATATGCACGTTCTATTGCGCCACCCTGTATCTTATAAAAAGAGTCTATGGAAAGTTATTTGGTGGATACAACTAAACGCAAATACCGAAATCTGATCAAATTTATTATTTTTTTCTGTACCGTGAAATTAAACAATCCTTTAGCGGAAATTGACAAAAAATTATGCTAACAAATGATGAAATGAAACACTGGGTGAATCATGAATTGTGCTACTGTCACTTATCAACTGTCAATGAAGAAGAAGTTTGAAGAAGTTTTTTACCCATGACTGCGCCGAAGACGTATCCATTTTAGCAACATAGTCAGGCCGGTTATAGCAGAGCTCCAACGAGAACTACTAAACAAATAATTATCCAGAAACCTCACACTGCACTGACCCCCAAGGTCACATGACCTTAAGCAGGAAATGTACAGAACGAGACCAAAAAGTTTGACTGAATTGAAGCAGTCCATTAAAGCAATTGAGTTGAGGCGATATCTACAGATTTTGATGCTAATAAATGAAAACTAATAAAATTTTGCTTTATCATTTGTCAATGACATTGCGTAGCCAATAAGAGTTTCGTGGAGTATTTTAGCAATTAATATACCGCAGGACGGTTATTGTCCTCATTTTTATGAATGCAATTTCAATAGAATGTATAAAGTTTGATATATCGTTCGTTACTTTAAGGGAATGGAAAAAAATAACATTGTGAATAGTTAAAAAAGTGATATTGTAATGTAAAACTGCTAACAGCTCATAGATTTTTAAAGTCGATTGTAAGATAAAATCTTTTAAGACATGTAAGAAATGTGATAACCAGTTTCAAAACTGAGTATGATTTTGTGGTATTATGATCATGTAAAGTTTTATCCATTTAGTAGTTCCAAAACTGCCCATCTGACAAGGCAGTCAGCTGTTTAATACCAGCCATTTGTAGTGTTATTTAATTAGGGAAAGACTTGTCATTTACGAATACGGATCGTTTAGCAATTGAACAACGCGAAAAATAGTTACAACCTACTGCGAAACTGGTGATTCGAACGTGGACACTTTTCGTGCATTTCAGAGTGGTTATGATCATCATAATCGATTTACTGTGCAAGTAATTGACAAGACTATAAAGAAATTTGAAAAGACTGCAAGCTTTATAGACGTATTCAGGCATGCACATCACCGCAATGTACACATTGCCGAAAATATCACTTCTGTTAGTGAAAGTGTGGCGGAAAATCCGAATTTGTCGATTCTACGGCGTTTTTAATAATTTAGCCTACCTTACGGCACATTATGGCGTATTTTGCATTCGGCTTTGCCCCTTTATCCACATGGAATCCAACTCGCGCAACAATTAAAGCCGGCTGACATTTCACAACGCCATAGATATGCTGATTGGGTGCTACCTTAACAGGCTTTCAATGCTAATTTTTCGAACAAAATTTCCTTTAGCCATGAAGCTCATTTGGAGTTCGAAGAACCCCAAAGTGATTGTGAAAAAGCCATGGCATCCGCAAAAAGTGACTGTTTGGTGCGCATTATGGTCTGGAGGTGTCATTGGGTAGTATTTTTTCCAAAATGTGCGCTGGAGGAACCGTTTCCGTCAATTCAGAGCGTTATGGCCGTATGATAACCGACTTTTTTTGATCTGCAATTTAAGATTATGAACTGAACGTTATGTGGTTTCAATTGAACACAATTCTCTTTAATGCCAAAATTCATTTCTCACTAACTGGTTGTGTCTACAACCAAAATTGTCGCATTTGGAGTTCGAACAACCCTATGAAATATGTGGCTGGTTTTGCTGACTCTTATTTCTGAGCAGTATTTGGGTTGGCTCTCAGTCAATAGCGGCAGAACAAAGTATAATAAGAAAGAATTAATGATATAAATAAAGGGTGTTCACCAAGAGTGAACAGAGATTGGAGAAAGAAGCCTCGAGGTTTTGAGTTGGATGGTAAGAGTTCCTCTTACAACTTCTCTTTAGGTACCCCATCCACCATAGGCGCTTTTGAGCGTTGGTCTAAGTGCGCGAACCCGCGCCTAAAAATAAAATAAGCGAGCGTGTATCACCTCAGAGGTGATACGTCTCCTTACACGGGAGCACCCACAACATTCAGACAACACAGAATTTCCAACTTTCTTAATTTAATTTTACAACAGGTGCGCATTATGGTCTGGAGGTGTCATTGGGTAGTAGTTTTTTTTCGAAAATGAGCGCTTTAGCCGTATGATAACCGACTTTTTTTTTGCCTTCAATTGAAGATTATGAACTGGACGATGTGTGGTTTTAACAAGTCGGCTCCCCAACTTGACTAATTTTGGCTTTGTTGTATGAGAAGTTTTCAGAGTGCATAATTTCACGTTTTGGCGACGTTAATTGGCCACCGAAATCATGCGATTTTACGCCGTTCAATTTACTTTTTTGTGAAGTTACGTCAAAGACCGTATTTACGCTGAGAATCCCTAAATATTGAAGTATTTGAAGACCAACATTTATTTATTTATTTAATTGTAATTCATTAGGTAATACAAAAGCCTTTTTGGCCGGTACAATATATTACATATTCCATAATATCCTGAACAGATTATTGATTCAACTTACTTACATATAAATTTAATATTAATATATATATATACACATTATTTGCAAGTATAACTACAAAGTTATTGGCTCCCCAGCCACAAAAATATAAAGTATAAGCAAAAAAAAAAAACATTATGCAATAGTTAAGTTGTAAATATGTCCTGTAAAAGTAACAATTGTACTAAAAATTCGAAGACAATAGGTGCACTTCAATTATTTAATGCTTTTCCTACTGCTTGAAGACAATAATCAAACATTATATTCATTCCCAGTATAGCAAAAAGTAATATAAAAAGAAAAATTATGTATGTGATACATGCTCAAGCAGTTTCAATCGAAAAACATTATTAGAATATGCAAAAAGCCGCAAGTTACTTGGTAGTTGATTCCCAGTTCGTGCAATCCGTACTATAAATGATTTTTCAAACATGGTATTACGAATTCTTGGTATTATTACCTGAGGTCTTCTACTCGAATGAGAAAAGTTGAAGGTATTACATAAAGGAGCTCTGGTATATCACTTTTTACTATTTTGTAAAATAAAAGTAAATTTCTGTACTGTACAAATTTCTCAAAAGAACATCCCAAGAACTTCTTCACATGTTCGGAAATATGCTGCCTTCTGCGAGTATTATAGGCAAACCGTACAATAATATTCACAACTCTCTTCAATCTTGATAGATTTTCAACATTAGTTCCTGATATCACTTCAAGACAATAAAAAGTCTGGAGCATAAGTATAGCATAAGCCAATTTACATTTTATTGTAAGCGGCAAGAAAGTAGCAACAGAACAAATCCTACGTAAAAGGCCATATATTCTACAGTGAATACTATTACTATGAACTTCAAATGTTAACTTACTATCAATAAGTACTCCCAAACATCTGTGATG
Source organism: Philornis downsi (assembly GCA_019455685.1). Taxonomy (NCBI): domain Eukaryota; kingdom Metazoa; phylum Arthropoda; class Insecta; order Diptera; family Muscidae; genus Philornis; species Philornis downsi. Next base: position 190,593 of record JAHXMU010000573.1, read on the forward strand.
ACTAACAAAGTCAATCCTTGCCGCTCCCAAAAGTATATCCAGATCCGATTCTAGGTAATTGGCAGAACCAAAAAGAATAGCCTTGGTCTTAGACGGATTAATTTGTAATGAATTTCTTATAGTCCATGTCAGAATACGATTAAGACATTCACTGATTTCACTTTGCAAAGAGTATGATGGACGATCTGAACAAAATAAGAGCATAATATCATCCGCAAACATAAATAAATTGCACGTGTTAGAATTAATGCTTGCAGAAATATCATTAATATAAAGTACAAAAAAAAAAAGGGGACCAAGAACCGCTCCTTGTGGGACGCCAGATGTGAGTTCAAGGCAGGTGGAACGTGCACCATACAACTCCACACATTAAGATCTGTTAGATAAATATGACATTACAAGTCTACAATCAGATGTGGAAAAATTAAATTTCAATTTTTCAATTATAGTAGCAAAGCAAATACTATTAAATGCTTTGTTAACATCCAAAGAAATTAAAACATTTTGATATTCACGATTAATATTTTGTTTGCCATTTGCCAAGTTATCGCCAAGACATCGCCCGAAATGTACGAAAAATGGTCGAAAACTGGCTCAAAAGCACCCACTGCTGCAGTTAATCCAGAGGTGGTCATATAAATGACATTGTATTTCGTACATAATGACAAGGCCCAAGTATTATAATGAAATAAAAGTTTCATTGAAATCATAGTTTTTTACGTGTTTTATTTAATTTTACTTTTAAAACCGTAAAATGGAGAACTCGTTACTTTAACAAATTCTTGATTTATGCTGAACTTGAATACTAAACTACTAGTAATGAAAGCTTCCAATTCTTAAATTTCTTGCTTTTCGAAATACGTGGTGTCTTTTTTTTTATTGTTTTGTACTCTTCCACGTACACACATTTTTAGGATATTTACGTAAACGCAATAAATCACGCACACTTTTCCTCCACCCTCATGTGCGGTCTTTATTTCCATTATTTCATTAAATGCCTTCACAACAAAGATATTATGGAAATAATATTTAAACACCGGAAAATTTATGACAAGGTCCGCATTGTGCCAAGGGTTGACACAAGGTCTGTTTGTGCTGGCACGAAGGACACATGTGTTTACTTTTATACTGTAATTTAACATGTATTCGTAATTGGCTTTGTGTGAGTGTTTGAGGGCCATTGTACGACTATGTGCATGGGCTGCGTTTGTGCGTTCTCGCGCGAATGAGTGAGTGACAGAAAGTAAATGTTTATAAATATTTAAAAATGTAATTTTCAATTTATGTTAATCACCCAAGAGTATCTAGAAATTTGAACAATTTATTCGTTGTGTGCGTGCCATATTGTGTGAATTGTTTGGTGGTATTAAAATGTGTATAAATTTTATGGAATTTGTGTGGTGAAATTTTTCCTATAAAAATACAGTCATTTTATTTAAAAATATAAATGTTTCGGTTCTGTTATATCATCACAAATTAGAAATAAGAATACTAATCATATATGCTTTAGGTACGTGACTTTTATAGTAAATTTTCATATAAATGCCGTGTTTGTTTGATTTTGAGTTAGTAAAATATTTTTAATTTATATTATATATCACAAATTCAAATCAATGAAGTCAATGGTTCTCCTATACTTTATCTGCATGAAGTGCGTATTAATTACTTTTTTACATGTCTCCTCTGTTAAGTAATGAATTAATGTTATTTAACATTATATAAATGTACGTTAATTAAATCATTTCCATTCATAATGGAAATTATCCACTCGTATTATGTGTGTATCAGATAAGGATATAATTAGATAATTGTCATTAATATCATACATTTTCTATTCATGGGGTTCCTGTAGTGATCACAAATGCCACTGTTTCAAAAAAGGGTAATTGGAAGTCTCTAACATTTAGTTAATGAGCATTTCTATATTCGCATTCAACAAAAGAAGTTGTACTCTTCTCCTACCTTCTACAAAAGTCAGCTAGGCAAATATGTGCCAGCCACTGTAACTTGGAAGCTCTGTCAGACCATCAAATATGAATCAGATGGACGTAAACAAAATACTACTAACCTTTTTCTTATGGGTTTTCTTGAGAATATTTATTTAAATATTTCCATTTCATTGGTTACGATATACTCTCCGTGTGACGCGATGATTACACTGGTCCACAAATTTGAAAAAAAAAACTTGACTGCAGAAACGAAGCCTGTTTTTTAACTAATCTGGGTGCGCTGAATTCGTATCTGGCATAAAAATTGGGCTACCACATTTTGTTAATTTTTTATCGCATGCTGGCAATACTGTAAAATAGTCAATACTGACACTACAATTTCACAATTATTAATTTGACAAAAGCCCACATTCATTCTAAATCTTCATAATCATAATAATTATTTAAGCATATCAGGGAGATCATGTGTTACTGATTCAAGCAATTTTTGCTTTGTGTGTGGTAAATATTTGGTAGGAAAAAAGGATATGCAATATCAGAATCATTAAAATATGCACATTTACATTATTTTGGTTTCGCTGTCAGAAACTTGAACAGACCGTGGACACCGACAATGTCTGGCAATAGTGCAGAACTGTTTTATACAAGTTGTCAAATGACAAGAAGATCTATTTCGATTTCTCAATTCCAGTACTTTGGAGGGAGTCAAGTGTAACCACCAAACCGACTGTTATTTCTGTTTAACAAAAGTTGCTGGATTCAATATGAAAAATCGGAAAAATATTATAGACGGAATATTCCATCGGTTCCCAAACCAGTTCAACGTCAATCAAATGAACCATTACCAGTTATTCCCAGTAATACGAGCAGTTAGTCCGAAACAACTTCTTTCCCCAGCTGTGGTAGTTTGTATCGGGCTCATGATGAGCGCCATTTAGTGACTCAAGCTGAGCTGAATGATCTCATTCGAGATTTATATTTAAAGAAGCAAGACGTAGAATTACTACCTTCACGCATGCTGCAGTGGAAACATTTTGCAGTTGGGACAAAGGTATCAATCTATAGAGATAATCAGATTATCAGTACAGTCCTAATTAAATTCGATATGTTTATCTGAGAAAAAAAACTGTCAATTTGGAAATTCCTACCATTACAAGAATATAGACTGTACCACACATATTCATTATTGAACAACTTCTGAAATTTGATAGATGTGTTTGAAATATGTGTTTTAAGTTTCAGTTGATCTGTTTTGAATTTCGAATTAATTTTTTGGAGTTCCTAGAATTTTAGTAGGAAATTGCATGCAACTAATTAATTTTCCCATAAAATACGAGAAATTGTTTAAAGCTTTTTTTAAGTTTTAATCTCAAATCTCATTCAATTTAATCTCTCAAATCTCAAGCAAATTCTCTAAATGAAAAGAATTCTCAAATTTCACATGAGTTCATTATGCTGAATGTAGCGATCGTTCAAAGCTGAAAGTTATTTTGTAATTTGAAGTCACAGAAGTACTTACAGTGTTGCGCAAAACAAAAGCAACAAAATGTACTCCAGACTATAAATATATAATTTTCATAAAAACAAAACATTTGAAACAAAGCTTACTATTTATTTTCACAGAGGTATTATTAAGCTATAAAACCAATACATTACAACAACAATAACACTTGCGTTTAAAAGAAATATGAAAAATGTACAGCAGAGCCGGTATTCACTCTTTTGCCAATTTCGATGTGTGTTTCGGATCATTATCATGTTGAAACACCCATCGAAGTACATTTTGTTGCTTTTGTTTTGCGCAACACTGTACTTCAAATAAGTTTATAATATTCCTAATCCGCTTTATTTATTATTATATTTGCTTTATTTTTTAATTTCAATTATCTTGATTCTAAAAACTAGTGAACGTACAACTATTAACATTATACTTAAAAGTATTTCACGCCCTTAGCAAATAACAAAATCATGTAAATTCTCTGTTGTGTGCTTTGGAACAAAGAGTCTTAAGCAATTTTTCGGTATTCTAAAATCATAATCAGATAGCTGAGCTGTATCTATAATTTATTTGGAAATTTGCATTTCAAAAATTGTTTCCTATTGTTTACTATATTACCATGACTTAAGTTATAAAACGTTCAAATGTGGAGTACTTCTAAATAATCTTAAATATCGCTATATAAATAGATATTGCTAAAATATTTAAACGACATATAGTTTAGGTAATTCTAACCTACTTTACTGAACAAGGGTTAGGTGTACTTTTTACGTATAAAATTTTCTAATTAACCACAAAATTTATGCATAAATTTTTTGTTTAAGTGTAGCATTCTTCAGTTTCAGTAATGATTAATTCACATTGAAGAACTTTATTTAAGAAAACTCATTTCTATATTATATTTTATACATTTTTGCCATTCGAGTGAGCAAAATTTACTTACATTTGATTAAGTAAATATTAATTTGTATTTAAAAAAAATGTTTTTAATTAATCAATTTGAAATTTTTATTTATTCTACTGTATTTATTTATACTCGTTGTAATATACTTTTAATCAATATCTCGAATTTTACCAACTACCTGCAAAAATATTATCTTTACTTTTATTTTTCCATAATAGTTTCTCCATCCTCCAGCCACTGCAGAAACTTTTCATTTCAATACAGTCATGAACAGCTAGCTCACTTTGTGCCAGTTTTACACTAAGTATACTTAAAAGTTCTTTTCCATAACTTTTGATACTGATCTCAGTTTATCTATGTGAATTTTGCTAATAAATTTTAGCGCATTATTTCAATATCTATACCACTTTTATTGGTAATTCCCATTCAACTTTTTCTCGTTCAAGTACAACAGCAACTTGCGCACAATTCCACTTTACCTATTTTAAATTTTATTTTAGTACTTTTTTTCTAAAGGCTTTGTGGAAACTACTTTGGAAAGTCGAAATAATTTCTATAGTAGCTTTAACTGCTTTATGCAGGTATTCAAAATAAAGTAGCGAAACTTTTTGTGTTGAAGTTCAGCATCTTTGGTGTATTTTTCTTATTGTTCTTGTTCAATACAATACGAATGGTAGAAATTGGCGAACTTATTTTCTAAGTTTATCTAAAAGTTATGGCGTTTGTGGTGCTGCATTGAACTGTATTCGATTCTTTCTGGGTATCAAAGAACAAAATGTTACGAAGAAGACATCATAAAAGAGAACAAAACTAAGTTTATCCGAAATGCATTTACAGCAGACATTAGTGCAATGCGGGTACTGAACATAATAGTAAATTGCAGAATAATTACTACAATACAGCACAGAGTTAAAATGTAATTTTGCTTGTAAAATAAAATAGTCACTAAAGAAGTCAGTAATCAGGAGTAGCGTAAAAGGAGCGCAAATATTATATGTAGTTACAACCACAGACACTCATAGCTAGAAGTAGTACATTGACTTTACAGTTCCAAGTTGTTTTGGTATTATCGCAAATTAATCATATGTCTATGTATTTTAAGGCAACAATAATTATTAATCATTCGCCACAACGAATACGTGTAAAGCTGTAAATATTAATCATACGTCTAGACATCTTAAGACAACTGTACTTGTTAATCGTTCGCCCTCTTAATATAATAAACTTTGATTGACTGCAGAAAAAGTGTAGATTTGTTTTGCTGCAAGCGACTTCACAAGCGAGTCTGCGTAGATAGCTGGGCTGACATATTTGGAAAGTGAAACAAAAAAATAAATAAATAAATGAATTTAAGTTCACAAAAAACTAAAGGGCTAGACTTCTCTGCTCGCATTAAATACGGGTTGTATAATTTTACGTTAACTACGATGGTCGTGAGTCATTGTACCAGTTTGCCGTTTATGTGTTGGATATAGACCAATCCTGTGTTATTAGCGTATCATACGTTAATCAATTTATGACATATTAACAATGAAATTCTGATACATTTACGTTAAAGGTATTTGGGATTTGTGGCAGGGTTAGTTTACAAATACAAACAACAAATTGTTAGTGATTTTTTTTAATTCTTGAATCTTATTTTTATAAGTTTTGCTCATCTACACGAAGTTTTTTATTTTTATTCAAGAACTTTTTGAAATATAGAAAATTATTTAGAAAACATTTTGTCATTATTTTTGTCGAAACAAATTCTTGGATTTTATTGGCCTTTCACCTAACTCCTTAGATAACAAATTGTAATCCCAAGCAATTAGATTATATGTACTTGACTGCACATAATATTGAATTCCAAGTTTTTGAATCTGCACCCCTTTTCCAATAATCCACACAAAGATTTGATAGTTTTTGAATAACCCTTTTTTTTTGAAGTATTTTTTTTTTTTTTTTTGCTTTGTCAACTATATTTGTCCTTCGAGCTGAACCAAATTACGTTTACGTATTTTAAGACAACAGTAGTTATTAATCATTCGCTACAGTGAACAGACGTAAAACTGTTAATATTAGTCATACGTCTGGGTACTTGTTAATTATCCATCCTGTTAATATAATAAACTTTGATTGATTGTTAGTTTACAAATACCAACAAATTTTTTAATTTTTGATTCTTATTTTTGTAAGCTTTGCTCATCTACAAGAAATTGTTTATTCAAAAATTTTTGAAATATAGAAAATTATTTGGAAAATATTTTGTTATTATTTTTGTCGAAATAAATTTCTGGGGTCTTATTTGCCTTTCACCTAACCTTTTAGAGAGTAAATTGTAATCCCAAACGGTCAGATTATACGTATTTCGCCGCACATTATATTGAATTGCAAGCCTTTCATTTTGCAGCACTTTCCCAATAAGTCACACAAAGATTTGATAGGGTCTGAATAATCCGATCTTTTCGACGTGTTTTTTTTTTTTTTTTGCCCTGTCAACTGTGTTCATGTTCTATGTTATCGTTAGTATCATGTTGATTAGAACGTGAGAGTATCATCCATATGATCGCTTATTTGAGCCACGATACAACGTTTTGTCATTATTTGAGCGGTGGCCGGTTACCTCCAAGTGTCTGGCAAACACTACGAATAGCCGTTAATTGGCAAGTTTAGGACAGGCTTCCCAAAATTGGTGGTCGTAGTCGTCATTGTACTGTGGATCTGGTTGAGCGAGTCTAAAGGAAGAATCCGTGTAGGCTCACTGAATATGAGAAACTTTCTTATATTTCTGCCAATTTGGTTTACGGCAATACATGATTAATATGCGCTATATGTCATTGAAACTAGTCGTCTTGGAATGAGTTCCAAATGCCTCGGCTTGTGGCACTTCTTCTCCAAATTAGCAGATCAAGATTTAATAAAATTTCAATGACCTGGTCTTACCAGCAGAGTTTTTGCGAGGCATTTGTGCCTCCAATTAAACTCTTCGTGGAAATTCGTGAAAATTCGTCATGCCTCACCATTATCCTCTGACGTAAATGAAATTATTTGCGTAATTTTATTGTTATATGTGGCCAATTAGTGTCAAATATCATTAAAGTTAGACGACCTTTTAGCACAGCATCTCCACATGTGATCATATTATCCAGCGCCTGTAAATTTCATTGCGTGGCATCACATCCAGGTGCTATTGCGAGGACGTGGGTGGCTTGGAATACATATTTGCCATAGCGCTTCCACATGACATCTGCTACACAATTTTTTAATCTCGACGTAGTGTATTTACCTACTCATTTGAACAAAACAAAAAGTAAAACAAATTTACTTCCTTGCTGCCATGACGATTTACAATTTCCAGCAATTCAATGGTTTCGAAAGTACAAAAAAGAAAATGCTATAGTTATCATCGCGTTCTCAAGAAATAACAATTACTATTTCTTAACTACTGGCTTGACTGTAACAAAAGCCAACGTTTCAATGGAATAAAATGCAATTACCGTAAATAATTGCGAGATTCTTTCTTTGTTGTTATTTCTATTGTAGGAAATAAACAAATCGTTTTTTTTCTCAATTCTTATTTTGTGTTAAAATAAACACAAACCGACAATTTCGGTATTTTGTCTAAGCGTAACAATTTATTTTCTCATCTTACAATATCGCCCGAAACAAAAAGTACCGAGAAAGCGTAAAGTCATCTTTTGTTACAGCGATTTGAAACAAACAAAAAGTCATAACCGTCTCTTCTTTTATCCTTCGCAATAGCATTTCTTTGTGCGCCGCCATTCGTATTATCAGTTGTATGTAATTGTTGTTCGCAAAAATATGTTTATTGTTTGTTACTTTGTTAATTTTGTTTTCCTATACATACTTCTTTCCTCGTTTATTTTCTAGATTTGTACTCTGTTCTGCTACAACTATTTAGTAGAATATGCAATTTCAAGGAGTTGCAACTGAAATATTTAACGTAAATTAAATGCGTTTGCATTTCCTTTGTTGTCGACGTTTCAAAGCGAACTCTTTTTAGTTTTTTTTTGCGAAAATGTAATATCGTAAACATTAGTAAACGAATAGGAAACAGTAAGATTGAAATAAAAAAAAAAATGTTGGATATTTAGGAAAAGCGTAGAACAAGGAAATATAAGAGAAAATTTGTGTATTTTACTATTGAAATTAATTGGATGAAACATCTATTGCGGGGCTTAACGACTTTAAGGTGTAAAATGTAATTGAATTGTAACGTTTGTAAGAAACGTTGATTTCAAACTTTTCTTAATGATGTATTGGTATGATCACCATAAATCGCAGTTGCTTCCAGTGCATTTGTTCATAAATGATGTCTACATTAATCAAATTTGAACAACTTGGTGTGAAGAAGATCGAAACGTTTGGAATTATTATCAACGGACGGCGCAAAGTCTGGTAGATCACAAATCTAACTGGGCAAAATTACTAAATTGCGTAGGGTTCACTTCTCACTTATGTATTAAGCAAAAAATGAGTTCAAATTTATAAATGATTGTAAGAAATCAACATTTTTTTAGTAAAATGACGCGAAAAGTAAATAGTTCACACTGTCAACAAAAAATATGTTTTTAAGATAAAAGATTGGTTTACTAAATACATTCTCTGAGATTATTTGTTGTTATATACAGGGTGGCGCAATAGAACGTGCATATTTAAAAAATAGATTAAAAAATAAACACAAAATGTATGGTTAAAATAAATCTAAGGCATTGTAGAGTAATGAATGGAGTTTATTTTTTAAAAATAACATCATCTAAATGGTGACCCTCTCTATGACGGCACTGCTCTAACCGCAAACGAAAATTATTGAAAACTTTCTTCAGTAATACTGGTGTAATGGCTGCCATTTCACCACGGATATTCTCCTTGAGCTGAACGATGTTTCTTGGATTATTACTGTAGACTTTGTGTTTGAGGTATCCCCACAAAAAAAAAGTCAAGAGGCGTCAAGTCTGGACTACGTGGGGGCCATGGGATATCACCTCTTTTCGAAATCAGTCTGCCAGGGAACATCTGCTTCACCACCGCCATGGAGTCATTTGATGTGTGACAGGTAGCTTCATCTTGTTGGAATCAAGTTCTGGAATTCACTATTCTTGAACTTTTAATTTCTGGAGCCAAAAATCCGTCCAACATCTCAACATAGCGTTCCGTATTAACCGTGACGTTTTGGTCCCGCGCATTTTCGAAGAAAAAAGGACCAATTATGCCTCTGCCAGAGATTGCTGCTGCCCATACTGTCACTTTTGGACTATGCAACGGTTTCTGGTGTTTGATTTTGGGATTTTCACTGTTCCAGTAACGACATTTTGACGGTTTACGAACCCATTCATAAGTAAATGAGCCTCGTCAGAGAAAAAGCTATTGTCAAAATTGGAAAATCGATTAAGCATTTCATTAGCATATGCGAGCCTTGTCAGACTCTTTCAATTCTTGTATTAATTGCAGCTTATATGGGTGCAGTTTAAGATCTAATGTTAAAATTCGTTGCAAACTTCGTCGCGATAATTATAAGACAGGCAAGAGATCGTCTGTCGACATTTGTGGATTTCCTCGTACTGACTCCATAACTCTCTCGACATTGTCTTTGGTCCTAGATGTTCTAGGGCGACCATTTGCTTGTGGTTTAAATGTTGAACCGGTCTCTTCAAAACGCTTTACCCATATTTTAATTAAATTAGCACTCGGAGCTTCACTAATTCGCAGTAGTCCATATTCAGCACAATATAGTCGCCTAGTAGCAATATATGAACGAGAGTTCTCGTAAAATGCACGCACGCAAAATGCGCGACGCTTCCCGTCGAAGTGATTCATATCGACTAAAACTCCATGCGCCCGCCAATCCAACGATGTAATTGAGTCAATTTTATATGCATCGTTAAAAGATTCTTCTTGCCCGAAAGCATCAACAGATAATAATAAAAGAACTTCTTTTGCTTTCAAACTTCGAACTCGAAAGGAAGTGTGACGCAAACTTGCGATAAAAGGATCTGAAGAAATTAATAGCCGATTGAAACGATCTGTATTTGTGTCTATTCTCGATGTTTTTCTCGTAAACAACTCTCTAAATTTCCAATTCTGAATTTGCCTAGTAATAATAGTAATATTGCTTATGTGTAATCACTTAATGCAGAATCTAAATAATTGTTTGCATGTTTGAAATGCATCTTTTTTCCTGCAAATACAACTGCGAAACATGAAACCATATTTAAGCAATTATTCATAAACTTCACGTTTTGTTTCGAATTCTCTGTAAATTTCAATTGACTGCGAACTGATAATTGGTAAGCTCCCATTTAAGTACTTTGCCATAGCTCCCTTTTGTAGTCACCTAAACAGCACTAATTGCAAACCAGTTCCACATAGCCGTCAAATCCATATCCTTTTATAATAGTTTTTCACAATTACCTTTGTGTAGTGTTAGACAATATTTCGCACACAACATAACGCAATATCATTAACAAGCATTCAAACTACATTTACTTATTATTGGCAATTTAAATGAGGAAATACCTTAGTTTCCTCTTCCTCTTCACCTCTGGCTTTCGAAATGTTTTTAAAATTTCCAATGATTTTATCCATTTTACTCAATCTTTTTAGCAACGTAGTTCGCACGTTTGCTCGCTCGCACACACTTCAACACCACAAAATGTGATTATGGCTTCATTTGCTTAATGACTTAATAACCTCTATTTTATGGCCACTTCACGGAGCCATTTTAAAGCTTTTGATACTTTTTGCCTTCCTAACCACCTCGATGCTAACTTAATTACCATTGGTGGGAGTGCAGTGATGGTTGGAAAATCGGGTGTTTGCTGGTAATAAAACGTAGTTTATCCTCCGTATTGTTTTTCGCGTATTAGCTGGTGCAAAAGTGAAAGTCTAAGTTGAAATTAGGGATTTTCTTTAGCAGCTCTCGAGTGAAACACTTAAATGCACTAGTGCGCGATTTGGCTGAAGTCAATGCTATTTTTTTTCTCTTCTGTTCAACGCTTATAGCTGTTAATTGCTTTCAAATAGTTTGACAATAAAAATTTACGACCTTACTACTACATTTTTTATAGTTTCTTTTGGCACAGAACACAGCGAGAATACACAGGCTCTTTTTTCATACTTTACGATGGGACTTTACTGTATTTTTTTTTAGCTTTGGAAATTATCCACTGACTTTATTTCAACGCCAATGCGTACTGTGGTCGACAAGGTGAATTCGCGGGAATGAATGCCAATGAACAACATCGATTTAGTAATCAGGCTTATGAACTAAATTTCTGGTCCCTTTGCAGCTGAACCGATAAATCATCAGTTGTAATCACTTCTATTTGTAGACTTAGAATGCATATCGCAAGTGCATAACAATAGAAAATTGCAGCCACCCATTCGTGAATTAACCAATATGAGGAATTGCTTCTTAGATTGCGCAAAAAGTAAAAGTTAATACTTATTTTCGAAATTTGCTTTATTGTTTTTAGAAGTGTTCCTCTTGATAACAGTTCTTGAAACATCTTTCCTACTATCCCCAGATCTGTTACAAATACAGGTGTGTTGGTTGATTCCCCAGTTTTGATAAGCTTTGAGTTATTTGTTGTGATTCTTTTATTTTTATTTTTTTTCTTATTCAATTCGTTTTTTGTTATGTAATTCTTGCAAATGAAATGTGATTTGGGGCATATACGCTATATGGTAGAGTTAGTTGTAACTCATACATAGGCGACGATGGCAGTCAAGGAAGTATAATTGGACTTGCATCCTAGGCCGTGCTGATGTTGATTCCCCAGTTTTGATGAGCTTTAAATTATTCGTTGTGGTTCTTTTACCTCTTATTCAATTCGTTTTGTTATGTAATTCTTGCAAACGAAATGTGATTTGGGGGCGTATACGCTATGTGGTAGAGTTAGTTGTTACTCATACGTAGGCGACGATGGTCGTCATAGGTGTATGGTTGAGCTTGCATCCTAGGCCGTCATACGGACTTCAGCTCTGTGGCTAGAAACGCTGAGACAAGAGGCATGTCAGTTTGGCAGCTAATGTGACCAACGAAAAGCTTAATATTTACTACTGCCAGCCACCATCAATTATTTTATGGAAATGATAACACCGAGAGAAAGGACAGTAGGAATTCTCCCTACATCTGACAAATTTATAAAGGTTTATGATTCGCAGGCATGCCAATGGAACCTGCGGAACCTTTACAAAGAAGATGCCTCTATCTGTCTGGTGGATATTTATAAGGATGTGAAGCAGACGATGCCGCCATCCCAGACTAACTGAACAGGACAAAGATGCACTTGCCGCAAATATAGGCGTCATGCGCTGTTGCACGGATTTAAATTTAAAATGGGTTAACAATTTCGTTCTTGTTTCGCGCTTTAGATCTGTAAGCGGGTCATTAGCCAAGATCACGATAAAGGCAAAATAATAATCCAAAATTCGAATTGTGCTTTTTAACCTCACAGGACGCAGTTTCTTATTTCACTCATACGAATTCACTGTTCTTACTATGCTTTCCATTTTTTTTTTTTTTAATTTATTCATTTTATTTATTTATTTGGCATGTAATTTAAAGCCTCCTGTCCAATTATACGTAAATTATAATATGCAACAATTCATTTATTAGATTTAATTTGTTCAATAATATGCTCAATAATTTAAAAAATAAACTCGTAATAAAAATTAAATATAAAATTTATAAAAATATAATATGATTTAAAGATCATCATTAATAATTATAAAGAAAAAAAAAATACATATGAAAAAGGCTAATTTAGATGGTAATCGGTATATAATCTAGACGTATAATGTAATCGGTATCTTATAAAAGCTGCCCATAATTTAATTGAAATTGAAAATTGTACAGGAAAGTCTGAAAATGTTGCAGAATCTGGAAATATTAAATAATCGGTTTGTAATAAAAGCTGCTTTAATTCAAAACAAAATTTTACAGGGAAGTCTGAAAGTGTTGCAGAGTGTGCCTTTTGTAAGAATAAGGACTTAATTTAAAACATTTTAAATGGCTTGGTAGTAAATTGTAAATTCGTGCTACTTACTACAAAAGTACGACCCATGAGTGTGGTTATTTTAGGAATAAGAAGCTGCTTATTATGCGTAGAATATGAAAGATTAAACGAATTAAAAAGAAATTGAAGACTACACAGTCGAACAACTGTATAAATTAACAACAAAGACCTCAAATCGATATAATTTTTAAAACTACAGCCTAATAAAGGCTTAACATACGGTGTAATATGAACACAACGCCTCAGTGAGTACAAATATCTCATAACTCTATTAAACGCTATCTGAAATTTCGTTATAGTTTTTCATATTAGTGATGCTATATGGCTCAAAACAATATAGAATACTATGCTTGATATAAGCTTTTCTCCTTTATCGATCTAGGCCACACTAAATCTCTGTTACTTCGATGTGAATAATTTAAATTTATCCATACGATAGTTAAAACTTAAATTGTTGTCTAAAACTACTCCCTAATAATGTATATTGTGGTGCAATTCAATACGTCTGCCACAATAAGATAAACTCAAGTTTAAGTCATGACTACAAAAAAACATCGATTTTATTTTTGGAATGTTAATTGAGAGTTTATTTTCCGCCATCCATGAGCATATCAAATTTAACGCATAATTAATATTACTTTGCAAGACATCAGCAAACTTATATTCTCCTTAAAGAGCAATTGTACGTCATCTGCAAATGGATAGCAAATGAATGTACCATCAAGGCTACTAAACAGGTTATTTAAGTACAAAATAAAAAGTATTGGATCAAGTACTGAGCCTTGAGAAGTACACCTATCATATACATAAGTGTGACAAAATCAATCGACAGGTATGAACGTCGAAATTAAAATTGGAGTGTAACTTATCTAACAAAACACCGTAATCAATACGATCAAATGCCTTTTGTAAATCCAAGGACAATAACATACAAACCTTTTGATCATACACTTCTTTCCTTATGGGGCCATTAAGACCAATAAGTAGTTCAGTGAAACTCCTATAATAATTATGGTTGGGTTTTTTTTGTCGCGAACATCCTCAGCTATCGCCGCTATAGTTTCTCCATAGTCTGTAAACCTGTACTTTCCAGAAAGAAGTCTTAATAAAGAATGAACGAATGAAGAATATTAATGATGACTTTGAAGTTAATATAAAGACATTTAAAAAAAAGTTCAATATTTAACAGTTTTTTGTTTCTTCAGTTTCCATTTATGCTTCATAACAAAAGCGCGAATTAAAGTCCACCTCTATTTTAAAAGCACAAATAACTAGCGGTAGCTTCATGTCGATCGTCATCACGAGGTCAAGTTAATAAGAAGCTTTATTTTCTTCAACTTCGTAACTACAGCCGAGAGCTTTAGGGTTAATTGAGAGCATTAAACCTTTTCATACAACCATGGCTCAAGATCACAATTCAATACTTTTCAAACCGCAATCAAAGCTTCATCGTAAGTTATTCATATTAATATATTTAAATAAATGTTTACATATTGATGTAATTAAAACTAGGAACATTCAAGAAACTTCAGTTTCCTTTCGTTTTTTTATTTTGTAATTTTATTTGACAGAACATCCAAAGTTTCGAAACAAACTTCAGTTTATTGTTTCGAATCATTTCTTACCAGAAACATTTCATACCAGAAATGTTATCTAAAATTCGCACCAATTCAATTTCTCTACTAACGAAGGACGAAATAGATATGTCGATCCGGTCATCAGAAACAAAACCATTGTTTTATGTGGTTTTGATTCTTTACTCAATCCAAAGCTAAATTTCTTCCTGCGAAACCTAATACTTCGAATTTCATTCTTCTTAATATTATATACCTGGCTCTCAGAAATTTCAGTTTAAATTTAAATGTGCAATATTTGACACTTAAAACAACTTAGTATTTTTTTTATAAATTTTTCGAATTTGAAATCAGCATAATTTTTCAAATGCAATTTAATTCATTTTCAAATAAAAAAGTTTTGACCCCAAACATTTGCTATAGCCATAGTCTTGAGCATTTCAAACGTCTGGGTCCAAGTTGGAAATAGAGATATCCATTTAAGATCCGTCACCAATGCGGATCCATCTGTCAAAAGCAGTTACAAAGAGATCGTGCCTTTCTGTAAAGTTGGTACATTTATTGTAATTCAAGCACACTCTTTTACATTTTATTCGTAAATTCCCGTAAATGTCAATAACAAATTCTAACAAAGTTTTAAAAAAATCATGGTAGCAAACTTTGCGTTTGCGTAACTTTTGATTGGTTTTTTTCTTCTTCTTTTTTTATTTGTAATCTATTTCAGCAATACCAAGTAAGCAAATTTGATAATCTTAAATAATAACATAATATGTTAATTTTCATTAAAACCAGCATATACGTAAGTTTGATGAAATATCTTGTACATTAATAAGCAAAATTTAATTCAATATATTAACAAATAGATTGATTTTATGTTAGTAAAATTGCAATGCTACCTATATATTAATGAAAGATCTAACACATGTTTTCTTTTGAGTCTTCTAATTTCATTAGTCTCTTCTAACAGTGTGATTTCCAAAATGTTTGAGGGATTATTTAGTCCTTGGGAATAATTAGAACTACATACATTTTTTCATTTCCGATTTAACAAAGGGTATTTTAATCGCTGAGAGAGCTCAAGAACATACCAAAAAGTGCATATCAGAACTGCTTCGAGGATTGGAAAAAACGCTGGCACAAGTGTATTATATCTGAGGTGGATTCCTTTAACGAGATAAAATAGAAATTGATGAATAAATAATATAATAAATATTTTTTGAGAAAAAATGAAAATTTAATTTATTTTTGAACACAAATTTTATAACCGCCGAAAGGGTCATATTTTCGCCCGAAACTACTTTATCAGTATGTAAATCAAATGAGAGTTTATCGTCAATTGTAACGCTCAAACATTCAATATTGCGCACAAATTCAATAGCTACCCCATTGTAAGACAAATTCAATTCACATGGATGAATGGGTGGATGGAAGCAAACAACATTGCTTTTGTCTTAGACGGATTCGCTTTATTTGTTTATTTGAGGACATCCGCACAGAAATCCACACAAAATTTATGAAAATTGATGGCATCCTTTAGAAAATGTATGATTTTGTGTGAAAAATCTTTGATTCCCCCTTTTTGCCCGAACTATATAAATGTCGTTAAACCATGACTTTACGATAATATTTAATATACTGTCAAACCACTGTATCTGATAGTAATGACTTTTGCCTTATGGTCGGTCTCTAATGTAAATTACGAGCTTTGAAGCTGTTTAACATTATGTATGTGTGTTCATATATGTGTGATATTTTACCCGTATACAGACGCATTTCAAGTTTGCGCTCTCTCTCTCTCTCTCTCTCTCTCTTTTCATTACAATTCTGGGAAAATTTGCTAAGTGTTAACAGCAGAACTGAAATTGGAAGCAAAGCAAAAATGTTAATGCAAAAACAGTAATTAAAATGCCACAACCATCACGGAAAAGAGAAAGAAAAACGAGTTAAAAACTCTGAAAATACTGTACACTCCGTAGGTCTGTGGTAGCCCTTTTTTGTTATATACTTTTGTTCACATTAGCTTTCAGTAAGTATTGGTGCTGATCCGGCCACAGACACATTAAGACACCAGCCAGGCGAGCATAATATGGATTGATTCTCATATGCACTTCACATTAAATTACTCTTGGTTTGTCGGCTGAAATTGTGTGTTGTGTTGGGTGAAATTATTTCATTTTCATGTGGCGCAAAAGTTCTCTATGAGTGTGTGTGTGTATTTTGTTCTCCATGTATGGTTGTATGAGTGCATTAGTCATGGCGTTCATTTGGCTTTAATTCAAAAACTCTTTCCACTCCACTATTGCCTGGCAAGAGCTTAGTTCACCTTAACGCTTTAAGGCTACAGTTAACATCGTGTGTTCATAGTTGACAAATTTAGTTTTTCCAAAGTTATTTGGTGCCAAAAATTTTTTTGGATCTAATCGTAGAGGAAATTAAATTTGACAATTCCGTATAATGATCTCTGGGGTGAGAAAGGAAAATACTTTGTTTGGAATGCGAACAACACAAGTCAATGGACCGTACAAGTCTTAGACAAATGACACAGTTTTGTGTTATAATTTCGTAAATTTGTTGTTTATTGTTGACTCAATAAGTTTGGCAGTTTTCCCAATTCGAGTGGTTTTTATGTAGTTCTGTTTCGTTGTGAGTATTTCTTGCAGTCTGTTTAAGGAAAGAGTTGAATGAAGTTCCCCATAATCATAAAAATTGCAAGATTTAAATTTTAAATACAACACAGATATTTAAAAAAAAATCGTGAAACTTTATTATATCGTAAAGTAGACAGAATGAGGTTATGTATGAAACAACACATCGGGCAGATGGCCGCCGCGGCTTTGCTGGCACACACGCGATCTTTTAATGAAATTTTCAATGACCGTTTTGCATAAATGCTGCGGTATTTCATTAATGCAGCGTCCAATTTCCTCTTTTAAGACTTTAGTCGTCATCGGCTTATCCGCGTAAACCATCGACTTCAAAAAAACCCCAAAGAAAAAAGTCTAATGGTGTTAAATCGCACGATGTAGGCGGCCAATTCTGGTCGCCAAAACGCGAAATAACACGACCGGGAAGTGCCTGATGCTGCAATTAAATTGTTTCTCTGGCTGTATGTATGACTTGTGGCGCCGTCTTGTTGAAACCACATGCCCTCCATATCAGTTCTTCAATTCTAGGCACGAAAAAGCTGGTTATCATTTAACGATACCGAACACCATTGACTGTTTGCGCTTGACATGCCTCATTTTTATAAAAACAGGGCCTAATGATTCCTCCAGCCCAAAATCCACACCACACAGTGACACGTTGAGGATGCATTTGCTTCTCGTGAATCACTCAAGGATTTTTCTCACCCCTAATGCGACAATTCTGCCTATTGACGAAGCCATCAAGATGGAAATGGGCCTCGTCGCTGAGGATGATTTTATCGGCAAAATCAGCATTTTCATGTTATCTCTCCAATACCAAATTAACGAACTCCCTTCGCTGTCCATGGTCAGCTGGCTGAGCAGATAAAAATCGAATCGCTGGGATAGAGCTCAAGGACATACCAAAATGTGCATATCAGAACTGCTTCGAGGATTGGAAAAAACGCTGGCACAAGTGTATTATATCTGAGGGAGACTACTTTGAAGGCGGCAAAATAGAAATTGATGAATTAATAAATATTTTTTGGGAAAAATTTAAATTCACTTTATTTTTAGAACACACCTCGTATTATTGCAAATTCCTGTAGACACAGCTGAGAGAAGCGGGGGAATGTTACTAAAATAACCTAACGTAAAGGACATTTAAACAGTTAATTACTTTTTGCGATAATCTTCAAAACTTGGACGTTTAATGTTATATAATGAAATTCTACAAACGTCATTCAGAAATGTCAAAATATAAATATGAACTCTTTATTTTCAAACAGCGCATATGAAAAACTTAACTTTGGTAGACAATAAATCGCAAAAATTATATTGTTTTGCTGGATATTTGAACAAAATATCATCAACATACCAATATAAGATCTTTGTTTTCCCCTCTGTGATTCGTTGCATATTCCTTAGTTTGAGCAGTAAAAATATATTGGTTTTGAATTGTGAGACCTGGAAAGTAAGTCTTTTGATAGCTACCAAAATTCACCTATCGGTGACAGCTAAAGCGCAGTATCTTAAGGATCTTATTTGTATTCGTTGAGTCCATTCGTATAAGTCAGCTGCAATCTCTTTGTGAGGTTCCATACATTGTTATGCACTTCTTTACATTATGGTCTTTATAGCATTATATTTTTATTTTATTTTATTTTCTTGAGTTTTAATCCGTAATTTTTTTTTTTTTTTTTTTTTTTTGATTATGAGTCCATAACATGCATTAACAGCTTTTCCAGAAGCCATCACGTGAAGATTTTTGAAATTGTTTTGCAATGAATGTTCGTTTTTCCATTCTTACGAGTATGACAAAAAAAAAAAGATAAAACTATCTGACAAAACACTTTCTGAATATTTAAGTTATTTTTCCTTTCCGTACTATGTAGTTGTTTTTAGACCCCTAAATTATTTTGCCATATTTTATGACATTCCGCGAATCACTATTGCCAGCTCATCATTTTTCCTCTTCCCCAAACTTGTTTCGGACAATCACCCATCTACCACAATTAATTTCTGAACTTAATGTTATCATTATCATTAGAATTCTTATTTACTTACGAGTATTTTGCCACTAAGCAGATCATCACGACTATACAAAAGAAAAACGACCATCATTTTCACAGGAAGAAGAAATCTAATGTCATCAATTTATAATATATCTCGATAAATTAATCGAATCTTTTCACAAATTAATAGAACATGACAACATTTTCTAATTAACTCTGAAATACTCTTTCATACATCTGTGTGTATGTGTGTGTGTGTGTGTGTGGAAGCCGCAACAATAGGGTGAATGAAAAAAATATAAAGGAAACAAAAGAAAAAATTCCCAGCAGTAAATGGTTGAACTATTAATTAAACATTTTCCATATAATAGAGAGGATTAAGACAATGATTTTGTAGAAATCTAATAGAAAATTAATAACCTTTAACATCAAATATTTTGTATAAAACTGCCAAAGGGCTTACAGCACCGTACAAAAGGATACTACTAGAAAATATAATCAAGATTTGTTATGCAAATAATGGAATATTCAAGGGTGAAGATACTTACTATTGTTCTTACAATTGTATTGAAATCAAATGGAATATACGCCTGTTTGGTATTCATTTTCTACAAGCCTAGAAAATTTTAGGGAAAATAGATTGTAAAGCATTTTATACGGTATCTATATTAGAATAATGCTGTTACAAACTTTTAACGAAACCTGGTTTTCTTCAGAAATATTAATAACTTGCTATGCTTATGTAACTATGGGCCTTGCGACGTCAGTGTGTCAATCCGTGACACTTTGTTCATAATAAAGGACTCTAAATTAAGACAGTAGTAAGTTTTCAACAAAAAGATTGCATACATTGTCGCTTAACCGAAAAACCAACACCATTGCCTTTCATGGTTTGGACCAGGAAGGACATTCAATGCATTTACATTTGGTTTTTAAACTCTCTAAAATATTGGAGGTAATTGTCGCTTAAAGAAAGAGAGAAAGTTACATCGGGGTTGGAAACTGCGACCATAAGCATAATAGTTATATGTGCTAACCATCTTGTTAGTTTAGATCACACTCAACTGTTATAGTGGTTCAAAAATCATACCACTAGTTGAAGAAAGGTTTTGACTGCACGTCAGTTTTGTTCACATTTTTGAAATCTTAACAGTCAATTAGCAGAACAGAATTCACTTTGTTAGAGTAGCCCAAAAATATGTAATAATAATCACAGAGAATTTCATGCACACATCGTACAATTTGATGATGAAGTAATAATCCCAATCCCATATCGGTTGGCTCATGCCATGCAATGTTTTCGAAAATTTTGAGCATGAGGCGTGTGGCAGCGAAATTCATTCCAAAGTTGCTAAATTTTGGCCAAAAACAACGTGACATGAACATCGCTCAGGAATTGTTGAATGGCGTTAACGACGATCTATATTTGTCATAACTGGTGACGAATCATGGGTATATGGTTATGACATCGATACCAAAGCCCAATCGTCCCAATGGAAGGGTCCAGGAGAGCCATTACCAAAAAAAAAGCACGCCAAGTTCGGCCAAATGTCAAGGTTTTGTTCACTGTTTTCTTCCATTACCATGGCGTAGTGCAGCAGGAGTTCTTACCACAAGGCCTTACGATAAATAAGGAGTATCACTTTGAAGCTATGCACCGTTTGCGTGAAGCAATACGAAAAACACGCCCGGAATTGTGGAAAAAAACTCATAGCTTTTGAATCATGATAATGCATCTGCTCACCCATCTTTACTTGTGAGAGATTATTTGGCCAAAAACAACACCACTATCAGGCCTCAGCCACCGTATTCACCAAATTTGACCCCCTGCGACTTTTTTCTGTTCCCAAGATTGAAGAGACCCATGAAAGGACGGCGTTTTGCAACGATTGAGGAGATAAAAATCAAATCGCTGAGCGAGCTCAAGGACATACCAAAAAGTGCATATCAGAGCTGTTTCGAGGATTGGAAAAAACGCTGGCACAAGTGTATTATATCTGAAGGGGACTACTTTGAAGGAGATAAAATAGAAATTGTTGAATAAATAAATATTTGTTGAGAAAAATGAGAATTCTCCTTTTTTTTTTTTGAACACACCTCTTATATCAGTCATTTCGTACATTTGAAATTGTCGCAAATTATTTTATTTCGCGTCGAAAATATATTAAATATTGTAAACTTCAGCAAAGGATAAACTAAATATATAACTATCCAAAAAACAAAAATCCGTGTAACTTTCAATTTTAAATTTTAAATTCTTTGTCGTTAAACTAAAAGATGATGTTGGGGATATTTACAATGTTGTATACAGATTTTCTGCAAATCCCTTGCAGTTTCATGCGTTTGTAAGTCTTTTCGTATCTAAAAAATTGTCATAAAATTATTATTTGATTTCACGTCCAACATTTATTATGTATTGTAAAGTGCAACAACATTCACAAAAAAAAAAAAATTCGTGTAATTTATAATTTTAAATTCAAATCCTTTGTCGTTAAACTGAAAGACTAAAAAATAACACATCAACTAGCAATGCTGCAACCACAAAATCACAAAGTAGTAGACCATACCTATAGCATAACATTGTTGTTATTATGAAATATGCTCGTATCCTTCGCCCATGATAAACTTCAATGGCTCGTAATAAGTTTTACCATCTAGTTAACCTCGTATGGACAAAACCAATATAAAATAATATTATGAGTATATCATATATGTTTGCCTCTCACAAATAAGAAACTCAAAAAATACCATAAATGATTTATGATCCAATACTTTATCAAATTTTCCTCATCGATGAGGCCTGTAGTTTCGACCAGAAGTAGCGAGAAAAAAAAAAGGTTTGGTATTAACTGTCATTTCGACTAACAAATATGTTTGTATTATCCCTATTTTTCATGGTATGCGTGGGAACATAGTAGATATCTGAATGCGCCTCTTTTGCTGTTTATCCAGTGTCAAAAACTCTATTGGAAAGTCATCCATAAGTTTTATGAGTAAACATTTTTTTATGCCTCATTCGAATTCACTGTGGCTGAAAATAACAGTGGGTTTGTGTTTTTTGTAGTTTTTCCAATAAGAAAAAAGGGAACGCATCCTACGAACGTCGTACGTGCGACCATAAAACAATGTTCTGCAATATTTCAAAGAAGAAAAAAAAAAACGGAATCATAAACAGGGAAGGTAACCCAAGAACCAACAATAATAAGCAAAAGTTTTAAAACTATACGATAGATTTAATATAGGACTACACATAAAAGATGTTTGAAAAGCCGCAGCGATATTACAGAGTTAGTGTGACTAACTGGATATGGAGGACAAAAAGTTTGCTGACGTGCGTCATAAAACTAATAATAGATTCGATTTTAAATATCATCTTAATAAATAGTTGTACGTCTGCAGATTTATTTACAAGTAAATTATCATAATTTCTTTTTTTATGATAAATTCCATTATTATCCATTTTTGCGGTTTCAAAAGTAATGTTAAATAGAACAAAGCTGTGATTTTAATGAAGCTTTTATTTCATTATAATGCAATTTAAATATCATTATAATGTTATTTAAATGATCGCCTCTGAATTGATTGCAGCAGTAAGTAGTTTTCGAAAAAATACGGCCAAATGACACCTCCAGATCAAACAGTCACTTTTTCCGGCTGCAATGGCTTTTCCACAATCACTACTGGCTTCTCCGAGCCCCATATGCAACAGTTTGCCTTTCTGACATAACCACCGAGTGAGAAATGAGCTTAATAGCTGAAAAAAACGTTGTTCAATTGAAAGTCCACATTTGAAACACTATTTTTGTATTCGTACATGGAAAACCTTTCACTAAATAAATAACACTTCAGATGTAAGGTATTTAACAGCTGACAGCCTTGCCAGACCAACGATTTTGAGACCACTAGCTGAATTATGTTAGCAATAAGAATAGAGTTTTGGCAAAAATATGATGAAAATATATACTTTTTTAACTAATTATGGAAAATGTTTGTTTCATCAACTAATGTCGGCATTACAGTAAAGTGTTATGAATATTCTTAAAGAAAATCTTCGAATATATAAAGCGATAGCAAACTGCGTAGTCCCCATACAAGTATTTAATAACAATAAAAGACGAAGTGGTCACAGATAAATGAAATTTGCTACATAGTTTTATTTTATTTCAGTGTTATCCTTTAAAGCTTTTTGGTCAATATTAAGCAAATGACAAAATACATAAATTAAATTAAAAAACAAAAACGAAATATATGTAACTTAGAGTGTAACATCAAATTAGGTAGTAACTATTAACAAATTAAAGTGCACTAAAAATAGGCGCAATAAAGAAATAATGAGAAAAAATTAAATATCGAATGATATAGATCAGTCCAAATGGCAAAAGATTTTATTTTTATTTTTTTTTTTTTTTTTTTAATTAAATTAAAAATTTTACAGTTCCAAACTGCTAAGTAAACCACATGATATGACTACAAAATCGAAGCGCAGACTCACCAAGTCCAAGCCGTACGAACGGAATAATAGGGCCCGAAATTGTATGGTCTTATATAGACGAAGATTTGACTGAATTAATTTAATTGGATTTTCCACTAGAGTAAGAAATTTGGACAGAATCGGAATCACGTCTTCTTGGACCTCTTATACATACGGATTTAAGGGCTGCGAAATTTGATCACGCTATAAGTCATCCATACTATAAGTAGATGATCTGATTTTAACAAAATGTAGCATTTGTTAACTACGAAATTCCGTTGTTGTTCAACGAAATGAACAATTTGGAAAGGATCGGAACATGCATTCCGATATTTTCCAAACAAATGAACCTATGGGCCTCGAAATTTACCTATACGCAGAAGATAACACCTTATTGGATGTTCTAAATTTTGACTAAGTTTTGAATGACTTGACAAATTCATTGTCCCTTCTGAAATGCAAACTTTGAATTACATCGAACTGTATCTCTCGTAAGAACTAATCAATGAGCCATAGTTGTCGAAATATAATTACACAGCAACGCCCTATTCGGTGATATCTTGGCCAAACCTTTTACCAGAGTGGGAAATTTCTCAAAAATCATATCATGCTTTTAGGAACATGTAATATAAACGAATCTGTGGGCCTCGAAATTTATTTACGCTGCCATACTTTGTTAGATGATATAATGTGGATCAAGCCTCATTCAACTGACTATATTCCATTTTGATGCTATATTTAATAAGAATCAGATCACATCTTCTGGTATCTTACCTAAAAGTGGATCTACAATTCTCGAAATTTAGTCATACTATAACAATGTCCTATTGAATACGGCAAAAACGTTAATATTTTTTGGCTACTTTAGCTTGTAATTTATTTTTATACTTTAGTAAACATAAAAAAAAGCCTATATCATTATTGTAAGCACAACTCTTAATATACGAATGCTGGAAATATTATACAAAGTAATATTTTTGTGTTAAAGAATCAATAAAATAATACAGCGAACATTCTAACTCAGCGAGCGTTGATATATTTTGAATCAAATCTTCCAAAAAGTGGATTTTTGACATATATTTTTTCTATATTTTCTTTTTATATCTTCGGCAAGAACTTTTCAATCTGGTTTTTGCACATTAAAAGTAGTGGTTTAAATTACCAAAAGGAAAAGTGCTAGTTTGTTTCGTAGTTCAACACCAAAAAATAGAATGTGTGTTAGTTCACTGGTTATGAGGGGCTTTCATATCTCTTTTATGAGAGCTTTCATATCTCTTTTGTTTCTTTTTTTAACTTGCCAAATTTTTTCATTATGATTTTTCAGATGTAAAAAGTCTTCCCTACTTCGCTACTGAACAGTTTTTCTTTTCGATATTTTTTTTTTGTCTAAAGTGCAATAGAGGAAACTATCACAAAAATATGAAAAGGATCATTAGTTCACTAGATATGAGGAGCTTTTCAAATATTTTATATATGACGAAAGGGAATTTATTTATCTTTTTAGCTTGCCAACCTTTTCCTAATGATTTCTCAAAGATAAAAAGTCTTTCCTACTTCGCTGCTCAACAGGTTTTTCTTTTCGATGTTTCTTTTGTCTAAAAGATAATGGTGAAAACTATCACAAAAATATGAAAAGGATTACCAGGCTTTCATATTGTTATATGTTTAACCAAAATTTGGAAGTGCTTTCTTCCCTTTACGAAAAATTTGTTTTTGGACGTATTGAGACAATATTTTGTTTTTTTTTTTTTTTAATTAAAAAGATTATTGAAAATTCACTTTTTTCTTACATTTTGTTCATTCCTTTACTTTTGGCACTCTCTGCGAAGCCGAAATATGTAGCATACAAACAATGTTGTGGTTTCATGCCATTTTTTAAGAACTTAATAAAAAATAATGACAATTGGAATTAGGGTTATTATTCAGAACGCGACCTTTGTCGAAGAGGCGAATTATAGTGCGTCGATTGCAGTTAAAATTTTAATGGACTGGTACATGATTGCACGTACGAGTATATGCCATATGCCGATATCGGCGTGGTCAAACGCATTAATATACGCCGATTGCGTTGGTCATGTTGTGCGGATGAACCCAGAAAGTTTTCGGCAACGAACTTTTTGGACGGCGCAAAAGAGGGCGACCAAAACTCCGTTGGAAGGACTGGCCTTTTGAAATACTGTCAAAACTTGGTGTGACGAATTGGAGGAGAAGCGCAAAAGATCGAAGCGCTTGGAATTATTTTCTACGGGCGGCGTATAATAGATAAGGACGTCTATTCCAGTCGCCACCTAAGAAGAAGAAGAAGAAGTATATGATTTCTTATCAGACTTCAGATGATTCTTAGAAGGCTCAACTGTGTATATAAGTAAAAGGTGTAATAAAAAGAAGTTCATTAATTTTGCATGATATTGAAGACTTTCCTAAATTAATTACAATTCCCGGATATGTGCGCTGAATATAAACTGTTTTGTTCAATAACTTGTTACCATTTTTAAGCTAATCTCATAGAAAACTGCTATGCGGTATTGGTCAAAAGCAAAATTAGCAAAAAATTGGCACAATCGATTTTAACAAAATTGTCCTGGCGCGATATTTTCACCTGGAAAATTATTCACCATAGACGGGAACAGGTGGTAATCACCTGGCGCCAACTAAGGCGATAAAACTAGGATCGTTTTCGCTTGACGTTGTCGTAAGCGACTCACTTTTCGTCACCAGTTACTAGAAATTCAATTTTCAATTTTGTTGCGATTCAGCTGCGAATAACAAATCCAAATTCGATTAAAAAGGTTTTATTGCATTAACCCGACGTTCTTTTTTGTATCTGCTTTCAAGTGGTTGTTATGAAATATTTAGCTCGTGGGCAAACAAAACAGCGTATAAATAACGTTTGGAATTGACGATTTCCCTTACTTTATGTATAATTTATGCAATTGAGAGAACGTGGCGCGTCTTTGATATTCAAATTACCGAAATGAAATCGACGAAATCAAAATTATTTATGATTGCCTGTTACAGTTTTAGGACGATAAACACTGTTCAATATTTCAGCTGCCGGACACGCTTTCTCGCCTTTATCGGGGGAGAACTGCAAAAACATGGTGTATTTGCTGGTGTGCATATTCGACACGCCTTCAAGCAGTATTAGGTCAGACAATCACGAAACTTTGTTATTATTATTTGAGTAAGAAAGCTTATATTTCCAAAGCCATCTAGAGTAACTTGATCCCTTTTGTACAAAAATACTATGCCTTCTATTTCCCCATGATATCATCATGACTCAACTCACTGCTATTGGAAATCATTCCCCATTATTTATTGCAGTAAAGAATTTCGTACTTAAAGCAAATAGCTGGAAATCTATCAAACTATGTCTATTGATTTAGAAGTAGGGCCACAAACGGATATGAAAATAAAAGACAATGACACTCTTCTTAATAACTATTGACAAATAAGAACTAATAAAATTATGCTATTTATTGCCACTGATGATGATGGATGTGATCACCCCCATCACCGTCAACATCATCATCATCGTCATTAATTTAGTAGAGCTCACTCACAGCAGCAGTGTGCTTTACAGCTAGTAACAAGTTATTTTATATATGTTTTTTACGATCGTAAAACTATATAAAAATGTTTTTTCTTTTATGCTTAAACCCCATAATAGCTTATGGTCGTCTTTTTCCACATCATTTTTATAAGCTACGGTTCGAATGAAATTTTATGAGTTAGTAATACATATAAAAAGGGCAACGCGTTTGTGAAAAATGAAGGATTTTAGGATCTCCTCAACGTAAGGAAGGCCCCACAAAAACATGGAGGAGTTATTGTAATGTAAAACATCTGTTGAAAACTTTGGCACCATTACAATAACAATTGGTATTGAATTATAGTTATATGTAACTACTATTTCACAGGAGGTAAGTTCAATTGACAATATGTCCTTTTCAATAATAGGATTTGTATCATCACACAAACACGACTGGAATAGACATCTTTATCTATTATACGCCGTCCGTAGAAAACAATTCCAAGTACTTCGATCTTCTGCACTTCTCTTGCAATTGGACACACTAAGTTCCGATAGTATTTCAAAAGCCTGGTCTTTCCAACGGAGTCTACGTTGCCCTCTTCTGTTCTGTTCATGGTGTTCGTTACCAAAAACTTTCCGTGCCGGAGCATTTGGGTCCATCCGCACAACATAACCCAGCCAACGCAATCGTTGTATATTAATGCGTTTGACCACGTCGATGTCGTCCTATATTTCATACAGCTCATTGTTATTCGTTAACAATGATGGGTCCATATATTTTTCCATAGTATTTTCCTCTCGAAAAGTACTAGTCCTGATTCATCCGCTTGCGTCATAAGCCAGAATTCTGCGCCATATAACAAGACAAGTAGAACCAACGTCTGGTACAGTCGGCTTTTTGTTTGTCGAGAGAGAGCTTTATCATTAAATCGCTTGCTTAGCCCATAGTAATATCTGTTAGCAAGCAATCCTCCTCTCCTCTTTATCTCCATGCTGACATCGCTCGTTTTGTTTACAGCGGAACCGAGTAGATGAATTCTTCCACCACTTCAAAATTATAGTTGTCAGCGTTCACACAGCGTCCCAAACGAGTAGACTCTTTGTTCATTGAAACCAATAACTTTGTTTTGTCCTCGTTTACCGTGAGACACATTTTCGCTGCTTCCTTCTCGATGCTTGAGAAGGCTGCAGTAACATCTCGCAGTTTTCTGCCGCTAATGTCTATGTCATCTGTATATGCGAGTAACATATGGCTTTTGTTAAAGATGGTACCAGACGTGTTAACTGTAGCTTTTCTGATAATCATCTCCAATATTATGTTGAAGAGTTTGCACGATAGGCTGTCGCCCTGCCTAAATCCTCGTTTGGTGTAAAAAGGCTCGCTTAGATTTTTGCCTATCTCTACTGAAGACTTGGTGTCAGTCAGCGGCATCCTACAAAGACGTATAAGTGTCGTAGGAATTCCAAACTCGGACATGGCCTCATACAGTTTTTGCCGTATCGGGCTATCGAAGGCAGCTTTATAATCGATGAACGTGTCGATTTTTATTGGGTCTCCTCCAGAATTTGTCGTGGTGTGAATAACTGGTCAATTGTTGATATACCAGGTCTGAAGCCACACTAATAAGGTCCAATTAGGTCAGTTAGAATCAGCTTTAGTCTTTCACATATCATACTCGACAATAGGCAATGGATAAAAGACTGATACGGCGATAGTTTTTACAAACACTTGGACCGTCTTTTTTAAACACAGGACACAGTACACTTAAATTCCAACCATCGGGCATGTTTTCCTCGAGCCAATCATCATCATCATTAGTTACACTTTGTAAAAAATTAATAATTTAGCGTATAGAGCAGGATCTCAATTATCAGTAATTTATGCATTGTAAGGACAGGTGTTTTCGAAACAATTTTATTTGAAAACAGAGTTTTGGGTCTATGACTTGAACAAGTTTGAGAATGTAAAAGTCGGGTAATATTCCGCTAATCATATTTCCAAAATATTGTCTTTCTTTCCTAAAAAGCGTAGTTAACCTTTCATTATTCTTTCAGAGTTTGAAATGGTCGTCTGTTTGCCTTAAAAAAATCCTACGATTCTTCCTTATTTTCGAAATTTTTCGATCTGCTTATAGATTATATCGTTTAGTAATTTTCTTTTCTTTATTTCTAAGAAAGGCGGTATCATTTTTCGTTTTGCTTACATGTTCCAGCTTTTATTGAGCGATATAAGCGGAAAATGCAAACATATCAAAAGCAATTTGAATTTAAAATGCGTATATTCGAAAGCGCTTAGTTTATGCCTTAAAGCAGTCGGCTCATTCGCAACATGCAGAGATAAAAAACGGATTTTTAATGTCATAGCAATTTAAGCTGTTTTCGGTTAAATGGTTGACTCTTTTTTTTCTTAACCCACCATTTTTAGCAACGTCAAAGACAGCATTCTTATCTTTATCTGTCGTTCGACAAAAGCGTGCTTGATGGCAGTTTTATTTTGTTTTTTTTTTTTACTTTTTTTGGATATGCCAACTCCTTTTCAAACATCCTGCTAAGGGCCTCTTGCAAAAAAAAAAAAAGTAACAAGAAGCTAAGCAAATATGTGCTTGTAGTCGTATAGGTTTTGTTTTCATAGGCTGAGAAAACAAATAAAAATAAGTTATGTTGATTAGATGGGAACGTTTAAGCCAAGACATTGGGCATGATGGAATGGATGGTAGGAACTGTCGCACAGATAAAATAGAAATGTATAATACATATGTATGTGCGGTGTGGGTGTTGGTGTGGATAACAAGAAATAAGACAATTTATACAGTGAATACAACAGGCACAACGATGACGAGGGGAACATTGTAGTATTCCTGTATTAAAAATGAAATTAAATTGGAATATATAATAAATATTAAAATATTGAATAAAAATTGATATTTTACTTTTCATTAAATATGTTTTATTTTATACCTATTGAAAAGAATTTGGAACTCTAACAATCTCTAACAATTTAGATCTCTTCTAACCGAAAAAATCTGATTTCCAGGAGTTTACTGTACAAGTTTTGTGCTCAAAATTCCGCCAAGACATAATGAATACATAACAAACTATTTTCGTTTTCCAACAAAAGGATGAGTTCTTGTAAAGGGTGTCCCAACAAGAACGCAAGACAACCAATGGTGTTCGGTATCGTGAAATAATAACCAGTTTTTTCGTACCTAGAATTCAAGAAATGAATGTGGAGGGCATGTGGTTTCAACAAGACGGCGCACGGTGGGGCCGATCTATTGGAAAGCGGAAAAAATTCAATATCTCAATAACAGATTAACATAGAAACCTGGGGCCAGTCTTATTCGACTCAGAACAAAAAAATGCATTAAGTGCAACAATGTTTATATGCATTTTGAAGAAAATTGATTAACTAATGAGGAAATAAAAACCTATTGGCAAAGTAAAAATTTCTGAAATTTTTGTTCTTATCAAAACAAGTTGTAACAAGAATTTAGAGTGTATATATGTATATAATTTAAATAATGCGTACAGTACCTAAATCAAGGAAGCATAAGACCGAACAATATTTAAATATTAGAACCAGGGATTCAGAGTCTAATGTAGTTCAAATTGAAAAGATACGATTTTTAAATTCAAGAAACTTACCTATATTAACAGTTCCTTAGCTGCGTCACTGATTTCCAGGTATTTTTTCTTTGGTTCGGGCCTCATGCTCGTGATTAAAGAATCCGATATCTCCAGTAGCTTGTGGAATACGTCTTCGTTGGTTGATATACGCGACATTTTCCGCGAGTTTCTGACCCTGAATGCCTTGTAGTCTTTGTTCCTACTTTCTTGGGCCTCTTCCGATAATATTCCGAGGGGGAGAATTGAGTTCACCACATGTCAGCCCCATGGATCAAAATCTTATGCACCTTGGATGTCATGTAGTACCATGAATACTTCTCAATTGCCATCTCTGCTTTTTCTCTTGAAAACAGCCTGAATTTTTCTGGGTCGATCATTGCATCGCTATTTATGACTTCCAGTATTGTAGCGATCCGGTGGATAAGAGTTTTGTCGACTCCCGTTATTGCACCTGTGACCGTGCAATCATGGAAAAAACGTCTGCAGCTAAACTGAACTCGAATTAAAAGTGTTTTGAAGTGTGGACATGTATTATATGAGCCAACTGGGTAAACAAAATAGCACAACAAACAAACGCGTGCTCTAATCCTTTCTTTTCTTTGCGGTGTTATGATCGGATAGGCAGATAAAGGCAGATAATTTTTGTTTTAATCTTCACTTTAACTTATCCAGTTTGGAAAGTGACCATCAACATCTCGGAGAAAGCCGGAGCTTTTTTCGTAACCATAGCTGTTCTCAATTCTTATTTGAAATTCGTAACTTATAACGTTGTAAAGCGCTCTAATATTTTTTTGCCCAGTTTGACTCATGTGTGGTTTAGTTGGCCATCGTAGAGCTGGGAAAAAGTTTGATAATTTTTGTCTCCCTCTTTCACAATTATATGCACTCATTTATAGTAGAGTGTAATTTGGTCAAACTTCTATTTTCTGACAGTTGGTCTAAATTAATGGGAATACCCTTGAAACAGTGAAAAAAATCTTGTTTTTCCTTGATCCTGTAGCTATAATAGAGTGAAAATCACAAACTAGATGATCGATATCAGCGCTTTCGATAATCGAATTTTTTCCGCCTTGGCCTCAGTGTGCGCCGTCTTGTTGAAACCACATGCCCTCCACATTCATTTATTCAATTCTAGGCACGAAAACACTGGTTATCATTTCACAATACCGAACACCATTGACTGTTTGCACTTGACATGCCTCATTTTAATAAAAAAAAAAGGTCCAATGATTCCTCCAGCCCAAAATCCACACCACACAGTGACACGTTGAGGATGCATTTGCTTCTCATGAATCATTCGAGGATTTTCCTCACCCCAAATGCGATAATTCTGCCATCAAGATGGAAATGGGCCTCGTCACTGAAGACGATTTTATCGGCAAAATGAGCATTTTCATGTTGTCTCTCCAATACCCAATTAACGAACTTCCTTCGCTGTCCATGGTCAGCTGGCTTCAGTTCCTGAGTCAATTGAACTTTGTATGCATGAAGATGCAAATCTTTAGTCAAAATTCGCTGCATAGTGGATTTGGAGACACCAATTTGATGAGCTCGGTGTCGAATTGACGTGGATGGAGTTTGAGCGACTTCATCACGTACAGCTGCGACATTTTCGGTTGATCGACCTGGTCGAAGGCGCGTTGTTGTCTTTACATCACTAACAGACCCAGTTTTGGCAAATTTATCCATTAATCTCTTTGCAGTGGACTGTTTTGGAGCATTATTATGACCCCAAATTGATCGCAATTTGCGAACTGTTGCCGCCAAACTTTCACCATTTTGGTGAAAAAATTTCACAATGGGAATGGGTTGTTTATTCGTGCAGCGCTCCATTTTTAATAACCTCGTACCTTCTACTAGCAAACAATAACAATTGTTCAAATGTCAAACAATGACACTTCGAATGGCGCCAAATCTAAATCTTGCGTTCTTGTTGCTACACCTTATATTTTTATTTTGCTCAAAATAGCAAAAATTGTTAAGTTCTTCAATATATTGAAGACATATGATTTGCGTGCATAAGGCAATATTACACTCCCTATTGCTAGGTTATAACGTATTTCTTCACTACGCCGGTTTCACTACTTCTCAAATGTTCTTTGCCCTACTTTTTGAGGTGACTGTAACAAAAGACTGTAACATATGTCATCAGAATCATTACTAATCTTTTGCGTTGCAAAATGATAGCGATAACGTATCATCAACATGAATTTCCGCTTTTATTCTCATGCAACAAACAAAGCCCAAAAAAAGGAAAAAACTACAAAGCGCTGACGGTTTAGCTATCTTGAAAAAATAAAAAAAAAATAACTTCACTCTGCACCATGAAAGGAGGAGAAAATTAGGACGTTTGTTGTTTTACCGAAATAAAATAAGATAACATCTTTGGCAAACATGAAAGACATCAAAAACAGCTACTTTTTCTCCCTACTGAAAAGGAAATACAAACATAGAAATACAAAAGCTCAACGTAATGCGCCATCACATTATCTGTAACACCAAAACGAAATGTTTACAAAGAAACGGCTACAGCGGGTCCTTTGCTCGTCTTTTGTGTCCTTGCATTCTGCGTCGAAGTTGTCTTCAAATGTCATCTAAAGTTGGTCTCTCTCTCGTCTTTTTAATCAAAAACCACACAAAACCCTTCAGAAAAGTCTACTTTAATCTACAAAGTAACAATCTTTATGGTTTTCTATACAAAGAAGAAAAAAAATGCACAGCAAAAATAACTACTTATTTTGTTGGATGCTGAAGACCAAACAAAGTTTGCTTGCTGCTTTAGAGGAGACGAAAGAAAAACTGTAATAAAAACGAAAAATTCAATAGCTTACACACTTTTGCAACACGCTTGTGAGGCACTGATAATATGCTCTTCAAACATTATTTGTTTGCCAAGAAATAAACTGAGTATTTGAGGACTTGGCTAAATGTCATACAAGGACCTTTTTTGCAAAACTAAAATTTGAAAGAAAAAAAATCAGTTTATTTATGAGTATTTGCAATCTGTATTTAAGGCAGAAAAAAAGCTTTGGCAAAATGGATGAATTTTCCAAGAAAACGCATTACTTTTGAACGTTTGCAACGAAAAATGCGTAAATTGTAAAGTTGTTATGTTATCTAAAAGCTACGGTTAGTTATTTATGTTATCTATAAAGGCATAACTAGGAAGACGCTCTACTATTTTTATGAGCCAATATTGGATGCTGGTTTCAAAGTCATTATTTTGTATTATCTGTCGTGTGTAATGCTATTCTGGTGTGCAATTTAGATAAAAGTTTGAAATGTTTTTTCATGATTTGTACAAGAAATTTACGTCAAGCCTTTATGAGAGATATTAGGTTGAAATATCTTTTGCAAAGCTCTTCCGCTACAATAAATCAAAGCATGTTATTTGCTTAAGCATGGTCTAGAATTATACTATGCTGTAGAATCGGAGTGTGAAATTTACACTATAATTATCTTGAAGTTGGTGTTGGACTCAGAATAATTGAAGTGACCCATAATAGGTCAAAATCAAAGCCTTTTAGCAAAATATTTTTTTTAGTCAACTTTTATGATTTTTGTCTAAACATCTCCTTTAGGTGTGTTAAATATGCTCTTTGGTCTAAATATTAGTATACTGAATTGTTGCTCTTTTCAGCAAACGCTTGCAGGAGTTTTGTCAAATCCTTCAACTTGTATTGAAACAAACAGTAATATTGTAAAATTTGTTGTATGTCTTAAATATCGTTTCGCAAGTTTATCGAAGAAATACTGTAAAATGTGGCGTATTTTCTCTTTGCCGGTATCCATCTTTAACTATCGCTCCAACAATAGTGAGTCTAGCAATCATAAAATTGTCTGAGTAGTTTTTTAAGTATGAAATCTTATCTTTCTAACCCAATCTAGCGTAACATGATGGATTTGCGCTTAATTGAAAAGGAATTTTGTCAAGATCACAAGTGTGTATTTTTATCGTAACCTCCGTGGCTTACAATCTATTTGAATCCAGATGCCTTTAAAGCATCAGAAAGATATTTGGTGTTTTACACTGATGTCTATTGAGTAGTTTTGTTCCTTGACATCTACTTTCATGAGGTGTTGTTTTATCAAACTTAGTTAAAAGGGTGTTATTTTTTAGTTAGTTAATGTGGTTTCTTGTTTACATACATGTTAATGGCTTAATTTTTTACATGAAAGCAGACACATTCATAATGTTGTTTGCGAAATAGTATGTTGCTGTGCTTGTAAATGTAATTGTAATTATATTCAATAATAGTGGTCTCAAATTCTGCATTAAAAATGATTTAATACTTTTTGTTTCATAAATGTCAAGCTCTAAAGATATTTTGTAATCGCTTAACATCTTATCGCAATGAAAATTTTCTTCCATTTAGGCCTCAAGGATTACATTACCTGTCGATCTAACACCAAAAAAAATCTTTGTAAAACAACTGTCATCCCATAGCTAGTCTTGTTTTAATTCAAACTGAAAGTATTCCGTCCATTTTTCCACAAATGTTATGCATAAGAAAACTTTAAAACAAACAGTGTTCTCTCTCCACAGATACTGATATTCTTTTATTTTTCCACATTTTTCATACTTTATAATTTGTAAATGACATATTCAGAACCCGTGAAATCGATGCCAGTATTACTTCCACTTTCCACTTTTCTATCAGTGTTCTTGATATCATCGGTAGATAATTGGCGTCATTCCGCAGCTGTCCAAATGTCTATCAGTGTTACATGACTGCACATGCAATTATCATATTCACAACAGAACGCTCTGACATTAACTGCATCAAGAAAAAAAAAAGAATACATTCAATCACTTTTACATACAAAGTGAGAGTTGGGCTTCCAAGTAAGAATTACATATTCGAATTAAATATTCGAAAAAGAGTTAAAATCCATTTCTCAGTTCATACGCAGTTGAAAAATAACCCACTGTCATGCGGTTAAATATACTAAAAGCAATCGAAATTTTGATGGCCATACTTTAGACTTTAAATTTTGATAATGCCACATAAAAGATCATATCATTTCGTTTTGTCCATAGTATTGTCGTTAAAATTTTGTTAAATTTTCCCCGGTTTATTCTTGCCAGCACATTTGGATAGACTTTTGGCACAACTCTATCCTTGAAAGAGTTTGAATTCAACTTTATTAATCAAACTTCCGTTCAAAAAAAAAGTTAAAATCCATTTCTCAGTTCATACGCAGTCGAAAGAGAGCCCACTGTCATGCGGTTACAGTTACTAAAAGCTATCGGAATTTTGGCGACCATACTCTAGTCTTCAAATATTGATAATGCCACATAAAAGATCCCATCATTTCATTTTATCCATAGTATTGTCGTCAAAATTTTGTTAAATTTTCCCAGTTTTATTCTTCCCAGAACATTTGGATAGAGTTTTGGTACAACTCTATCCTTGAAAGAGTTTGAATTCGACTTTATTCATAAAACTTCCGTCCATTTCTCAGTTCATACGCAATTGCAAAATAACCCACTATCATGAGTTTAGAAATACCAAGAATTTTGACAACCATAATCTAGTCTTTAAATTTTGATAATGCCACATAAAAGATCACATCAGTTCATTTTATCCATAATATTTTCGTCAAAATTTTGTTAGATATTCCCCGGTTTATTCTTTCCAGCAAATATGGATAGTGTTTTCGTGCAAATCTGTCCTTAAAAGAGTTGGAATTGAACTTTATCAACCAAAATTTCATCAAGGCTATTCCCGATGTCGCCGTTACATTAAATAGGTTCGAAGTTAATATTTCGGAATGCCCAGAAAAGACGTACAGTGTTTCATACAAAAGAGATATACAAATTTCCTTGCATTCAATGAATGCAACACGGGATAGCTTCTCATATCCAAAAATTTTTAGAACAACCGAAAACGATCTATTGATTAACTACGACTTCTAACTTTATTTTGAGAAGCTTTTATTGATTGTGGACATGCTCGGCAGTCTTTAAAATACGGGCTAACAGTGTTTCATACAAAAGAGATACACAAATTTCCTTGCATTCAATGACTGCAATACGGGATAGCTTCTCATATCCAAAGATTTTTAGGACAACCGAAAATTATCTATTGATTAACTACGATTCCTAGCTTCAGTTTGAGAAGCTTTTATTGATTGTGGACATGCTCGGCAGTCTTTAAAATACGGGCTTACAGTATTT
Organism: Philornis downsi; assembly: GCA_019455685.1. NCBI lineage: Eukaryota > Metazoa > Arthropoda > Insecta > Diptera > Muscidae > Philornis > Philornis downsi. The sequence continues at coordinate 227,994 of JAHXMU010000573.1, forward strand.
CTACAAAAGAGATATACAATTTCCTTGCATTCAATGACTGCAATATGGGATAGCTTCTCATATCCAAAGATTTTTAGAACAGCCGAAAATTATCTATTGATTAACTACGATTTCTAACTTCATTTTGAGAAGCTTTTGTTGATTGTGGCCATGCTCGGCAGTCTTTAAAATACTCGTACGTGCTTACAGTGTTTCATACAAAAGAGATACAAATTCCTTGCATTCAATAAATGAAATATGGGATAGCTTCTCATATCCAAAGATTTTTAAATTTAGCCGAAAATTACCTATTGCTTAACTAACTTAATTTTGAGAAGCTTTTATTGATTGGATTTGTCGATTACTCGATCAGCCAAAATATTCATCAGGCATACATACCAAGATGACCACTGCTTAATTAACTATTTGATTATTGTATCGGACGATCATTTGTATGATTATTGCTTGCACTAATCATCTATCAGCTGGTCACTGTTGTTTCATACAATCACATATCGTAAAATGAAGCATACTGGCGTTTTTACTGGTTTAACTCATTAATTTTGTCAATTATCCTTTTAGTATTCTACAATTAAGGCATGAGAGTAAAAGCTGAACAAGGTTCACTTCTGCCGATAATGGCGGCTAAGAAAGCAATCAATTTATGAATTAACTCAATCTAATCAATCGACTTGATACCAATTCATCTAAATTGCACTCAGCATTTCGTTATCCACCTAGAGATCTTTAACAAAATTAAAGGAATGAAGTCACACAGTTCACACTTCCTATTTGTATAGTTGATAGTATCCTTTGAAAACGTTGAGAGTGCAAACAAGTCTCTGCAAATAAGACATTTATAGTAACAAAATCGTACATTGTTTGATATTCATAATATTGTCCATCGTTAGATACTGCTCTTTCCAATCTTTCTGACGGAATACAAATAGTGCTTTTATAGAAAGTTTCATTATCCGGGAAACGACCCAATGGTTTGGTTTCTTCTTATACCGATTTTTCGGTTTTAAAAGTAAAGTTAAATGAAACACACATAAAGCTATGATTTCAATGAAACTTTTATTTCATTGTAGTGCTTCGACCTTGCCATTATATACGAAATACAATGTCCTTTAAATTATTGCCTATAGATTGGTTGCAGCAGTGGTTCCTCCAGCATCATTTTCGAAAAAATAGGGCCCAATAACACTTCCAGACCACAATGATCACAACACAATCATTTTTTCCCGGATGCAACGGCCATTCCACAATCACTTCTCGTTCCTTCAAACCCCATATGCAACAATCTTGCTTGTTGACGTAACCACCGAGTGAGAAATGAGCTTCATTGCTGAAGAAAATTTTGTTCGATTGAAAGCCTTTCCACTTTTGTAGTAGATTTTAACTACTTTTACGCGTTCTTTGGTTGTTAAACGGTCCATATCATGGTTACATACATAATATATATATATACCTATATATATATATATATACAGTTGAACTTCTTTAACTCGAAACACCATTATCCTAAAATAAAATCCGACTTATGGAGAATTCGAGGAGATTTCGAGTTATGGAATTGCATACATATACTGTACATTTGTTAATTTTTAGTCTTAAGAAAACACACGCCCTGCATTAAAATTCAATCAATTTTATTTTAGACATACATACATACACATTATATATTTATTTAAAATATGTTGTTATTTTTTGCTGAATGGGTTCTTTTTTGTCGTGAATATGCAGTAACTCTATTTTATTTAGCGCTTTATAGTGCTCGTCGTTTGTATTTTCATTTGTTTGTAAATACCAGTATAAATTGTTTAAGGAATCCTCCACAGTTTTTCTGGATGGTTTTCTAATAACTTCTTCCACTGAACCCTCCTCATCACTATCTGATAAGCTTTCAGTATGAGTTATTAAATGGTTAGAGCACTGTTGGACTATGTATATCGTCATCTG
>JAHXMU010000573.1:229944-280084 GCA_019455685.1 Philornis downsi
AAACTTTTAAATAAATTTATAATATCGGAACCAAAATGAGATAAATCTTTCAAAAAAGTCCCTTCCTTTATCTTTCGACCAACTCGTAAAAACTCTTTTCAGTGAAATCATTCTATACTCAGACTCACTGAAATTCTTAATATTGTATAAAATATTTCAAATTTTGCAATGTGATTTACAAAAAAAAAAAAAAAAAAATAAAAAACAAATTACTAATTATATTCTATTACATTTTTATTATGACATGCCGCTAAATATTTGTTGGTTTTCCACAGCTAACAAATGTTCTAAAATGTTTTTCGTTACCGTTTATTTCAACGACTTTTCAACTTGATAGTCTAGTTTGTGTTCATCATCACGCTCTCCTGCTTCGATTCCTTTAGCCCCTGATTGAAAGTTGTGTAAAAAGTTGTTAGGTTTCACACAGCACATAATATGCATATCACGTGACGTTGAAAGCTGAACACACAAAACTCTACAACCGCACTCAACAACTTATGAACAACGGAAACACGACATTTGGCATAAGAGAAAAGGCTCACGTTAAAACTTTGCCGGAATGTAACGAAGTTCAGAGAAAAGAATGAAGGTTTCATTTTTTTCGTTCCTTCCTTTTGCCGTATGTCGTGGTCGTCGAACGTCAATAACAAACAAATAGAAAAAAGAACGGAAAACTAAGTATTGTGTGACTTTGGTTTGAAAGTTTTGATGCACATGCAGTAGGAAAAAGTTTGGAATGATGGGGTTCTACAGAATATTCTTTTTTTCACTCTCTCTCCCCTGTTAAGGTTGAATGAGGTCGGAAAGAAACAATAAAAAAGTACTAACAGGAACTGAACAAAAGTTTTCAAAATCAATCGCTCTCCATTGTGTTTGAGTTGGTGTTTGAGTTGGCTTAAATACCTGCAATTGTAAAGCCAACCTGTGCGGGGCCTGCAGACTGAAAGGTATTTTATGAAAATGTTGGTATATCTCCCTTTCTAAGCAAAGCTTAAGATTGTTGGTTGTCATCGATTTTTCGTGCTAAGGATTATTTCCGTTCACCTCAACAGTCGACGGTCCGGTATAAGTTTCGTGTGGATATACAATACTCGTGCATGTATGAGTGCCAAGGCTGTGATAGGATTGTTCGAACTGAAGTGACATATCAGATTATCATTCAATGACTTACTTCCGCTCACTGTTTTTCTACATTTTCAATTCCAAACACTGGCGAAGCACCTGGTTGTTTCGCTTGCGTATGTGTAAGGGCATAAGACGACAACATTTGAGTCATTTGGTTGTATTTGCGTTCTTGCTACTGATGACTGTGTATTTGTACATGTTTTCATTTTTACAACATTTTGATATATTCACTGCATTGGTTTTAGCGTTCTTCTGCCAGCTGGTTATGCATGGATCAGTGTTAAAGGAAGGTTAACACCAAATGTGAACGCGCCCCTCTGGATGTCGAATTTCGGTTATCAATTAAAATGATTCTGGCATTTAATTGATTATTTTTTTGATTATAATCGTTTTATTCTTTTGTGAAATAAAAGATTACATAGTGATTCAACTGCACACATAGTAAGACCGGTTAAGGCGCAGCTTCAATGAAAATTTCCAAACAAATTAATATCCAGAAATTCCACTTTTCCCGAGGTCACCTGACCTGACTGCACCAGTTTTTTTTTACGGGGACTTTTATGTAGCACGAATCCTGCTACAAACACAAAACGAGAATCAATGGGGACTGTTATTTGAAGATGTTGAAGTAGTCTTTTTTAACCCAGAACTGCGCCGAAAACGTATCAGTTTCAACTGCATTTGGTTCCAGCAAAGATGAAGCAACTGCACACATAGTAAGACCGGTTATGGCAAAGCTCCAAAGAAAATTTCCAAACAAATTAATATCCAGAAATTCCACTTTTCCCGAGGTCACCTAACGTGACTGGATTAGACTTTTTTTATGGGGTTATGTCAACCAAGAAGTGTACAAAACGAAACCGAGGAATTTGACTGAATTGAAGCGGTCCATTAGAACAACAATTGAGGCAATCCAAACTTCAACCCTTCAGGCCGCAATGAATAATTTTCTGATCAGGAGTCACATATGTGTGAATAAACATGGAGATCTATATTGGTTATAAAAAATTAGCTATATAAAATAAAATTGAATTTTCTTTTAAATTACACAAAAATAAAAGGAATTTGAAACAATAATTAAAAAAAATTATTTAATTTCTTGTTGTGCCACAATTGGTGCGCCACCCTGTAGGGTCAAAACCTTTGTTTTCAAGTCATTACACAATCAATATATGCAATCGTTTGTATTATCAAACTTTAAACATGTAGACGACTATACAGGTTAAATTTTACAAATTTGACTTGAGGTCTTCAGGGATGAATATCCTTTATTTCGATGTTAACATGCCTTTTTTTGCAATGGAAAATAGCATTAAAGTGCAAATTCTTAACTTGAAATATTCTACAAATATTCGTATATGCAGATATGTTACATCACTGAGCTTTCACTTGTGACCATATAACTTCAGTTATGGGTTCCAAATTTTGGAGCGCTTTTTTTTAAAATTATACCCTGAAAGGATTTAGAAAGTGTAAAAAGCGAGCAAACGATTTTGCATATTGATTACACAGCGAATCACTGTTAGTGATAATTAAACCAAAGATGAAAATTTTTTCAATTTTATATTCCATTTTTTAAGATAATTTTGTAAAAATGCATCCAATTTTCGATTTAGATTTACCCTTCAGTGTTTTGCCGAAATTCTAAGGTGTCCTATATTTAGGCGAAGTAATCACGTGTTTACAAGCTTCTGACTTTTTTAATTTATGGAATATTTAGATGCATCAGATGTCCACTTTAATGATTTAAGAATAAACGGATCTGTAATTTTTCTATTGAAAATAAGTGGCTCTGCCAGATTTTAATTCTGCAACGCAACTTGCAACGCCAGTCAGTGAACTATTTAATGAACCGCATAGTGGTTCAAAAACAAAAATGATTTTTTAGATAATTTAACTTGAAGCCCACAATTCTTCATCAATTTGGGAGTTCGATTTCGGAATTTAAAAATATGGTGGCTGAGGCATGACAACGGTGTTGTGTTTGGCCAAATAATCTTTCACAAGCAAAGATGAGTGAGCAGGTGCATTATCATGATGCAAAAGCCATAACTTCAAGGTGAATGCAAATGGCGTATAACTTCCAGGTAATACTTCTTATTTACCGTACGACCTTGTGGTAAGAACTCCTGATGCACTACGCTATGGTAATCAAAGAAAATAGTGAGCTAAACCTTGACATTTGATCGAACTTGGCGTGCATTTTTTGGTCTTGACTCTCCTGGACTCTTCCATTGGGAAGATTGGGCTTTGGTTTCGATGCCATAACCATATCCCATGATTCGTCGTCAGTTATGACCCTTTTAAGCAAATCTGGATCATCGTTGACGTCATTCAACAATTCCTGAGCGATGCTCATGCGACGTTGTTTTTGGTCAAAATTCTGCAATTTTAGAACGAACTTCGCTGCTACACGCTTCATGCCCAAAATTTCCAAAATGATTGCATGGCAAGAGCCGATCGATATGCCGACATTCTCAGCAACTTCTCTAATTGTGATGCGACGATTCTCCATAACAATTTTCTTAATTTTCTCAACATTTTCATTGGTCGTTGATGTGCTGGGGCGTCCACAGCGAGCGTCGACATTCACATCTTCTCGACCTTCTGTGAAAAACTTGTACCACTTGTAAACATTTTTCTGACTCAGAGTACTCTCACCGTATGCCACTGTCAACATTTAAACTATTTTTGAACACTAAATTCAATTTTGTACATAAAATTTGATGCAATTACTTTGATCCTTTTTTTTCGATAGCAGAAAATCGACGAACATGCAAAACACTTATCTTATTTATGCCTCTCACAAACAAACTAAACATGGTATATGGATAAAACCGTCAACATAACAAAAAATAATAATAGTACTAGCAAACTATGGGAAAGAGACCTATACTTCTGACCTAAATATCCTACATTGTAGATAACTCTAGATTTCGCTTAAATTGCGCAAAAAGTAATCATAAGCTAAATGAAAAATATGAAATCCCCCGAGAAGTTTAAAATAACTAAAGAAACTTTTTGTTGCCAGCCTAGAATACACTCCCTATTTTTGCTTCAGGTATGAGCTCTAGGTAGCGGTATCGCTTTTGATCACTTCTTCCCTCTTTTATTTCTTAAAAGTTTGAAAAGTGAAGAGCAATATTTTGTTATTGCTCACCTTTGTAGTATAAAGAATCGATATCCTAATTTAAATGATTTCAATCAACATTAGATTTCTGGTGTTCGTGACTATTTTTGTCTTGATTAACATGTCAAACGAATGATTTTTGCTCGTTTCTTTATAACTTTTTTCCATGCAAATAAGAACTTCCGAATATTACGTTATGGTTTCAATTTTGTTCATTTGTTAGAAGCACTTAAAACGTTTCGGTCCTTAAAATTGCTATTTTAAGCCTTAAAACAATAATTTTGCAAAAACAGTTTTGTTTCCAAAATTTTCGTGCACCAGATGTAGCTGTTTGGTCTGGTCTCTGATTCCATTTTTGGCCCCTTTTTCCTCCTCTCCAAGCAATGTTCGCAATTAGCAGTCTGTCAGTAACACAACAATGTTTCATATATTTATTTTTAGTGCGGCTAATTGAATTGATATCATATACGTTTACATTTGAAGTCAACCATACCGCATGTCTTTTCTATATCTAAGGAAACTGACTATTTGTAGCTGTATCCAGGCAAATGTCATGCAATGCTTCCACTTGTATTGTTTGGCATCTAGCAAAACAAGTCAATGACTTGACTCTTTATCCTCTCCCCACACACTAACCACTTGTGCTCAACTATCCACATTGATTGCTTGGACAACTTGATTCCTTCAACTTAACAACACATTTCATAGAACCGGCACCAGGAAGAACTTCAACTATTGCCGTGCGAAACGGAAATCAACAGTGACACAAATACAACACGTCAACATTGTTGACAGTACAGTGCAGTGGCAAGTCGGTCGAACGTAGTCACGTCCGTCTTCCCAGTGCGTTTCTTGTACTTTTGGTTTATCTTGCCGTTTCATTGCAGTCCATTCAGTTGAAAGTTTTCGAAGACATTTGAAATTGTTTCAATTTTTTTTTTTTTTTTTTTTTGGCTGAGGAAAACTATAAAATATTATGATTTCTTGTGAACGTAATATTGCTATCTCGAATGTCAAAATTGGACAACGAAAAACGTAAAATGTCATTGTGAATTAACTTAACTTAAATTGTGCTGAGATACGTAGACAACCTAAATGTTTGATGGAATGATCACACAGATTTGAGAACGTTTCTATCATAAAATTTTATCGGTAAAAGTTTTCACAAGACTGGAGATGTTATTTCCATTTGCTCTAGTAGAGAGGTAAAATATAAATAGCTTTAGCCCTCTATATATCATTATTGTACTCTCAAAAAAGGGTGTATTAGTTAGCATCCTATTTAAAACACATCGATATGTTGTAGTTTTAAACGCTGCTAGAATGGATATATAAGAGTAATCATATTTAATGTTGTCTATTTCATAGGCATTAATAGGTAGATAAGCTTTGGTGGAATAAATGCATGCACTTCTAATAATGTCCTTTTGGAGGACTCTAATAAAATCTCCATTTGCATTAAGAGAAATTTAAAATTTCACCTGAATATGTAGCCTAGTTTAGCGCACTATAAATAACCAATAACTGAATTCTGATTTTTTGTTGCCGAGTATTTTAGGTGGCGTTGTTTTCATCTACATATATAAAAATGGTGTGAAAAATGTATAGTAATTCATCAATTGAGAACGGCTGGACCGATTTGGCTCAAATTTTTTTTCAGTTGTTCGTAATTACCTGGAGAAGGTTTTTACGAAAGAAAATTTTAGGAAAACCCTCCGAAAGAGTCGGAAAATTGGGAAAGTCGAAAATTGATTTGTTGTATGGGATTTTGTGTGCAATTGTTCCGGAATGGAATTCGTGAAAAACTTGAACATTTTCAATTTGTTTCGACGAAACTTTGCGTTTTATCGCATGATTTGATGATTTTGGACGATATAAAGGTGGAAAATTCGTTTTGAAGCTCGGAAAATTATGAAATTTATTGTGGTAAAATACGTTTTGTGTGAATTTTGGGTGGAGAAGTTGACGAGACAAATAACAGATGGCGCCGTGCTGCTTTCAGTGCCACAACCCCGTAGATGGACTACGTCGACTTAGGCTGAGCGCAATTTGACAGGTGCACTTTTCACATTGTCATTTTCTATTAAACAAATGTGCTATTTTTCTGGCTACAATTGATTCGAGTTTTGCGTATTATTACACTAATTTCCACAAGTTCGCGCTGCACAATCACCATCTTAATGTGTTTTAAGCGACGATCATCGAGGGCAAATTCAAAGGAGAGGAAGTCTTTATCCCACGAATTCCGATCATTCCAACTCATCTTCCATCCAATTCAAGCAGATTCAGTTCCCCATTCGATTGGCTTTTGTGATGGCAATCAATAAATTGCAAGGCAATCGTTGGTAGTCTGTGAGGTTAATCTCGTTGCCTGTTCGCGTGTTGGGAAACTGTTTTCGTTGTTTGTTTTTGCGCCGGAAAGCAAATCAAAAAAACATTGTTCATCATATCTCTCTCTACTGATTTCGATTCCATTCAAATGAATCGCATTAAAATTTAAATTATCCGTGTTTTATTATTAATGGGGAGTTTAATTGTGGCGAGTCGAAGTTCGCCGGGTCCGCTAGTATAGTTATATTTTGTTTAGTAGACGGTTTATAGCTAATGTATTAACAGGCCAAGTTTTCGGCAATTGTATCCCCTTTTTTGACTCCAAATCAAATTTCTGTTAAGTTAAGCAAAAAAATGGATTAAATGATCAATTAGATATGATCATAAACAAGATCAGTTAAATAATTAAATGCCAATGCAATGGCAATTGCAATTTTTAAATGCTTTAATTTCAAATGTACCCAAACTATTCTACTTGCTATCCCGTCAACGGATAAAATAGTGCTGACATGTCATACAAACATCTCCCTGGCACTCATCAACAGTCAAAGATAATATTGATGCGTGTTTACATTAGGGTGGCCTTTTGCATCCTTTTTAGAAATTTCAAAGTGGCTGCAAAAAACTCGTCTCTAGGTAAAGAAAAATCAAAAAACAATGTTATTAGGGGTTTTTAGTGTTAAAAAATTTCGTAGACAGAAGAGATTGAAATTTAGCAAAATTTCATTAAACCAATGTATTGGATTGAAACAGTGTGAAACGGCTCGTAGTTTCAATGGCTCAATATTTGGGTTTCATAAGAGCTACAAAATAACTTAGGTAAGGTTAAGGCAAATAAATACCTGCGACGCAATCAAAATTATAGTTCTTTGGAACTGGGGTTGAAAAATGAACTATTTCTAACAGTGTCAACCGAAAAAGTCTCTACAGCAATCAAGATTAAAGATCTCAGATATCATTAAAAGCTGACCTGCACCAAAAAACAGAAAAACTTGAGATTTACTACTGAAATGCAACTAAACCTATACTTCTTTGAAACGCTTTGTCACTGTAGTTGAAAAATGAATTACTTATAACAGTGTCGACCGAAAGAGGCTCTGGTCCAATCAAGATTAAAGATCTCCGATTTCATTAAAGGCTGAATTGCATCAAAAAAAATTGCGATTTATCACCGAAGTGCAATCAAAACTAGACCCTTTTAAAACGCTTCGTCTCTGGGGTTGAAAAATAAATTATTATTTATAACAGTTTCAACCCAAAGAGGTTCTTTTCCGAAAAGGTTTGCACTCTAGAATTTCATCAAAGGCTGTGTATTGGCGGCGTTGTTGTAATGCAACTTAGTAGAGAGATAGTGGACTGTATATGGGATTGGTATGGAGTTAATTAATTGAGGACCAATTCTTACATGCCGGACGGTGAGTTTTGGGTTAAAGAATTGGCGGTTATGAAATAATTACATAATTTCTCAAAATTAAGAAATTATACAATTAAATTCACTTTAGAATTTCATCGAAGGCTGTGTATTGGATTCGATAGGAGATTAATCCAGGTTTAATCTGTGGCGGTGGTGTTATTACGCAACTTGGTAGAGAGATAGTCGGCTGTATATGGGACTGGTTTGGAGTTAATTAATTGAGGATCATTTCTTACATGCCGGGCGGTAAGTTCTGGGTTAAAGAATTAGCGGTTATGAAATAATTGCATAACTTCTCAAAGTTGAGAAATTATACAATTAATTTTAAGATTTAATATATATAAAATATATAAAAAAAGGAAGAGAGAGGAAAATGCAAATGAATTAGAGTTAATTCAGTATTTGTTGTGCCGCAAAAGTGACTGATTTTGATCAGCAACTTTGCAGGTAATATTGAATTTTCTGCTTTCCTTTTTTCATATCTTCTTCAGCTTATTTATCGATAATTATTTTGTACATTAGATTAGTTTTATAGACAATTTAAATAAGAGTGTTATCTTTTATAATTTTGAAATTTTATGTTTTCAGTAATTAATTCATTTAGTGTATAAAATTCAAAATTAGTTCATTAAATTTAAAAGTAAGTATAAACTTGGAGGAGATAAGCTGCTCACCAAATTCGTCCCTCAATATATCCATTGTTTCACGAGCAGTGTGGCATCTTCCACCGTCTTGATGAAACCACATGTCAACCAAGTTCAACTCAGCCAATTGAGGCAAAAAAAAAAAGATCGCGTATCATGGCTCGATATTGTTCGTCGTTGGCGGTAACGTTTCCTCCACGGTGGTTTTTGAAAAAAAAAAAATGAACCGATGATGCCACTAGCCCATAAACCACACCTGACTGTCGTTTTTCGGGATGCATCGGTAATTCATGTATGACTGCTTATGTACGTATCCATTCAGCACAATTTTTCGATAAAACAGCGGATTTTCATTGAGCTTTTGTAAGGAACGTTCACCAAAAATTAGACGTTGTGGTAGGTCATTCGTTATTCCATGATAAAATGGCAGAGTGTATTGTACACTTTTCACTTTGACAGATGACGTTTGGACGCCATTACCGACCGGTGCTGCCAACCTGAAAAACTTATATCTTATGTAGTATATAGCCCATAAATAGTTACATTAAAAAATGTGCTTTTAAAACCTTCATTCTCGCGCAAAAAAAAATCACAAAAAGAAATTCACCCTAGTTTGCATTGTGCAATAATGTTAACAAAAAAAAAATCATGCAATAAACTTTTTTTGCTGGAATGTCCATCTGTTTTTTATGGGTTCATTATACAATGTATTAATTAAAAATCCAAGGGCGCAAAGAGAAATTGTGCGAAAAACACCAGAATAAACAAATTAATGACACATGTTAAAATCTGTACGAATGGTCTTCAATAACAACATGCGTTCATCACTATGGCAAATTTTATATTAAATGTTTCAGAAACAAATGATAATAAAATCATTGCGATAAATTAAATGGATACGTCAAAAGCGAACGAATTTAAATGACACTTAAGGGAGTGGATATTTTAAAGCGAAACAAAATGTCGACGAAAAGGAAATATTCATATATCGAAAACAATTTTAGTTTAATTATATTTCGGCAAGTTTTTTGTAGAATACGTTTTAAATGATTTCCACATATTTAAATATGTCTACCTGAAACAAATGCCACAAAAGTTACGAGTATATGCATGCATTCATGCAAGGCGACTTTAATTTATATGGTGGTTTTTCAAAGTTTTGCAAAATTTTGTCTGAATTGGAAAACTTTAAGGCGAGACTCAAAAGCTCTGAATAGTTTGATTTGAGATTGAAGATTTGCATCTTCATCCATACAAAGTTCAATTGACTTAGGAACTGAAGCCAGCTGGCCATGGACAGTGAAGGGAGTTCGTTAATTGGGTATTGGAGAGACAACATGAAAATGCAGATTTTGCCGATAAAATCATCTTCAGTGACGAAGCCCGTTTCCATCTTGATGGCTTCGTCAATAGGCAGAATTGTCGCATTTGTGGTGAGGAAAATCCTCGAGTGATTCACGAGAAGCAAATGCATCCTCAAAGTGTCACTGTGTGGTGTGAATTTTGGGCTGGAGGAATCATTGGACCTTTTTTTTATGAAAATGAGGCATGTCAAGCGCAAACAGTCAATGGTGTTGGGTATCGTGAAATGATAACAAGTTTTGTTGTGCCTAGAATTGAAGAAATGAATGTGGAGGGCATGTGGTTTCAACAAGACGGCGCCACATGTCATACAGCCAGAGAAACAATTTAATTGGTGCATCAGTCATTTCCCGGTCGTGTTATTTCGCTTTTTAGATACCGGAATTGGCCGCCTAGATCGTGCGATTTAACACTATTAGACTATTTTTTTTTTGGGGGTTTTTTGAAGTCGATGATTTACGCGAATAAGCCGACGACGACTCAAGTCTTAAAAGAGGAAATTGGACGCTGCAATAATGAAATACCGCAATATTTATGCAAAACGGCCGTTGCAAATTTCATTAAAGGATCGCGTGTGTGCCAGCAAAGACGCGGCGACCATCTGCCCGATGTGTTGTTCTATACATAACCTCATTCTGTCTACTTTACTATATAATAAAGTTTCACGATTTTTTTCCAAATATCTATGTTTTATTTAAAATTTAAATCTTGCGTTCTTGTTGGGACACCCTTTGTATAGAGTTTTAAAAGTTTTAATGCATACGATCCTACGTTACGTCTCATATTTTTGCTTACTGCATTGCTTATTGCTTGCTTCACTGTAATGAAGTGATTACTCGACCTTTCTAAGTTTGCCATATAATAGCTGGTTTTTATTCAGTACTGTGAAAAGAATTTCTTTAAATTTTAAAAATTTGTATTTTAAAGCCACAATTTAATATTTTTTGCAAAATATTTAACACCGTTTATTGCTGCTGCCCAATATTTAATTTACCTCAATGTTCATAAAAATATTCGCAAAATTGCTTACCCGAAACAAAACGTCAGAGGGATTAATAGGGAGACAGCAAAATGGTCAGGACAATCTCACGTTGACACATTTATTTTAATGTTAATAATGTGGTCGTCGTATCATTGTAGAGCCGAGCCATATGTTAGCATATTAAAGCCCTCCAAGTTTTCAATATGGATTTTGTTGTTATTTTCCAGTGCGCAGAGAAAATAAATAGAAAAAATCCCTATTATGGCTGCAAAATGTGGTTATTGTTTAGCAAAAGGGAATATACATATATGTGCATTAGGGTGGTTCACAAATATATGAAAAAAATTAAGCAAATTACAAAACAAATTACGTACGTTAGTGTGATTCACAAATACAGGGTGGCCCAAAATGACCGAAGTGGTGTGAATTGCTTATAGCTTTTTATTTAAGACATATTTTTTTAATTTTTTTTTTAATACAGTAAATTTATGGGGAATATTTTTAGATTAGTTATTAAAAATGATATCCCGCAAGTGGTGGTCATTTTCTGATTCGCACAAATGTGCTCTTTCCAACGCATTTTCCATGACCTTTCGCAAAATTTCCGGTGTTATGTTGTTAATTTCGTCTCGAATATTGGATTTTAATTCGTCAATAGTCCTGGGCTTATTAACATAAACTTTCCCTTTTTAATAACCCCAAAGGAAAAAGTCTGGAGCGGTTAAATCCGGGGAACGCGGAGGCCAATTAAAATTGCTTGTACGCGAAATTATTCTTTCACCAAATATGTCGCGTAAAAGAGCCATTGTGGCCCTCGCAGTGTGCGCTGTGGCTCCATCCTGTTGGAACCATATTTGCGGATGGTTTTCTACGGCTGGCCTTCTAAAATTTTCCAACATGGCCCGATATCGATCAGCATTGATGGAAATGGCAACACCTCGTTCATTTTCAAAAAAATATGGGCCAATGATCCTTTCTGAAGAAACACCGCACCAAACAGTACAATACAGTAATTGTCGTTGATGAAGTACTCTCGGGTTTTCCGTAGCCCATATCCTACAGTTTTGCTTGTTAACGAACCCATTTAATCGGAAATGGGCTTCGACACTCATAACTAAGTTATGAATAAAATTAGGATTCTCTTGTGCTTTTTGCTGGAAATAAATTGCATAGTCAAGTCGTTGCTGGTAATCTGTCGGTTTCAATTCTTGGACAATTTGAATTTTGTATGGAAACATTCTTATGCTTTGCAAAATTCGCTGCAGCGACCCTCTTGAGATGCCAAGTTGTGTCGAACGTCTCCTGGTTGATGTTTGTGGATTCTCCTGAATACTCTCCTGTACCACTTGAATATTGTCATCCGTGTGCACCGTTCGTCGTCTGCCAGCACCAGGAACGTTCCTTACTGCTCCTTGTTCTCGAAAATTTGCAACAAGACGGTTTATTGTTGACTGAGAGGGTGCAACCCGCACATTAAATTGACGACGGTATGCACGCTGAGTCAACACAATGGACCGTTGATTTACAAAGTAAATTTCAACAATTTGGGCACGCTGTTCAGTTGTGTATTGCTCTATTATAAATTCTCCAAGTCTTCTTTACAAAATACTAAAAAGAAAAGAAAAAAAAATTATAATAAAAAAGTTATAAGGAATTTACACCACTTCGTTCATTCTGGGCCACCCTGTATATGTGTATAAAAAAAAAAATTTTACCGAATTGTCACGCCACTTCTTTTTGATGTTGTAAATTATAAGTAAATTTTGAATTTCGAATATAAGATAAATCGGTTAAGAGGAAAAGGCTGCTCGTGAAGGTTGAATTTTCGAAAATTCTGAAAAATTGCTATATTCGTCTTCAAAATTAAATATCAAAAACACGATATTAGGCTTGAATTTTTATTTATTATAATAAAAAAACAAATATTTTCATCTAAATTATTTTTCATTGTTTTGAACCACTTCTATTAAAGATTTTTTGCTTATATCAGTTGATACCATATTTCGATTTAATTCGACAACTTGTAGGAGGAATTGCTTCTCGTCTTCATTTTTGTTAAATTATCAAATAAATTCGTCAAATAATTTTACTGCTCTCTGCTGTGTTATTAACTATGCGTAAATTATTAACTTTTATTTTGCCATTAAGGTAATCTGAATTGTTGTTCCAAGTTTCAGGAGGAGAATGTATAAATGAGTCGTTCATTTTTAGTTTAGAGAGCATACGTGCCGTTCTTTTTGTGACAAAATCCCCCAAAAAGGACTGCATATTTTAAAATTGCTGGATTTTTTTTTAACAATAACAAATTTTTATTATTAAACTGTACAATACCTTAGAATAATAATATATATATTAATATAAGTTTTAACAAGTTACGCCCCAGCGTCTAAAATAGACATTGTAGTGGCAAGTTGGCAGTAAAATTCAATATCTTTTACAATTATGTTACAGAAAAATTATTCAACATTTTTAAAATTATTTCAAATTTAGTATGCAAACAAAAAGTTTAAATAAGAATCCCTTCTACATTCTGCAGTAAGTGATTTTTCAACAAATTTTTGAATGTTGGAATATTATTTGCGATTTTTAAATTCTGAGGTAAATTATTATACGCATGGCTACCCGAATACTCAATTCTCTGCTTCGTAATTTCAAGTCTACACTTTGCTACCCTCAAGTTACTACCATTTCTGGTACTGAACACTTATTGGTTGGTAGCAAAATGTATGGTGTGATGATCTATATTGTGTAAGCATTTGAAAACATACATCAGAAATTTCATTAGATAAATACCATGCACAGGTAAAATGCTAGGGAATATGCTTCTCTATAGCGAAAGTGTTGAACATGTTAAAGGCAAATTTGCCGCAGCTTTCATTTCCTCTTACCAAACACGAACCAGGTTCGACATTCATTCGCCGAATGATGTCTGCTTTTTCAAGGCAAGTCACATTGTCGGAAAACAAAGCTAAACCGACTAGGTCATCAGACAAATACTGCAAATGGCCTTCTAAAACCTTTCTTGCTGCAATTCCAACTTCCGAGTCAATAGCTTCGTATGCCTTGAAATTTTTCCGCTACTGCAGGTCACAATACGGCGCTTCAGCTGCCAATGGAGCTTGAATCTATGCTTTAGCATAAATGATCTCACCAAACTGGACAAAGCGGGAATCAATCAATTGCGGTAATTTACAGGAGTATCGCTGTAAGGCCTCATGGCGTGCCATCACCAATGGGGTTGTTTTTTCTTTTCCTTTGTATCTTTCTTTTCTTTTTTGTGACAGCCAGCACCCCTTTGGTGTACTCAAACTAATCCTGAAAGGATTTGTCGAAGTACCTTTGAGATAAGAAGCAAGCCCCCTTGGAAAATTTCCGCAGGGCTTGCTTCCTCTCTCAGCCAAAGTACCTTTGAAGTCACTGGTATGAGGTAAGCTTCATCCCGGTTAGGAGTGAGGCCTATCTAGGAACCTCAGATACAGAGGAACAGTCTTTTCCAAGTTCCCACATTACCTTCCGGAGACCCTGAAGCAACGCAAGTGTTCTGGCAACCACAGCCAGCACGATGCTCCCATAAGGGGTCCAATGCCACGACCAGGCAGGAACAAAATGTTCCTGGGGACCCTGGTCTCCCGTGCTACCAGAATCGAAGAACCCAAAGACGAAGACAAAACAAAGCGGGAAATTTGCTTTTCTTCTTCCTCGGTAAGATTGATAATATCCTTCTGCGTTTTGAACAAAAATATTTTCGTGGCACATAAGAGTTCAACCATCCATCGCTCATGATGTATGAGTCCTGGTGCTCGCCAATGAATTTTCATCGATGGTTTGCTTAAAACAATCCATTAGTTCGTGGTAATCACCTCTAATTTTTTCTGCAGTGACAGTTTTTGTTATAATTTCTAGGGTGTGATCAACTATATCTTTAGGAAATACATTCAAATCTTAGCCTTCGTAGCTCTCTCGTGAAATGTTTTCCCAAACGCCTCTAAATCTTTTAAAAAGGGCAATATCCGGAGAAGTTGAGGGTCCAAAGCAAATCTTAAACACAAGAAATTAGAAACAAAACAAGCAAAGTAAACAAGTTTGACAGAACGCAGATACCAGTCAGCTGGGCTCGGAACATTACCTTGTTTACATATATCGTTCATCGGCGTTTTAATGGGAATTACAAGAAGTTATATTTGCAGTCATTAAGTACAGCCTTCCACGAATTTTGGAACTCTGAAATTTCGCAGAGATAATGTTATGGGATAATATTATAAAATAGAAAAAAAAATATTTGAACCACCCTAATGTACATGCATGTATGAATACACATTAACAGGCCAAACCTAAACAACTATACATGTACATTTACAGTGAGAGGATATAATATTATAAATTCCGCTAAACCAGAATTAGTAAAAACGAATCTCCGGTTTTCTCCGCGCGTTCTCTCAATATTATGATTTTCAGCCGGTAATGAAATACCGGCTTTATTCCATGAACGGACTAATCCGTAGACATAACTGATGCGGTGTGATATACAATTGTCGAAATTTTTCCCAGTAAACAATAATTTTTTGCGGTCAACAAATATCTTGAAAATTCCGAGAGGAAACTTATCTGCCTACAATTTTAAAACAAACAAGCAATTTCGTATTGTGCTTCAAAAGGCTAGGAAACCCTTGGCGCTGCAACAAAATTGCATATCCTAATAACGTCGTCTAAATATGCCCAATGAAAAATGACCAAAATAAAAGGAGCGGGTTAAAAGTTTTCCTAACCGGAAGTGATATGCCCACTATAATGTCGTCTAATTCGTGCCCAACACGACGAATTTTGGCTTTATTGCATGAGAAGTTTCCAAAAAGCATTATTTCACGTTTCGGTGACGTCAATTGGCAAGCAAAATCATGTCCCTTTAGTTTTTTTTTTTTTTTGTGGGGCTACGTCAAAGATCGCGTTTACCCAGATAATTCACAAACTTTGGAGCGTTTGTATACCACCATTCGTCGTCGCCGAGCTACCGCCAGAAATGTGCGAAAAAGAGATCGAAAACTATCTCAAAAGGATCCACTGCTGCAATCAATCCTGAGGCGGTCATTTAAATGACGTTCCAAGTCAAGGTCCAAGTATTATAATGAAAGAAAAGTCTCATCGAAATCATAGGCCTATGTGTGTTGTGCTTAACTTTACTTTTGAAACGGGGAAGTGGATAGCCCGGTATTTTTAGGACCTTCTCTGGTGCAAAACGACTTGTTCAAATATTTGCCCATCTTTAATATAGACTTCATTCGGGTCAGTGTCTTCCTGCAAAGACATATCAACTTCGCAGATATATCAAATTCCGCTTTAGATTTAAGCAACTTCGATCGAATATGTCTACATCTTTGTCTTGGTTGATTGATCACATCTACATATACAGCTGCTCTCATAAGGTGGGACAGAAGAAACCTTATTCTTCGATGCACAAGCGTAGCAAGATGGGTACCAGTGAAGGGGGGGAGGGAGGCTCAGTAGACTCAGTTTCTGAGTTAGCAGCTCTAATGGTGTAGTTTAGCGCAATGTTCGTACAAATGATCTCACAGTTTTATTAACCCGAAGGGTTTGAGTTACGCACATATCCCTCATCATAGATTTAAACAACGTGAGAAAAACGGCTAAGGCCCGGAATACATGAGCGGAGAGTAATGCCGCAGATTCATGTATTACTCTTCTTAATGTGAACTATGTGAGTGATAGGGCCAAGTCCCGAACATGTGGTAGGTGGTTTAATAGCACGAAAAATGAATCGACCTGGGCGCAAAGCGAGCAATGTGAATAATGAGGCCAAGAATCCGAACACTTAATAGGTAAATCAACAGTTGCCGTGGGGATGTTGACCTGTGTGTTACTCCTAGTAGTGCGGATTACGTGAGTGACGAGGCCAGGGCCGGACAAGTGGTCTCAGGTAGATTATATCGAAGCATTGAGGTATTAGAAGATAATGCATTTTCGGAAGGCGTCAGGTTCTTTTCCCCTTTTATGGGACTGCAAAATCGCTTCTGCGGAGTCTGGAAAGTGCCGAAGGGTAAGCAAGGTTTCCAGCTAAAATATTAGGGTGATGTTTTATTCTGGTCATATGTTTTGCTTTGATCTTTTCTATCTCCTCGTATAGTGAACTAACGAATTAACCGAACAAACTTTCCGAACAAACCGATACTTTCCGGAACTACAAATTAATAACTAAAATTGTTATCTCTATAAAAGCAGCACACTCTGCTCATCAGCGGGCCGACGTCTTTTATCTCCTTTATATCTCATGATGGAGCTTAAAAAAGATATCACATTTAATGATTCTATACGAGTCAATATGTATAAACTCATAGAAATCTGATATACTGTTTAATATGAATTCTGTATGTTTTATTGGAAATATTTTAAAGATTTTAAGATGCGCAAAACACGATTCGCAGAAAGGAGGTTATCCCTGTTTAAAAAAGGTAGAGAATTGTTTAAGGACGTAAAGATACAAACAAATGTCCGATAGTTGCGTATACTGTCATCATGATCTATCCATGGCCACAAAGTTAATATGGTTTAGCAAGGATATCTTGATACAGAATATAATTTTTTTTCATAAATGACGCAGACGCAAACCAATTTCTCTATCCCTACACTGTTTCCCTTTAAAGCGCAACCATGGACAAGACCAACGAATATACTACACATACATACTCGTATATCTATATTCAAATAACAAGCCATCAAAATATGTGACAATCATTTACTTTATTGTTAAATGTAGATATTTTGTAAACCAACAACGTTGGCGGAATACAATTTTTCCAAATATGACCGACACACAACACGCACAACGCCTGCGAAAACAATTTCCTTTTCCCCTCTCCTCTGACAAACAACAATATGTGTGTTTTGTGCTGCAGTAACCATTGACCAGTCGTACCACCAAACAATACAAACGAGTGACAGTTCTTTATAGACAGAAAAAAAAAATTGATACATTCTATGACAATGGTCATTTTTCAATAGCAGTTCATGGCATCCAAAAAGGAAAAAGTGAAAACATTGTTGAAATATTGTTAAAGAATCGATAGATGGACAAATAAAAACAACACTCTGGCCATTCTTAGTTACTGCCACACAGCGAATTTGGACATATGAAACTTAGTTACTTTGTCCCTTCAACATCTCCGCCTCTCGGCATCCTTTGCCGTTGTGGGTGTGAAAGCTTCATTGTAGTCGGGAAAAGGACACCATCGGGCTGATGTTACTACTGCTGGTCTACGTCTAAATATGTTGTTTGATTTGGTTTCTTTTGTGTGACCTGACACATATACGACGGACTGAGTGTGTATGGGGGCGTGTGGCAGACAATGAACATATTTGAGCTGTTACAAAAGCTGTCACTGGTTACAATGACTCAATCTATTATGTTAGCATCAGCCATATATTGTGAATACACAGCTACTAAATTTTGTATACAATATATTGAATGCGGGAACAGTTGTTTAAGAGTTAGTCAGTCACTTTAATGAATCGCACACATTTGTATCATTTATATACATACATATTAGATACTCAACATAGTCAGCGCATTAATGTTCGATATTAGCAAATATGTTCGATTAATGTTCGATATTAGCAAACTGTAATGATTTTTTGTGACAAGAAAACAATTCTTGGAATTAATTCTACATTTTGTGAAGAAATTTCTTCGAATTTTTCATTTCTTTATTGCAATGGAAATTCTTGGATTTGAATTACGAACAAAATATTTAAATTCATTGTGAATTTATCATGAGTCAATTAGTAACTAAAATTAAGTAGTATAAATGATCACGAAACATTGGTTCATAAAAATGCACTTTTTATAATTTTTGAAGCAATAAAAAATCGAACTTATTTTCGCATAAAAATAACCGTAGACGTCATTACATTTATTGCAAGTTGTTAGTATTTCATAAAGCAATTGCAATTGTATTTGTATTTTCCTTCACGGGAGTAATTTTAATTCATTTCCCCATAAGGATTTGATGAAATTGCTTGCTTATCATTATTTGAGAATTTAGGATGGGCCATTTAGCTGGCCCAGTTTATTTCAATAAACTAACCATAAATCAGAAATCTTTCAAAAATTTTTGCTTTAGTGGTCAGAGAAATCTTTTCATACCCGATTGACTTGCGAATAGTCAGTCTATCCTATCAATCGATTTTATCAACACTTACGATTTTGGGTTTTATCGTATTACGTGAACAGATCCTGCAATTTTGTAAATAAATGCCTGGATTGCCTGCAAATTTTCTGTCTGCAAAATTACTGAATTTTGAACAAAAACAACGTCGCATGAGCATCGCTCAGAAATTGTAGAATGACGTCAACGATGATCCAGATTTGCTTAAAGGAGTCATAACTGGTGACAAATCATGGGTATTTGGTTATGACATCGAAACCAAAGCCCAATCGAAACCAAAGCCCAATTGTTGAAAAAAAATGCATGGCTTTTGCATCATGATAATGCACCTGCTCACTCATCTTTGCTTGTGAGAGATTATTTGGCCAAAAACCCACACCGTTATCATGCCTCAGCCACCGTGTTTGGCCCCATGCGGCTTTTTCTTGTTCCCAAGATTGAAGAGACCCATGAAAGGACGGCGTTTTTCGACGATTAAGGAGATAAAAACCGAATCACCGAACACGCAAGAGAGAATGCGTTGTTCATTCGTGTAGCGCTCCATTTTTACTAACCTCGTACCTTCTACTAGCAAACAATAACAATTGTTCAAATGTCAAACAATGACACTTCGAATGCCGCCAAATTTAAATCTTGCATTCTTGTTGGGACACCCTTTAATTTACATCCCACCATTACAATGTTTTGAATTACAGCACAATTAAATTCCATCAAATGTTTCTCTTTATATTAGACAATTTGCTAAGTAACAAGAATTGCTGCGAAATGTTTATACATTAAAAACATTTGCCTGGCGTAATAATTAATTTTGCAAGTCCTTTGGACACATTCTCCTTCTCGTCCTTTCAAGAAACGAAGAAAAAAGTTCATCTTTATAATAATTTACTAACCGTCACAGTCACATTTAATATCCCGCGGTGACACAATCTCTTCAAACGAAATTTACGTTGCCATTTCTTTTAACTTTTGCGCTAATAGGCCTCTCAGAAATATGAAGATTCCACAGATTTTTGAGGCATTTCACTGTCATTTCATTTAATAAACTTCCTCAATTTCATTCCACTTCGCTCTTAATTACCCCTTGAAAGTTATT
The DNA here is from genome assembly GCA_019455685.1 of Philornis downsi. Classification (NCBI taxonomy): domain Eukaryota; kingdom Metazoa; phylum Arthropoda; class Insecta; order Diptera; family Muscidae; genus Philornis; species Philornis downsi. The sequence goes on from JAHXMU010000573.1 coordinate 250,203, forward strand.
TTTATGTTTAAATAAAAATCTTTTACAAAACTTACAAATTGCTCCTCATTCCAGTGCTTGATCAAAGAGACTCGCAGAAGCACAAAGGCTGCCTCATACCATCTTCATACAATTTGCACGAGTTTGCTGCATAAAGAGTCAAAAGATGTAAAACTTTTCTTACTTAAATTTCTATTTACGAAATACCAGAAAAGTCCTGTATTTCATTTCCACATGCTGCCTTGCCAACTTGCCTGAAAATATATCTGCTACCCAAGGAGATGTTTGGTTTTCGGTAAACACAAACTTTAATCTTCTAACCTTGTGCAGGAGTCGTTTTATCTGGCAGTGGCAGTGGCAGCGGTGGAGGTGAAGAATGCTGAAGAATAGACAGGCGACCCTTTGACCACCGACCGCCGTCCTCCGGTATTGTTACCAAGAGGTACAAGTAAAAGTTTTGCGCTAACAGTTTTAAAACAAGAGCCTTTTATTTGGCAACAACAATGGACGTAACACCTTTTCCTTAACATTGTTCCCGGCCATTGTTGTTGTGTTTGACACACACACACACACACACACACACACACACACACACACATACACACACACACACGCACACAACAAAAAGTACCTCAACAAACATGGCCAACACCAACAGCAAACGCTGGCAGCTCCAACAATGCAAAACTGTTAGCAAACTAAAGGAGCAATGCCAAAAATATAAAGCAAGAAACATGGACCTGTAGAGTGTGGCCGGAGGGGAAGAGCACAGAAAGTTTTCTAAACAAAAATTGTTTTCAGTTTAGAATAATAAAAATTTGTTGCTTGCCAGTCATTTAGGCCTTTAGGCCATTTTGCTTGTAAAGTGGGTTAAACATTGTTGCCATACTTTTCTTAACTCTCCGGAGGCAATGAAACAGAACAGCCAACCAACACCAGCCACCGGCAATATTCTAAATACTTAATATGAGGGGTAAACGGGAACACAGCTCCTCTCTCCAACCTTCAAAATACTTGCATAAGACGTTTTTGATTGGTCTGTTCGTTTCAATTGTTATCATTCCTACCGAATGGATGCCATGTGTGTCCACTTTGCTAAGGTCAACAAGTTTGAGGGGAAAGACATAGTGAAGGGGAGAGAGAGAGAGCAAAAAGGGCGAAAGAAGCACAAGAAAAAGGACAAAGTGGACATACTAAATATCGATTAGAGTGGAAACTGTGCAAAGATTCATTATGGCTTTACACAGATAATGATGACAAAACAGGGGAGAAATCGGTTGGTAAGGGGAAATGGGTCAGTGAACACAGATGTGACCGAATATGAAAGATATTTTATAAAAAACTGATGATTTAATAGAAATCTAATAGATAGATAACAAATGACTGAGAATGAAAAAGTTTTAATTATAAAATTCTAAATTGTTATAACATTAAAGTAAAATAAGTCATAGATTATCGAAGAGATAATAGCAATGAAAAACGCAGTTAGTAGAGTGTTTAAATACAGGGTGGCGCAATAGAACGTGCATATTTAAAAAATAAATTAAAAAATAAATACAAAAGGTGTGGTTAAAATAAATCTAAGGCATTGTAGAGTAATAAATGGAGTTTATTTTTTAAAAATAACATTATCTAAATGGTGACCCTCTCTACGACGGCACTTCTCTAACCGCAAACGAAAATTATTGAAAACTTTCTTCAGTAATACTGGTGTAATGGCTGCCATTTCACCACGGATATTCTCCTTGAGCTGAACGATGTTTCTTGGATTATTACTGTAGACTTTGTGTTTGAGCTATCCCCACGAAAAAAAGTCAAGAGGCGTCAAGTCTGGACTACGTGGGGGCCATGGGATATCACCTCTTTTCGAAATCACTCTGCCAGGGAACATCTGCTTCACCACCGCCATGGAGTCATTTGGTGTGTGGCAGGTAGCTCCATCTTGTTAGAACCAAGTTCTAGAATTCACTATTCTTGAACTTTCAATTTCTGAAGCCAAAAATCCGTCCAACATCTCAACATAGCGTTCCGTATTAACCGTGAGGTTTTGGCCCCGCGCATTTTCGAAGAAAAAAGGACCAATTATTCCTCTGCCAGAGATTGCTGCCCATACTGTCACTTTAGGACTATGCAATGGTTTCTGGTATTTGATTTTGGGATTTTCAATGTTCCAGTAACGACAATTTTGACGGTTTACGAACCCATTCATAAGGAAATGAGTCTCGTCAGAGAAAAGGATATTGTCAAAATTGGAAAATCGATTAAGCATTTCATTAGCAAATGCGAACCTTGCTATGAAATCAGACTCTTTCAATTCTTGTGTTAATTGCAGCTTATATGGATGCAGTTTAAGATTCAATGTTAAAATTCGTTGCAAACTTTGTCGCGATAATTGTAAGAAAGACGATCTCTTGCGAATCGAAATTTGTGGGTTTCCTCGCTCTTTGGCGGAGTCTTACAAAAAAAAAGGTGTAGCGGTGTCAAATCGTATGATCTTGGTGGCCGATTGACGTTGCCAAAACATGAAATTATACTTTCTGGAAACTTCTCATGAAATAAAGATTTTCTAGTAGAATACGTATCCGAAAAATTCTTATTATGGAAACAACGGTTTAATTTTCCATTTTTCGGTTTCAAAAGTTAAATAAAACACACACAAAGCTATGATTTCGACGAATATTTAAGTACATTATAATGCTTGGACTTTGCTATTATGTACGAAATACTATGTCATCTATATGACCGCATATGGATTGGTTGCAGCAGTGGATCCCTGTGGAATAGTTTTCGACCACTTTTTCGCACATTTCGAGCGTTATTTCGGCGATAACATGACGGATATTGGGTTTCAAATGCTTCCAGGGTTTTTGACGTAGCCCCTCAAAAAAAGTAAGTAAAGTAACCGTGTCAAATCGTATGATTTTGGTGGCCGATTGACGTCGCCAAAACGTGAAATTACATTTTCTGAAAACTTCTCTTGCCATAAAGCCAAAACCGGTCGTATGGTGTGGCTCGTGGCACCATCTTATTAAAACCACATATCGTCCAGATCATAATTTTCAGTTGCATGCCAAAAAAGGTTGGTTATCATACTTCCATAGCGTTCTGAATTGACAGTAAGGATTCCTCCATCGTCAGTTTCGATACGTCCCAATGACACTTCCAGACCATAATGCCCACCAAACAGTCACTTTTTCCGAATGCAATGACTTTTCCATAATCACTTCTGGGTTCTCCGAGCGTCTTCTTGACGTAACCACCGACTGAGCTACGAGCTTCATCGCTGAAGAAAATTTTGTTCAAAAAATCAGAATTGAAAGCCTGTTTCTGTACCACCCAGTCAGCATGCCTATGGCGTTGTGAATGATCAGTCCGCTTTAATTGTTGCGTAAGTTGCACTCTTTATGGTCATCTCCATGTGTCAGATGATCAATTCAAGTTATAGAAAAATTATGCAAATCTAGTAAAAGCGTCCAAAACTGACGTTCACAATCATCCTTACACAGAAGATCCTCCTTTCGAGAATGTGAATCTTGTCCATGTCCCATTCATGGGATGCTAAGAATTTTGTTTTTCTCTTCTAACAAATCGTAATTATAAAATGTTTATGGCAATATTCACGTCAAATAAAAGGAACATATTGTTGTTAACCCAGAAATTTTTTTTTTTTTTTTTTTTTTTTTTTTTTTTTTTGTCGCCTCAAACTAGCTGTTGTGGTTATTAGCACTTTAAATTCTTATTCCTAAATCATCCTCCTTTCAGCTGTCTTTAATCCTCAAAGTTGGAATACCAAAAAATTTAGTTGCATCAACGTTCAAATTTAGGTTTTTGTATCTTTTTTTTTTTGTAACAACAAATGCAATTCATTGCAAAAGCATAGCAGCAATTTAGTATAATTCTGCTGCTGTTTTTGTTACAATTTTCGTAGTGCCATGAAATATAAATTAACAAAATAAATTTGTATCACTTTTTCTCACTCGGTGATTTAGAAAAATCACCCGAAATTTTCCAACTATACCAACCCAACAGATTGGGACGAAAAACTGTCATCATTTTCAGCAAACAACACCGTCAGTATCAGCAACATCAACATCAGCCAACACCACCACCAACAGCAGAGAGTTTTTGTATGAGTCTGCGGTTTTTGTTGCAATTTCCCGGTTAGAACATTTATCAAACTGCATGATGAGTTGCCTGATTTCTCATGGCACTCTCGAGCACAGTGGCGACTGAACTGCAGTAGCATTCTAAACTAATGTTGCAACCAATGTCAGCCACCACCAACCAGCATGTTCAGCATTTTTGCGTTTCTTGCTTGCTACCATTCTATGGAGTCACCTAACAATGAGAACAACACAAACAACACCAAACAAAAAACTAAACATGTTGACACACACACACATGCACAGACATACCTATGTAGTTAATGTTTAACTTGACAAACATAACTAAAATTCGCTACTTTGAACGATGGCATGAGTGGATCCAACATGGTAGGGATCTCAGCATCTGGGTTCTGGCATAAAGATATGAAAGGTTCTGCCCTGGTACTGATATGGAATTACAAATGATGGTGGTGAAAAATTCATACCTTAGGAGTGTAAATGACAACGCTTTAGACGAGTCTGTTTACTTTGGGGGGGTTTGGGGTTTGGTACTGATAATGCTGAAGCTGCAACTGTAGCTGGATCAGGAACTGATGTCATTTAGTGGAGATTTTGTTGTTCAGTGTCCTTATATCATTTGCTTCAGCTACTCTTGTTGCCGTTGACAGTATTGTTATTGCTAAAGTTGTTGTATTTTCGGTGTTAAGTGGCAGAACATTGTCATTTATTTAATTTTGTTGACAGTTTTCTTGTTGATGGCCTCCCCCAAACCCGATGAGATGGCAGAAGAGCAGGAATGATTAATTCATATTTTCTGGGAAATATGAAAAAATAAATTTATTTAATGGAGATAAGAAATTGAGAAATCGGTTGGAGCTGCTTTCTCACAAGCAGCACTTGGAATAGTTGGTATTCTGGATAGAATTGAAATTTGGAATATTCTTTTTTAAGGGAAGTATTTATTTGCTTAATTGCACTGGCAATTCGTCCTCTTTTTATATCTGTTACACCTCATTAAGACACTATAAGTAACTATAGGATAATTTCTTTTTAAATTTAAGTTTATCAAGTTGGCAGCACTGGTTGTGTCAAAGTGAAAAGTGTACAGTAGACTCTGCCATTTCATCATGGAAAGACTAACAAATGAGCAACGATTGCAAATCGTTAAAATTTATTATCAAAATTCGTGCTCTGTGACAAATGTGCATCGTTTGATACGACCATTTTATGGTCGTCATAATTGACCTGTTGAGTCAACAATTCGTGCTGTTATCTCCAAATTTCGCACCAAATTTACTTTGTTGGAGTAGAGTGCGTGCGGAAGAAAATATTGCAGCCGTAGCGACCCGTGTTAATAACGATCGTGTAATGTCAAATTCGTCGCCGTTCTCAACGATTGGGCATGTGTTACTCCACCACAAGGAATTTTTTTTTGCCCCAATTGAATGAGTTGAACTTGCAACATGCCATACTGCTCGTGAAACAATGGATATGTTGAAGGATTATCTCTCGATTTGGTCCCCCAAGATCTTGCGTTTTAACGCCTCTTGATTATTTCGTGTGAAGTTATGTCAAGTCCTTAGTCTATGTGGACAAGCCGAACACTATTGAAGCGACGAAAAATTGGACCTTCCGAATGGACATTTTGAGACGGAGCCGCGGACAACATTTACATAAAATTATCTTTAAAAATTAAATGGCAAAGACCAGGTTATCGATTCCAATAAAAAAATCCTAATATACGAGTACGATGCAAATTTGAGTGAACTCCTAGACCACTACGCCACACAGTGAGATTCTAAGTGCAAAAAGTCTATTTTTCGAGTGTAAAATATTAAAAATGTAATGATGCAATTTTGTACGGAATTGTTTCGTTAAGAGAAATTCATCATTGCTTTTTTGAAAAAAAATTTTTTATGGCAAAATAATTACTTAAAAATGCTTGGGAGAAGTAAAGCGCAAAACGACTAAGATTTTAATGCAACTTGAGGGCCTATATATGCATATTTGTTGTTCGTTTAACTATTTTATGTCATGATGTTCTAAAAATATGGTATTTTGTGATTCTTTAAGAAAAAAAGACAACTGGATAGCATAAATAGTTTCGAAACTATTTAAATTTAAAAAAAAGCCCTAGAAATTTCAGTGTTCTAAGTTTTCCTTGGATGAAAAAAAGGTTAGCTCCGGCGACCTCCATGCTCTGACTGCAATAAAATCAAAGAAGGGAGTATATTATTGCGATTTATAGAAAAAAAATCCTTATAATATTTTATACCGCTGAACAAAGTTATAAATTTTATGAAAAAAAGTCTCAATAAGGCGTCAACCTCGTAAACAACATTTGGAATTAGATGATATTGTAAAAGAAATGATAGATGAATAAGTAAATAAGTTTCCTTACACATGTAACTAATTATTTTATTTTAGGCAATCCTACTAAATATTTTTGCAGAAAATAAGTCAGGCGGGTAGTGGGTGAAATGGTTATTTTTTCTGAGTAATATAGGCGATGGGCGTGGCCGATTTGGATGAAACTTTCCAAAATTTTTGTTTCCGTAGTACAGATGATCCATGCCAAGTTACAAAAATTTCTACCAAACAGAATAAAATTTATGCGAAAATTTCATTTTGAGTTGTATGGGCGATGGACGGTGGGCGTGGTCGATTTGGATGAAACTTTGTATTTTTGCTACTCTACGTCACAAAACGCTCTATGCCAAATTTCAAGACTCTACGACAACTCCTTATATTTATTGCACAAAAATATATGAAGCAATCCCACTGTGCGCGATGGCAATAGAAGAAAACAGTGAGCAAACCCTTGACATTTGACCGAACTTGGCGTGCTTTTTCTGGTCTTGGCTCTCCTGGACTCTTCCATTGGGACGATTGGGCTTTGGTTTCGATGTCACAACCATATACCCATGATTCGCCACCAGTTATGACCCTTTTAAGCAAATCTGGATCATCGTTGACGTCATTCAACAAGTCCTGAGCGATGCTCATGCGACATTGTTTTTGGTCAAAATTCAGCAATTTTGGAACGAACTTTGCTGCCACAGGCTCCATGCCCAAAATTATCGAAAATATTGCATGCATTGAGCCAACCGATATGACGACATCCTCAGCAACTTCTCTACTTGTGATTCGGCGATTCTTTATAACAATTTTCTTCACTATCTCAACATTTTCATCGGTTTTTGATGCGCTGGGGCGTCTAGAGCGAGCGCCGTCATTCACATCTTCTCGACCTTCTGTGAAAAGCTTGTACGAATTGTAAACATTTCTTTGACTCAGAGTACTCTCACCATATGCAGTTGTCAACATTTCAAGTGTTTTTGAGCACTTAATTCCATGTTTTACATAAAATTTGATGCAACTTCTCTGATGTATTTTTTTCGATAGCAGAAAATCGCCGAACGGGCAAAACACTTGGCCTATTTATGTCTCTTACAAACAAACTAAACATTCTATATGGATAAAACCGTCAACATATCTTCGAGACGACTGCACCAACACAAAAAAAAAATATTAATAATAATGGAAAGAAAATTCCCCTAATTTTTTGAACACACCTCGTATGATAGTTATAGTAACTAAGTTCAGTAAGTTATAATTCAGCTCCTTCTACTGTATCTTAATGAACAGTATTTGTTGATAAGAACATAGCGATTTATCTAAGTCAGTCCATTTGGCTGAAATTTCTGCACTTATTCATAGTACATTTCATTCCAATATTGTACAACATTTTATATTTAATTTTAATTTCAAGTGTGGTGTTTCTGAATGTTTGCATTTTTTTAAATATCCTTTTTACTTCATCGAGTATTTTCCGCATTATCTGACTTGTGCGAGAAAGGCCGTAAATGTGAAGATGGAAATATACGCTAATGAAGCATCGCATCCTTCACATGTTAATAACAATACTTAACATCGTGAGCTGTCAGATTGTATAAAAAGTATCGCGAGTATGCCGGCGACATCGTCAACCCAACACACACACACAGGTACACAGAATTCAGGACATGTGTCTTACGCTCGGCCAATGCGGTGTATTGGTTAAAGTTGAAACATATCATCGTGGGATTGCATATGGATTCATAAATATCTTATGCAGCTGTCCCATTAGTAAAACCTGGTTAAAGAATTGAGGGAATCTGTACAGGACTTTATTTCATGATGGTGGGTAAACACCAAGCAAGACGATGACTGATAACATATCATGTTTGTCTCCACTCCACATTCTCAGCTGTGATCCTTAATTAAGACCATGCGCTTAAGGACATCTGTTATTTGGTCATAAGGTGAATGGAATTTCACCAGGTTTCATATATATACATTTGTTTACTTTATTTTTCTTAAATTTTGCACATTTTTCTGTTTCATTTCATTTTCATAAATAGGGATTTTTACAAAAATTAAATGTTTATGGTAATCCCGATGCTTTGTCCATAACATGTGTACCCCAGCCTAAGGAAACGGTAAGTTTATGTGTATAAATATTATAAAGTTATCTACAATTTTTTTTTTCAATTGGTTTGTGAAAAATTGAAGAAAATGTTTGTTATTTGTTACATATGAATTGGTTTCGACAATTGGCTTTAGCAAAATTTGATTAAGAAATAATTTGAATTTATTTATACCTATAGGATTTCAACAACAACAACCAGCTTTTAATGACGGTAACCTCTGGTAATTGAAGTATAATGAAACACATGACATAGTTATAAGTCTCGTATACCTGTGAACATTGTAGGGAAGATTTTTCTTAGGAAAATTTTTTATACTATTATTTATTTAATTTTTTTTTTTATATTTTATACTATTATTATACTATTAGAAAGGATATGAATCATAACATATATAGTGTTCTGGTTTCCTTGGATCTAAGGCTTTCAACTCCATATGTCATAGAAGGGTGACAGCGAGACCTATAAAAAGGATGTCCCAACAAGAACGCAAAATTTAAATTTGGCGTTCTTCGAAGTGTCATTGTTTGACATTTGAACAATTGTTATTGTTTGCTAGTAGAAGGTACGAGGTTAGTAAAAATGGAGCGTTACACGAATGAACAACGCATTCTCATTGTGAAATTGTTTTACCAAATTGGTGAAAGTTTTGCGGCTACAGTTCGCAAATTGCGATCAATTTGGGGTCACAATATGGCTCCAAAAGAGTCAACTGTAAAGAGATTAATGGATAAATTTGCCAAAACTGGGTCTGTTAGTGATGTAAAGACAACAACGCGCATTCGACCAGGTCGATCGACCGAAAATGTCGCAGCTGTACGTGATGATGTCGTTCAAACTCCATACACTTCAATTCGACACCGAGCTTAGCACATTGGTGTCTTCAAATCCACTATGCAGCGAATTTTGACGAAAGATTTGCATCTTCATGCATTCAAAGTTCAATTGACTCAGGAACTGAAGCCAGATGACCATGGATAGCGAAGGGAGTACGTTAATTGGGTATTGGAGAGACAATATGAAAATGCTGATTTTGCCGATAAAATCATCTTCAGTGACGAGGCCCATTTCCATTTTGATGGCTTCGTCAATAGTCAGAATTGTCGCCTTTGGGGTGAGGAAAATCCTCGAGTGATTCACGAGAAGGAAATGCATCCTTAACGTGTCACTGTGTGGTGTGGATTTTGGGCTGGAGGAATCATTGGACCTTTTTTTTATGAAAATGAGGCATTTCAAGCGCAAACAGTCAATGGTGTTCGGTATCGTGAAATGATAACCAGTTTTTTCGTGCCTAGAATTGAAGAAATGAATGTGGAGGGCATGTGGTTTCAACAAGACGTCGGCACATGTCATACAGCTGGAGAAACAACTCAATCTTGCGTTATTGTTGGGACACCCTTTATAAGTTTAACTTTTCTGGCTCGGCTTGCAAACTCATTTTGTCTTATTTGTCAATTTGAATGGAAGAAATTCGAATGTCTTGCTCTAAACTCGAACGTGCCACAGGGCTCGGTTTTAGGGCCACTATTTTTCTTACTTTATGTTAATGATCTAATGGATTTTTCAGATAACGGCCTTTGTTCTGCGTTCCTATTTGCTGATGATATTTTACTGTACTTCAATGGTGATTGAGATTTTTCTGGTGCACTGGAGAATAAAATAAATTATTGTCTCGACTGCAGAATGTTTAGTAAATGCGACTATCGTTCACGTGATCGCGGGTTCAACTCCGCTGGCAGCCACGTATCATTATTTGAGCCGCGGTCATCTCGATATGTTTCACAAACACTTCGCGTGTTTAAGAAATGAACAAGTCTAGTAATAGCTTCCCAATCCTCGACGTTCGGTATCGTTGTTAAATTGTAGGTCCCATTGAGTGAGTATAAAAATGGAATATTCTCCCTTATCTCCTTTATGGGATGCAAGGAAATTTGTTTTTATGACGACTACTCACGAAACAGTAAAAACTCTCTTTTGATTAATTTAAGTTAGTTTCATTTGTGAATACTTTAGTCGAGGTAATGAAGTGTTCGACGAAATGACTAAATTATTTTGTCATCACTTATTACTGAATGGACTTTGGAGGATTTCATGTTAAGTGTAATAATATGAAATAGTTTTTATTCAATGATGCCTGTAGATAGCAGTGCGGAATTTCTTCATTTCTCTATAAATTTGATCGAATTATTTTAAAATGTCCGGTAAATATGATTTACTCAACGCTTCAAAATTACAAATCGATTAGCTGCGCCCTGATTGTTGTCATTCTACCAATGTCATAAGAGGAAGGTACATCTGAGGAGTATTCTATATTGGAAGGCAATTTGTTAAAAAAAAAGCGTTGTGAAGCTCCGCATTGCCTGGGAGTAAAAGGGCACTCTTCTTCCCCAAATGGAGATCTTTTATTTAAACTGCTGTGAAACGATTCCGTAACCGTTGAAATATAATTTCGGCTCCCAAATAATGTGCGTCATATGTATGTTGTGATCGAGCGTGGCGCGATGGTTAGTACATACGACTATCGTTTGCATGATCACAGGTTCAATCCCTCATACAGTCACCCTATCATTATTCGAGCAGTGGTCATCTCGATGTGTTTGACGAACATTTCTAGTAGTCGAGTAACCGACAAGTCTTGTAAATGCTTCCCAAACTGTGCCTTTTGGAATCGCTGTTCATCTGCAGGTCCCGTTGAGTGGGTTTGAAAATAGAATGCATATAATCTCACTGAATGTGAGAAGCTCTCCCATGTCTCATTTATGGAATGGAAAGGAATTTGCTATGAGTAACAAAACAACCATGTTTTAATAGTCTTCTGCAATGTTAGCCAAAACACACGGTTTTGGTTACTGCTTCTTTTTTATATATGGATACCTGATCATCTCGTTTTACGTATAAAGCAAGAATTGTGCGTTTAAGCTGTCTATAGGAATTAAGCAAGGCGATAGATGAATGCCGCTACAAATATGTCAGCAAAATGCTAAGAATTGCTGATTGGCCTAAACCCAATTTAAAGTTATGCTATGTCGGATTTTTTAAGAATTTATTGAATTGCCTTCAGAAACATCAGGACACTCGATTTATTATGTCACATTATTATTTAGCAAGAAAGGAGTTAATGCATTTATTTGACAAGATGATTAAAGCGTACGACTATCGTGCTTATGATCATACATATGTTCAAGCCCCGAGACATTACTTACCGATGTAATGGTGATCGACAAAATCGCCCAAAAAAAAATTGGTTTGCATTAGGTTACTTTTTAGAGAGTTTAAGAGCAGACTGTATAGAAACTTTCAGAATGAGAGAACTTCTCCCATATTCAATTCATGCTATGAAATTTGTCTGTACCTGTTTTGAACCCATATCAATGTCAGTCATGGCTCAAATAATAACACATTATGAAGGACTGCCTTACAATCGACAAGAAGTTGGTAAATTTTTCACATCATATGCGTGAATTACATTACGAGGATATATAAATTAATGTCGTCTTCATTATAAATTCCATCTAAACTTTGTTTTAGCATGAATAAATTTTTACTACTGTTTCTGTATTTTATTTGCTCTGCAGCTTTTTCAGCACATTTAATTTCTTCCAAATTACTGTGAAAAAACACCAGAAATGTGCAACCAATTAAATACTTTTCAACAAATACACTCCGCCACATACCAGCAACGCAATGTTTGATTAAAAAGTTAATTGATCATACACAGCATTCCGATTAAACATCGAAGGCCACACATAATAAACGTTTAATCACACAGCCTTTAAAACATCGATTAAAATGCAAGCAGACATTTAGTTGAGGAAAAAACGGCAATCCCGAATGGCATCAGATATTGCAATTTCCTTGGCAATTCATTTGCAATATATTCGTTATAGAAAACAAATCTCGTCCACAATAATAATTGTAGCAACGGAAATTCAACGAAGTGCATACAAAAAATAAATGATTTTGGAAGTAATGAAAGTCCGTTCATACAATTCAAAGCCAACATGGGTAACCTTAATATATACAAAAAAAAAAAAAAAGAGTGTATAACATATATGAATAAGCGCCAAAAAAACCATAACCATCATCATTAACATGGTCACCATGAATACCAACACTGCAACTAACATCAAGCGAAAGCAAAAATACGAGAATATTAAAAAAATAGAAAAAGAAATTGGAAATTGTGTGCAACTAAAGTGTTGTATGAAAATTGTATTTCATTAGCACACCATTTTTGCTGTTACATGCCGACACGAACAAAAAACAAAAATATTTTATTATCTCACTATGTAACTAAAGTGTTGAATGAAATATGGATTTCATTGGCACAGTCCTTCTACAATTATTTACTTACATCAGCAGCAAATGATGTCCAATTGTGTGTCAAATTTCCGGTGTTTGTTGAAGGCAATAAATTAATACCGGCATTATATCTTTCTGTGCTTGTACACCCGCCACAATCACAGCCATCATTATCGAATACCTTTTAACGACATCCTTTTTCATGTTAGCCTTAATAAATTACAATCCCAACATCTACTCGACACATCCTCCGTACATTTATTTCAGAGGAAACACCGGAAACTGTAGCACAAAAAGAAGGCGACAATTAAACGTTTGTTTTAATAGCTAAACTTGTCCTATCACTTGCTAAGTGAAATGTTAAGAAACAGAGAAGAAAAAAGACTCTGGCCTAATCATACATCTTGTTATTTCCCATACGCATGAAAATTGCTATAAAAATGACTGAATGTTGAGAAGTTAAAAACATAATAATTGTTTATGAAATTGGCAAGAATGTCATATCCGTATTCCCACAGTCGCGCATATATTTATTAAGGTGGTTATTTAAGGCCTTGTAGAGATGTGAAACGTGTTTCTTTTAAGAATACTGATTATGTAAGAGCTGAGCCGAAATCGTATGAGGGCATGTTAATAACTTTCTTTTAAATATATACCAGAGGGTGTTCAGATTGGGTCTGTAAAATTTCGAGCCATATTCAAAGGGTGGTTTTACTTTTCTGCTTTATTAAAGCGGATAATAAAGGGTGTCCCAACAAGAACGCAAGATTTAAATTTTAAATAAAACACAGATATTCAAAAACAAAAAATCGTGAAACTTTATCATATCATAAAGTAGACAGAATGAGGTTATGTATGGAACAACACATCGGGCAGATGGCCGCCGCGGCTTTGCTGGCACACACGCGATCTTTTAATGACATTTTCAATGACCGTTTTGCATAACTGCTGCGGTATTTCATTAATCCAGTTTCCAATTTCCTCTTTTAAGACTTGAGTCGTCGTCGGTTTATTCGCGTAAACCAACGACTTTTAAAAACCCCAAAGAAACAAGTCTAATGGTGTTACGTCGCACGATCTAGGCGGCCAATTCTGGTCTCCTAAAATGCAAAATAACACGACCGGCAAATGACTGATGCAGCAATTGAATTGTTTCTCTGGCTGTATGACATGTGCCGCCTTCTTGTTGAAATCACATGCCCTCCACATTCATTTCTTTAATTCTAGGTACGACAAAACTTGTTATCATTTCACGATACCCAACACCATTGACTGTTTGCGCTTGACATGCCTCATTTTCATAAAAAAAAGGTCCAATGATTCCTCCAGCCCAAAATCCACACCACGCAGTGACACGTTGAGAATGCATTTGCTTCTCGTGTATCACTTGAAGATTTTCCTCACCCCAAATGCGACAATTCTGCCTTTTATCGAAGCCATCAAGATGGAAATGGGCCTCGTCACTGAACATGATTTTATCGGTCAAATCTGAATTTTCGTGTTGTCTCTCCAATACCCAATTAACGAACTCCCTTCGCTGTCCATGGTCAGTTGACTTCAGTTCCTGAGTCAATTGAACTTTGTATGCATGAAGATGCAAATCTTTCGTCAAAATTCGCTGCATAGTGGATTTGGAGACACCAATTTGCTGAGCTCGGTGTCGAATTGAGGTGGATGGAGTTTGAGCGACATCATCACATACAGCTGCGACATTTTCGGTCAATCGACCTGGTCGTTGGTGCGTTGTTGTCTTCACATCACTGACAGACCCAAATTTATTCGTTAATCTCTTTACAGTTGACTCTTTCGGAGTATTATTGTGACCCCAATTTGCAAACTGTAGCCGCAAAACTTTCACCATTTTTGTAAAACAATTTCACAATGAGAATGCGTTGTTCATTCGTGTGGCGCTCCATTTTTACTAACCTCGTACCTTCTACTAGCAAACAATAACAATGGTTCAAATGCCAAACAATGACACTTCGAATGGCGCCAAATTTAAATCTTGCGTTCTTGTTGTGACACCCTTTACTTATTAAGATGGTCATTTAAGGCCTTGTAGAGATGTGAAACGTGTTGCTTTTAAGAATACTGATTAGTTTAGAGCTGTGCCGAAATCGTATGAGGGCATGTTAATAACTTTTTTTTAATACATATACATACTAGAGGGTGTTCAGATTGGGTCTGTCAAATTTCGAGCCATATTCAAACGGCGGTTTAACTTCTCTGGTATATTAAAGCGGATAATATTTGTTTGTTTTCGTGCAG
Organism: Philornis downsi; assembly: GCA_019455685.1. Taxonomy (NCBI): domain Eukaryota; kingdom Metazoa; phylum Arthropoda; class Insecta; order Diptera; family Muscidae; genus Philornis; species Philornis downsi. Next base: position 265,327 of record JAHXMU010000573.1, read on the forward strand.
TAAGCGGACATCTATCATACAGCAGCCATTCAAACTTTAGCAGCATTTGAATTTTTCATTAACATTCTTATCTCCGAGATTCCAAATCAAATTTCAAATGAAACTTTTTGATTTGTTTTTAATTCCTTTAGCTTGTTTGTTATGGAAACGCAAAACAAAAAAACGGAGTTCTGCTAGTTTACAATAACGAAAATACAATGTAGAGATTCCAGTGCTATTAAAAGCAGTTGTAATTAACAAAAAGTAACGGTTCTTTTCACTTTTTTTTCTTCGTTTCAGGAAATTGCTTTATCCTCGATTAGATTTCGTGCCCTTTTATGAAAGTGTTGCCTTTAAAAGGAGATTCAATTAACAAAAAGTGTCGACACCTTGGTCGAAAAATTCAGTTTTGTCTTCGTTTCTGGAAACTGCGTTATCTTCGATTACATTTCGTACCCTTTCATGGAAGTGTCGCCTTTTGAGGCAACAGTTGAACTACTATTAACTGGAATTATTTCCGCAGAACAGTAAAATTGGTTGTCGTTTTATAGAAGTAACAAAAAAGTGCAGGTTTTTGTTTACTCTAGATATATACAAGGGTGGTTCCAAAACTAGCCGACCTAACAAAGAAGGCACAAAACATTTGGAGAACATTTTTGTTATTTTTCAACATAATATCCTTATAGCTCGATATACTTTTTCCAGTGATATTCAATAGCTTCTTTACTCTGTTTATATTAAGAATTGTCAAACTCCTTAAAATATCTATTAACCGCAGACTCCACCTCTTTATTGCTGGCAAATCTTTTACCACCGAGCCAACTTTTAAAGTTTGGAAATAGAAAATAATCCAAGTCAGCTGAATCTAGCGAACAAGGTGCGTGATGAAGCAATTCGAACTTTAATTCATTAATTTTGACCATCGAAATAGTGGATGTGTGAACTGGAGCTTTGTCTTGATGAAACAACACTTTCTTTTTCGCTAAATACTGTCTTTTTTCCATAATTTCATCACCCAAACGCTGCAAAATAAATGAGCGTAATATTTGATGGTTTTTCTTTTCTGAGGGTAATCTCTAAAAATATTCCTATGCGCATCCAAAAAAAAACCAGACGCCATGACCTTGCTTGCAAATGGAACCGTCTTCGACACTATTCTTTCATTCCAGTTTTGCCTGTTCCTTCGCCTCAGATGTGAAGTGGTGGAGTAGTGTCTCATCCATGATTATAAATCGAAGCAAAAATTCGACTTTATTGCGGTGAAATATCACAAAACAAATACTCTACTACAACATATTTGCGACATTACTCTATTGAAAGCAAGCGCGGCATCCATCTTGCTTAAAGCTTTATCATCTTCAAATCTTCGGTCAATATACGATGTATAGCACTTTTTGAAATGCCTAGCATTTCAGCTAGCTTACCCACCTTCAGCCGGCAGTCATCCAATAGCATTTTGTGGATTTTCTTAATCGTGTTTGGCGTAAACACTTCAATTGATCGACCCCTACGATGTTCGTTTTGCCAACTCGTACGGCTTCGTTTTAGCTCTGCTGCTGAATGTTTCACAGTCCTAAACAAAGGAGCTGTTTAATGATACAAGACTGATGATGGATGAATTTCCAGTTCGCTTGTGGACGTAATCCAAGACTTTGTGCAAAAAAAACAAGCAATTAATATTGCTGGCTCGTCTCTTCAACCTCGGACCAATATTTGCGTTGCAGTATTAGTCCAGGTAAACGGCTCGAAGAACCACAATGTTTAATGTTGCAAATTAATGTGATCGGAAATAAAACAAAATGATTTTAGTGTTTTTCCCTTCATAAGGGCGTCACCTTTATTATACCAATATTACCTTGTTCCAGCACAGAGGTTTATATCTGACGATATGTTTAGGACCAAATCCGTATAACGAGTGAATTTTATTATATTTTTCAAACAACATGGAGCGAGATGGCTTCTATCAGCGGTAGCCGTTACTCGTTAAAACTTATATATTTCAGTCTGAGTGAAAACTTAGACAATGTTCAAACCGATTCGAACATTATAAAAGGGGTTGGCAAACCATTGAAAATGGTTTGATTGTAAGGGGAAAACCAAACGTTTAGAGCTAAACAGGAGCAGACTACTACAGAGTAAAATCTAACTCGGCTTTAATATTGTTTGGACTGAGACCTTTCAAATGGAAATATAGAATTACATAAGAGTGACCAATTTTTTCCATGTTTACAAATTCAGTGAAAGCATTTACTTTTGATGGCTCAAAAAGAAAATACTAAGCAACGTGGTGCCTTGAACCTTAAAATATATGTTTGATAAGGTTGCCGCTCTTCATCAAAATAATTTTTTTCAAACTACTGACACCTGACGTAAAGGTGGGGTAGTTTTGAGACCGCACTCGTATATCCCTAGAATATATTAAACATGTGTATACTTCGATGCACTGTCGTAAATTAATATCCATCTCTTTCAATCATTTACCAAGCAACAGGTGAAAATGTTTTCTTATATATTTACATCTCTGTAAACAAATTGGTCCGAATTTACATTTTTTTTTTTTTGTTGGGTTTTTATTATTTAAAACTCAATTGAATAATTTTTTCTTGAAATCGGTTTGAAAGTTTAGTTGTATCAGAGTAAACAATTTGCCAGTTCGTTAAATAGCGAATTTACTAAATTTTATATTAATCTGTTCATTTTATTTTATACATAAGATTATAGTCTTTTTATTTGATTGTTTAACCTATTTCGAACAACTTTAGATAAAGCAAAAGAAACTTGGCTCGAACGTAAAAAGAGAAGTATCCGCATAGCCAATCATTTAGTGAATTAAACTAGTGCACAAGAATTAAAGCCGCAACTCTGCTAAGTAGTTCCCTCGATGTCAAAAATACGCAAAAAGCACCTGTCCGGTTAACAATATTTGTTCCGCATAAGTCTTAATACTCGTACTTTAGTATTCTGGTTATCCGTCATTCCAAAACCTTTCTCTCCCCTAAAGCTGCCCCCCAGTACAAATTCGAAACGTATTCCTGCATCAGTGGTCGTACATTTCCTCCAACAAACGTGTCAGTAGACAATTCAAGCAGATTAAATGTTGTTTACAAATACAATTAATGTAACAATCATTCGTTGTACGAGTGCTATGTAGGTAGGGTGAGAGTTAAAAGAAGTGCAACGCCCACTACTACTAGCGCCGCCATAGGCAGCACCCATAAAGTGATCTTACACGTGAGCGTTGTGTGCCGTTGTTGGTCTCTTTGCCAATGTTCCAACTTCTCACCATTAAATACTGACCAAATTATGGTGTAGAACGACGACTATTTGTTTCAACTCCCCATCACATTTGTTCGAACAGGAGGTGTGTCCGCTTAAGAGTTCTAAGTAGAAAAAGGAGCAACATCCTTTTACACATACAAACTGAGGGGACGGAGTGGTAAAAGGAAAACATAGAATGACCATTGGCTTAGAGACGTTTTCTAGAGCAGGTGTGCTTACGTTCGTGTACAGCATTTATAAGTGTTAATTGCCACTACATGGAAACCATTAAAGCGGCAGTAGTTGGTGGACAAAAAAAAGTAAAACATTAAACAAAAAGCCATACAGTGTAATCAAAATGTAAGTATTCATTTGGTGTACACGATGGTTTACAAAAAAAAAAGATGTCAAACAGTTTTACTCATATCTGTAAAACGGAATTTTAATTAAAAACATTTTTAAGTTAACTTATAATTATATAACATCTGCCGTTAAATTGATCAAATACGCCGGTATTAAAACTGATTTTTTAATCGTAGTTTTTTTATCGATTAAAACACTCAAATTTGCATCATATATTAAAATTTTTTATTGAAATCGATAAATTCGTCTTTGAAATTTCAGTTTTAAAGATAATTTCATTTGGAAGGTCCAATTTTTCGAGCATTTCGGCCTGTATTCCACGAATAACGCGTGTTATGTTATCCTGTAGAGCTTCAATAGTGTTCGGCTTATCGACATATACTAACGATTTGACATAACCCCCCAAAAGAAATAATCAAAAAACGTTAAATCGCACAATCTTGAGGGCCATCTCACAGGGCTAAATCCAGAGATAAGCTTCTCACCAAATTCATCCCTCAACATATCCATTGTTTCACGAGCACTATGGCATGTTGCACCGTCCTGATGAAACCACATGTCAACCAAGCTCAACTTAGCCAATTGGGGCAAAAATAAATCGCGAATCATGGCTCGATATCGTTTGCCGTTGCCGTTTGCCGTTTCTCCCACGGTCGTCTTTAAAGAAAAATGGACCGATGATGCCAACAGTCCTGTTTTTGCGGGATGCATCGGTAATTCATATATGGCATGTGGCTGTTCATCACTCCAGATGCTACAGTTTTGCTTGTGTACATATCCGTTCAGCAAGAAATGAGCCTCATTGCTGAGCACAATTTTTCGATAAAACAACCGATTTCCATTGAGCTTTTGTAAGGCCCATTCACCAAAAGACGTTGTGGTAGCTCATTCGGCTTCAATTCTTGCATGAGTTGAATTCTGTAGACTTTCAAAACCAAATCGACGTGTAAAATTTTCCTTGTGATTGAGTAACAAATGCCCAATCGCTGAGAACGGCGACGAATTGACATTTCACGATAGTCATTAACACTGGTCGCTACGGCTGCAATATTTTCTTCGGTCCGCCCTCTACGCATGCGAGTCGATGGTTTTATGTCTAACAAAGTAAATTTAGGGCGAAAATTGGAGATAACAGCAGGAATTTTTGATTCAGCAGGTCGATTATGACGACCATAAAATGGTCGTATTAAACGATGCACATTTGTCACAGAGCACGAATTTTGATAATAAATTTTTTTTTTTTTTCTGGTCGTTCCACAACTACTAACTTAGCTATTTTTAGTAATTTCTGTTTAAATGAATTTGAAAGTGGTATTGAAGTAGACACGATATACACGGACTTTTCTAAAGCTTTTGACAGAGTTCGCCATGATATTCTCTTATTTAAGCTTCATAAATTCGGTTTCCACTCCAATGTCTTAAATTGGTTGAAATCATATTTGGGTAATCGGGTATGTACTGTTTGTATTGATGGTTATTATTCTAGTGCTTATTTTCCTACCTCTGGTGTTCCAGAATGTAGTATTCTTGGGCCTTTATTGTTCAATATTTTTGTTAATGATATTGGCATGTGTTTGAAAAATTCGAAATATCTTATGTATGCAGATGATCTAAAGATTTTTAAATCAATCTACACGTTGAATGATGTTACGTTGTTGCAGGAAGATTTAGATAGGATTGCTATTTGGTCTAAAGCTAATGATTTACCATTCAATACTAAGAAATGTTTTAAACTGACATTCCATCGCTGTAGAAATACAATTAATTCATTATATCATATTTATCATGAAATCTTGGAAGAAATTCTTGAATTTTCTGATTTTGGGGGTAGTTTTTGACTTCAAATTTACAAAATTTATTTACCAAAAGCTTATGCGATGTTTTATTTTATTCGTAGAAATATGTATAAATTCTCTGATCCTTACACAAAAAAAGTTTTGTTCTCTGCTTTTGTACGTTCCAAACTCGAGTATGCATCGGTTATTTGGAATCCTGTTGCATCAATTCATTCTATGCGGATTGAAAAAGTACAGAAAGTGTTTCTAAGGTATGCTTTGTCGTCACTTAACCTTACTTCTCCTTTACCGTCCTATGAAAGGCGCTGTGCATTCATTTCGTTGCAAACTTTGGAGGCCAGAAGGAACATAGCGTCTGTTATGTTTCTTCATGCCGTTGTTTCGGGATATATTGATTGTCCGGATCTACTTGCACTCATACGCTTTAATGCTCCATCTCGCTCTCTCCGTCATATGTATACTTTTAATATTGTTATGCATTCGTCTAATCATATTTGCAATGAGCCCATTAACAGGTCAATGATTTTGTTTAATAGATTCTGCAACAACATTGACCTTTGCCTGCCTCAATAATGTCTTTAGGCAATTAGTATGTAATTTATTAAATTAGTTAAGTTATTTACTTTATTTTTGTTAATTAGTTATATAAGATATTTGCTGGTCTGTAAGGATATAATTCCATAGACTAAAAAAAAAAAAAATAAACAAATGAAAAAAAAAAAATTTTTCAACGATTTGCAATCGTTGCTCATATACATTTCCATGATGAAATGGCAGATTATACTGTACACTTTTCACTTTGACAGATGACATTTGGACGCCATTACCAACCAATTCTGCCAACCGGAACAACTTAAATCTTAAAAAATCACCCTATAGTTATTGCAAACGGTATAACAGCTTTATTATACCCAGATAATAGCATATAAGAATATGTTCGAATGCGAGATCAATTATAATTGTAACGTAATCAAGTTTTTGCCAATTCACTTATTAATTTTCCACTTATTTATACTTATTCATGTATGGCATGAGAATTAGATTGTGCATAATTAATTGATTAATTGCTTAGATTAAACAAATATAAGATAATGTTGCGTTAGTCAGTCCGTGTGACATTCCATGTAAAAATGAAAACAGTTAATACGCAATGTTTGCAACGGTCGCCTTGAGCGCACTGTAGCTCTCATTTATGGACAAATTAAGCCAGTGTTATATAGACTGTGTCTGTCACAGTGATGATGGTGTTGATGTTGCTGATGTTTATACTACCGACAATGTTGGTGATATGCAGGATGTTAATGCTGTTGATCATGATGAAAATTAACTTTGACCATGTACCACATTTTAGCTTTTAACTACTCAGTGGGTTGGTCCTTTTTCCTCGTTTTCTGTTTTTGTTTACTTGTTTGTTTTCGTACATTCTCTGCACTGAACTGAACGTATTTTATGGCGTTGTTTTTAATGTGTCATGTTTGTATTTATATGCAGATTTAATTCGTTTTCTTACTCATTCCGGATCTGTGCGCTGTGTGTGTGTACGGATTTTCAACTCGTTACGGAACTGCCATTTTAATGTTTTGCTCCTCACATGCATGAGTATGTGTGTTTGGCTCGTTTGGTCTGCTTTATTACTGTTTTCTCTTTGTTGACGTTTTAATTATGGCATCGGATTTATTCCCTCCTTCATATGCTTATAAATTTAATGCCGCATTAAATTAACTCTTACTTAACATTTCAGCATTTGTTGCCGCCATACCTCCCCCTACTCATAGCCCATCCGAGGTTAAACTTTTTGCAGTTTCTTTATGATGGATTAACATTTAAATACCTTTTTTATAGTTTTTAACGTGGTTTAGAAATGTGCGAAATGATTTAGCGTATGGTGTGCAAAGACCTTGTGAATCTTTTCAAAATAAGTGGTGAGAAAAGCAGTTTTATGCTGAGCTTATTTTATTTTTTGACTTTATGAAAATGGGAATTATCTAGCAAGGCAGATAGTGGAGGAGCAAAAACTATTGTGCATAATTAAAAATGTTGTTGTAGTTAGGAGATTACCATAATTATTCTGCGTAGAACAATAGAAAATTCGTAAAATGTGAGCTATTTATGATGTTCTTTTGTTTAAAAGTTCTATTATTTACATTTATTTTGTGTAATTTGCAACTGTTGTGTATTTGCCATTTAATTTCCAAATATTAATTTTTTTATTATAATTTGTTTGTTATTTCTTATTTTTTTGTTTTCTTTTTTTGTGTCTTTTTTGGTTTTCTTTTGTTTTTTGGTCCTCATCTAGGATCTACCGGTCGATTATACTGATATCGATTTAGGTAGTTCTGGATTGGTACGTTTTGTATTCTACATAGTAATATTTACAATTCCAGTTTTTTATAATTTTTGTTTTTTATTTCATGTTTTTGTTTAACGATTCAGTTGCCATTTGATGACGCCTCTGGTGATTTATCGGACTACAATCTATGGGATGGCGTAAGTGTGCTTTTCCTTTCTGTGAACTTTCAAAAACTAACAAGCAACTACTAATATAGTATAGAAATTTGATCATCTAGTTTTACATACTAACATATGCCCTGGTGATTTGTGTCATAGATAAATACAGGGTGGGCCATAAGGGTGTTGGCGCTTTAAATATTCAATTAAAAAAAAAACCACGAAACATAAAAAAAATATATTTGTATTTTTAAAAAGTAAAAGCATGGGAATTTTTAAGACTTAAAAATAATGTTGTCCAAATGGCTTCCCTCGGCTGCTTGACACTCTTGGAACCGAAGTCGCAAATTTTGGAAAACTCGTTGAAAAGTTGTTCTCGGTATTTTGTTGCTTTCCTGAATAATGTTCCTCTTCAACTGCTCTAAATTTGTCGGATTATTCTCATAGACTACCGATTTGAGGTAGCCCCATAGAAAATAATCGCATAGAGAGAGATCGGGGCTACATGGGGGCCATTCAATATCCCCTTTTTCGAGATGAGTTTTCCAGGAAAAACATTTTTCAGCAGTTCTATGGATACCCTAGCCGTATGACATGTCGCCCCATCCTGTTGAAACCACATCCTCGAGGTATTGCCTTGAAGTTCTTGCAAAGCTGGCACCAAAAAGTCTGCTAGCATGTTGCAATAATTGTTCGCTCTAACCGTCATCGCATGCCCTCTTTCGTCCTCAAAAAAGTATGGTCCAATAATACCGGTTGACGTTATCCCAGCACACACGACAAGCTTAGGGCTGTGAAGTGGACGTTCATGCAAGCGTCGGGGATTAGTCTCGGACCAGAACCGACAATTTTGCTTGTTCACATGGCCATCAAGGTGAAAGTTGGCCTCATCACTAAAAATCACGTTGTTGAAATTGTTGAACCGCTCTAGCATCAAATTGACAAAGTTAAGTCGGTTATCGGCATCATCGGGTTTTAATTCTTGGACTATCTGAATCTTATAAGCCTTCAAATGCAAATCACGTTTCAAAATTCGTCGTAAAGTTGTTCTTTTGACATCCAAAGACTGACTTCTCTTACGTGTAGACTGTTGCGGATTTCGCTGAACTGAAACACGAACACGCTCCACAATGTCGGCTGATCTTGCAGAAACTGGGCGACCACGAACCGTAATTAGTACTGTTGAGCCGGTTGTTTCGAACATTCTGATCCATTTTCGTATCACATTGGCGCTTGGAACTTCACTTAAAACGTGTAAACCGAGTTCATGCCGATACAAACGTCGTGCAGTAATCACTGATTTATTGTTTTCGTAATACGCTCGGACACAAAATGCACGCTGCACTCCCGTGTACGGCTCCATGGCGATTAAATTTCGAGGAAGCGGCGCAGCGAACAACATATCCCTCCGCCACTCCGCGCCGCGCCTTACCGAGAAATTGAAGAATTAAATCGCCAACACTCATATGGCCCACCCTGTATAAATAATAAAATATCAGTTAAGTGAATATAATATAATATAATTTATAATACAATATAATTTTACCACAGGGAGAATGCAGAAATGAGGTTTGCCTTCTAATTTTTATGATATATGGTCCAAAATAATTTCACGCTAAAGAAACCATTATTATAAACTACTTAAGTTTTAGAAAATACAAAATCGGTTGTAAAATCGATCAATTAAAGTTTAAGATGCAAGAAGGCTCTAAGCAATAGAGTCAATTCCCGTTTCCAAGGGTTCGACTGAACTTAGTGAAAAGATTGGATTATACATATATATATATATTTGATTACAATTTACAATTTATCCATTCAAAGATGATATCATAAAAAAATCTCAAAAAGAAGAAGGCTAAACGAAATGGTTCTAAATGCTGACAGAACACAGTTAATATGATTTCCACCTTATATAATTGACATTAAATACAATCTAATTTGATATATTTGGGAATGAGTTCATGAAGTAATCTTTCTTGAAATACACATATCCAAAGCGTTGGAGCAAAGCAGCAGCAGCTATTGGTATTTTTTTATAAATATAAAACAAACTTGATGTTAAGACGGCAGTTCCAATGCCAGCCGACCTAACAAAGAAGACAAAAAAGTTGTGAAACTTTCTCTTTATTTTTCAACTTAATCTCCTTTTAGCTCGATACACTTTCTCCAGCAATATTCAATAGTTTCTATGCACTCTTTATAGTAAAAACTGTCAAACCTCTTAAAATTCCCATCAGACTCTACCTCATTTCAAGTTTGGAAATAGAAAATAGTCCGACCGAGATAAATCTGGAGCATACGTTGCGTGACTTATTTTCGAATTGTAGTTAATTAATTTTGGCCATCACAGTAGTAGCTGTGAGAACTGAAGCATTGTCTTGAGGAAACAATACTTTCCTTTTCGCCAAATGTTATGACCTTTTTCCCATAATTTCATCACCTAATTAATAATTTTCTTATAATTTCATAACCTCGCCTGCAGATGTAATCGTCTTCACTGCCTATGGGCACGATTCTCCCATTCCAGTCCACTGCTTTGACTGTTCTTTTGTCTCAGGTGGAATGTCTCATCCTTAAAAAAATTCGAATTTATTGCAGTGGAACATCGCCAAACACTCTACTGAAACATCTTCACAACGCTGTTTTTGCTCTATTGAGAGTAAGCGCGGCGTTCATCTTGCGCCCAGCTTTCTCATCTTTAAATCTTCGCTTAATAAACGATGTACATCACGTTTAGAAATGCCTATCATTTCAGCTAGCTTGCACACCTTTAGCCGATGATCGATCATCCAATACCATTTTGTGCACTTTCTTAACTGTGTCACGCGTCCACTCCTCAATTGGCCGACCACTAGGGTGTTCGTTTTGGCAGCTTGTACGGCCGCGTTTAAACTCTGCTACGCAATATTTTACAGTCATAAACGAAGCAGCGAACTCCCCCAGAGTATAATCCAGCTCATCTTTAAAGTAAAGTTGGGCTGAGACCTTTCAAATGGAAATACTGAATTACATAACGGTGACCAAATTTTTTTGTTTACAAATTAACTGAGATGGTTTACTTTTGATGGCTTCAATAAAAATACTAAACAATATGGCACCTTAAAATTTTAGATGTATGTATGTTGCCACTTTTCACCAAAACAATTTTTTTCAAACAGCTGGCATCATCTGATCGACGTCAGGTCGGCTAGTTTTGAGACTGTCCGTAACATAAATTCACAAATTTGGAGTATTCATACGCAATCTTTTCGCTGCTTACGTACTTAAAGGCGATCACATTAATTATTTTCATATATCGTTTCAGGAAGTCAGTTTTTGGCTTCCTGGGCTTCTCCAATTCGCCACAAAAAGTTTCGATAGTGACTCAAAATGTTGGTTCAAGGAAATCTTTTGGTTGCTCTCTTCTGCGTCATTCGCCGAGTTCACTGCCTGAAGCTTTTTGCTCTGAAGAGCTTTGGTCCATTTGCATAACATTATCCAGATAACGCAATCGCTGTATTTTGACGCCTTTGTTCAAGTCAATGTCGGAAGCTCATACAACTTATGATTCCTGTGACGTAATACTCGCTCAGCGTCGGTGCGTCCATTTGCGGAGTATTGTTCTTTCTCACAGAATTGTTTCACTTGCTTGTGTCATTGCATAGGATTTTGTGCCCCGTAATAAGTTAGGAAAGTCCAGAGGTCGTCGAGAGGGAGGGTTGTTTACACACAGTACTCTTATTCTGATCTCCAGCCTGATATTATCAGTTTTAGCGAGTTGAATTAAAAGAATTCATTTACTCTTCCGAAGTTATAGTTCTCAATGTTTAGGCAGCATGTGGAAAAGATATATTCTTTGTTTGCCGATACAAGTAATTTGATATTGTCTTGCATACCGTTTTTTTTTTTCTGGCGTTGGCACCGGTCGTGTTTTCTGCGCCCTTCCTCGATACTATCTATCAATACAGTTATTGCAGCCATCGCACGATTTAATGCTGCTCTGGCCATAGTTTTCGTTCGCGTAATTCAATAAGATTTACGCTATCTTTGGTGCAAATTTGGCATGGTCAGTGTCATTCTGTAAAGATTTATACTCTTCGCAGAAATGTCAAGCGCAGTCATTCAGACTGCAAAAAAACAAAGAAAATGTTCCCGCAGCCCAGTGAAAAGCATCTGTTTTCTTGGGCCTTCTTTGAAATTGGCCCAGTTTGAATGCCTGTTCAGCTATCAAATTAGCAGATCGTTGATGAAATTTTATCATGTCAGATAGATTAGTTTTTAGTCTTTCGAATGTCACAATTGACAGAACTTTATAAGCTATGGATAAAAGTGTAATACTCTATTCTATTCTGATCTTGTTTTGTCTCGGCAGTGGACAAACTCCTTAGACTAACTCACCGCGACTTTGAGGATATTCAAGGAAAAAAATCAAATTTTCGCTTTGCTATTATTCTTTACTGCAATGTAACATAAACATTTTCCCGTTACTTATTTCAAATGTATTTTTGACAATTCGGAACATGTGAGCAACGAATTTCGGCAAGAGTTGTCGAAGACTGGAAACTGTATTTGCAATTCTAGAAATATACTGCAGATATCCATTATTTCCAAAGAGGCCTAGAGAACGCAAGACAGTCAATGGTGTTCGGTATCGTGAAGTGACAACCAGTGTTAATGACAATCGTGAAATGTCAATTCGTCGCCGTTCTCAGCGATTGGGCATGTGTTCTCAACCACAAGGAATCTGTTTTTTGCCTAGAATTGAAGAAATGAATGTGGAGGGCATGTGGTTTCAACAAAACGGCGCCACATGTCATACAGCCAGAAAAACAATTCAATTTCTGCATCAGTCATTTCCCGGTCGTGCTATTTCGCGTTTTGGAGACCAGAATTGGCCGCCTAGATCGTGCGATTTAACACCATTAGACTATTTTCTTTGGAGTTTTTTGAAGTCGATGGTTTACGCGAATAAGCCGATGACGACTCAAGTCTTAAAAGAGGAAATTGGAAATACCGCAGAATTAATGCAAAACGGTCATTGAAAATTTCATTAAAAGATCGCGTGTGTGCCAGCAAAGCCGCGGCGGCCATCTGCCCGATGTGTTGTTTCATACATAACCTCATTCTGTGTACTTTACGATATAGTAAAGTTTCACGATTTTTTTTTTTTTTTTTTGAATATCTGTGTTTTATTTAAAATTTAAATTTTGCGTTATTGTTGGGGCACCCTTTATTTTCCTGATATCAATTTCGTTCTCTTCATAACATCGGCTAAATGTAATAAAGGGAATAGTCCATGTCCTTTAAAAGGAACAAATCCACCAGATGCTGTCGAAAAATTCTCATTCGTCTCAGTTCCTTATTTTTCTTATATCTTTGCAATAATTTTTTAATAAAACTCATTTTTAACTAAACATCATACTCAAAGGTAGGAAGCTAGTGAATCAAAAAGAATTAGTAAGATTTAAAGTTTAGTTCATAAAATTTTCACTGTTTGTGAATCTTACCAAAAATTGCTAAAATAATATATAAAATTTAAAGGTGAATTCGAAAATTCATCTTTTGATCTCTTCCTTTTTCCCTCGGATCTCTCCTTTTGACCTACAATTTACTTTTTATTGTATTTCTCTCGGCTTTGGGTTAATAGAAGAATGAAAAGGTTATTTCGCATGTGGAGAGAGGGGATATGCGGAGACGAGACTAACATATGTAGGCAATGTTTTAAGCCGAAAAAATGACATTTCGATGGAATTTTCTTTGACTACAAATTTTTTTTTTAATCATTGTTATTATGTGGGGCTCTTTTCTCCGCTAAGCTCAAGAATTTCCTTCAGCAATAAGTTTGTGGAATATTTTGATCTGCCATCTGTCTATTTGAGTGGATTTTTTCTGCAATTCTTTACTAAGAACGAAAGACGCTAAATGAGCGAGACGCGGTTCAGTTCCGAACACACAGGCTATAGAAAATTTCAGCAAAACAAAAAAAAAAGGAAAAATATATTATTTAGAAATTATAGTATATGTTTTGCTTAACCAATTTTATCTATTCCAAACTGATTAGTTCATGAACAATTCTCATATCTTTTAATTGCTTCGATCTTCCATCCACAATATGCTTTATCATATGCAATATTTTGCTAAATTAATAAATATAAACTCTGAAATCAGTACGAAATAATAACTTGACCTAAATTCGACATATAAATTCTTCTTAAGTAGACTCTTTACAAAAATTATTACTTTGTAAAGACCAAAATGCAATAATATTATCTTGAGTGCTCTGCGCAACATTTGGTTGAAACCTCTTTGGATTTCAAACGACACTTCAAACAACCCCCAAATATTCGGAAAAATAATGTATTTTGCCGACATTGACATTTATGTGAATTGTGGGCATTTCCTTTCTTTTGTTTCTTCGATTTGCGGCCAAACACTTGTAGTTACTGTGGGTGAACAAGTGGACACATATTGAAATATTATGGCCTCTATATGGGACAGTCATAAGAGCCAAACACAAATTACAAATATTGTATTATCGATGTGTACGTGTAAAGATTTATACATGAATTTATTACACTTAACTTCCATATACATAGCTTTACTGGTGTGTGGAGGCTAAAAGTTATGAAAACTTATATATGTGTGTGTATATATAGAATAAATATCTCCTATATTTTTTTGTTATTCACATTATGTTTTCCTCGGTCAATTTTAGGGAAACCTTTGTTATTTCTCAGATTACTAGCATGGAAGACCGCAAATAAAAATATTGTTTCTCAGAAAATTTAAGAATTCTTAAAGAGAAACGTAAATACGTAAAACAAATAACAAACGAATTGTTTTATATTGCAAAATTGAACGAATGCAAAACTAATTGCTATTAAATAGAACTAAACAAATTGTTTATCGATATATGCTTATGTGATGTAAATAAC